>CM055064.1:13974389-14004093 GCA_029204045.2 Tillandsia leiboldiana | reverse complement strand
TGTGATGCTTCATAGCCGGAAACTCTGTCACGCCCCGGGGGGTTTGTTTTAGCGGAAACGTCATTTTTTTTTTTTTGAAAGGTCTCTTTCTTGCCCCGTGCGTGCCCGACCCTCCTGCCTACAGGATCTCTCTGCAAACGGTCCGAGGTCTCCCCTGTACGTGCACGGCCGTGTGGTTGAATACATCTCCCAAGCAACAGAACCATATCACTCACACATTCAATTTATCACAACCAGTAATCTAAATCTTTAAGAGCGCATGGCCACTTCAACTTGAAAGGATAAATCCACGGTTTTTTTAAGAGTGCCCACCCGCACTTAAGTTTTGAAAACGAGTTTCGAAATCAGCATAAACCCCAGGGTTTTGAAAACGGTGCCCACACACACCCCAGTTTTGAAAGCTCATTTCGCAATCATATTCCACAAGGTTTTGAAATCAGTGCCCACGACACTTAGACTTTGCAAACGGTTTTGCAATCTTTTCTTTGTTTTGTTTCGCTTTTCAAATGGCCAGTAGGAAATAAAGGGAAAGGTATGCATAGCAGATAATCAAATCCGACATCTACGTCGACCCCACAAGGTATCGGGAACCTCACACATGCCCAAATAAATAAAAACTGAAAAGGAAAGGAGGTATAAAGAATTCAGGGTCTCCAACGGTCCTCCCGCTGTGTCCGCCCCGTCCTCACCCCACCACCTCTCCCTCGCCTGGGCCCTGTCACGAAGTGGGATGTCAGTGACTAATAAACGCCGTGCAAGGGAAAATAATAAAAACAAACTGGCGACAACCGGAGCAACCACCCTTTTGGAGGGGAAAGAAGTAACATGTAATCTGTCATCCTGTAATACCCGGCCACACCCGGCGTTCGGTCCGCTACCGACGCCCATACCGTACCTGCAACACCGCGAACGCGCGGACAACTAAACCGGCGGGTCGCTCCGCTCGCACCTCGGCGGCTCAACCCCACAGCTAATAAGGGGCCACCCCACTACGTCACCTCGTGGTATCACATTTTCTACGACCTCTTTTCCGGGAAAAAGCCACCCTCTGCGGTGGCCACCGGCGGGTTGCGCGTGTGGCAACCTCGAGCCAAGTAACCGTGAACCACCATCATTCAGTATCATAATATGAATATAAGAGCAATGAGGTAAATGAGGTAAAGTGCATAATCGAAACAAGGTAATACCGCGCGCACTCGAAGGTGGCCCGATGACATATAAGGTTAAAAAAAAAGAACACCGTCGGCAATCGACGCTAGTCTTAAAGCGAACCCACTAACATGACATAAGCGATCACCCGTCATTATTAACCCCATACACTTAGAATAGACCCCGTCCATAAGATAGATTTAGAGGCTAGGAATAAATTAAAAACAACCCACCTGTCGCTAGTAGCAAAACAACGCCTCCGGCTTCCCCGCCCCCGGCGCGCTCCCCTAAGCTGCAAAACGGGATCCCCGGCGGGAGGTCAAGAACCTTTAAACGCGAAGTACGGAAAACCCCAACACTGGCGGCCCCCCCCGACGGCAGCAACCGAATCCCCTCCCCCCCGCGCCGCGTCCCTGTCCGCGCGGCGCCCCGCATGCGCGGCTGCCCCCGCGGCGCCCCCGCATGCGGGTGCCCCGCACGGCACCCTCGCATGCGCGGGCTCACCGCGCGGTGCCGCGCACGCCGCGCCTGCCCCGCGCGGCGCCCCCGCATGCGCGGCTGCCCCGCGCGGCGCCCCGCATGCGCGGGTTGCACCGCGCGGCGCCCCGCATGCGGGTTACCCGCGCGGCGCCCCCGCATGCGCGGTCGCGCCCCTTCTTCTTCCATCTCCGACGAATCAAGAACCCCCCCCTCCCCGTCTCGCTCGTGACGAGAAAAAGGCAAGAAAAGAAAACGAAAGCGCGGCTCACCTTGTTTTGGTCGGTACGGGCGAAGGGGGGGGATCGTCCTCTTCGCTTCGTCGATCTTTGCGGAGAGGCGGTCGATCTCTCGCTTCCCACGTCGGCCGATGGAAAGACGGGTTTTGGGAACCGCTCCTCGTCCACGCTCGGATATCGTACGCCAAGGAGGGGGAGGCGAGGTTTTGGAAACCTAATTCCCAAGGCCGACTACTTAGACGTTTGGGCGTAGTGGATTTTGACTCCAAAAATTAATTTAACCCTCGAGTGAAAGGAAACAAAAGGGGTGGTTTAACCCCATACCTCAAATGATCGACTAAAATCGATCTGATTGCGGACCACCAGTTCGGTCCGCCCCCGGTAATTGTGTACGTCACCTGGGCTACGGTACCAGCTTCCGGAATTTATTCTGGGAGATCCGGGGGTCGGAATCCAGAACCGATCGCGCCGCCGGCCTCCGTTTCGCGAGCTCTATTAACCAAAAATACCCGCGAGCCCCCGACCGTCTGCCAAGAAAATTAAGGAAAAATTACCCTCGAACCCCTATTGTCAACCACACGGTTCAATAAGATCGACGGAAAGTCCCGAAGGCAAAAATAAATCCGCGGTTATCACACCACTCACCTCTAAAAACGAGTTTCGTCCTCGAAACTCAGACCCGGACGGTGGTGAATAGGTTCGGGTAGTTTTCCCTCATTTTTGATTCCAGCTCCCATGTTGCCCTCGCTCCTCGTGTTTGCTCCAGAGCACCTTCACGTAGGGGATGGCTCGATTCCGCAGTGATTTCGTTTCCCTTGCCAGGATCTTCACTGGGGTTTCTTCTTCGAAGCTCAGGTCCTCCTTAAGTTCGAGTGCAGAGGGTCCAGGACATGTGATGGGTCGGGGAGATATTTCCGAAGCATTGATACGTGGACACATCGTGGACTCGGTCGAGGTTTGGTGGTAGGGCGAGGCGGTAAGCTACTGGGCCGATACGCTCTAGAATCTCAAATGGCCCCACAAACCGTGGGCTTACTTGCCCCTTAGCCCGAAACGCCTGATTCCTCTGGATGGCGAGACCCGCAAAACACATGTTCCCCCACTTGAAACTCAAGTCCCGGCGCCTCTGGTCTGCGTAACTCTTCTGTCGACTCTGGCGGTCAGCAAGCGCTGTCTGATAAGGCGCACTTTCTCTTCAGTTTCTTCCACTAAGTCGGGTCCCAAAAGTTTCCGCTCTCCCAAGTCGTCCCAGCAGATCGGGGATCGGCAGCGCCTTCCATACAGTGCTTCGTAGGGCGCCATCTGAATGCTGGCCTGGTAGCTGTTGTTGTAGGCAAATTCCACGAGAGGTAGGTAGCGTGACCAACCGATTCCCCAATCAAGCACACAGGCGCGAAGCAGGTCTTCTAGGGTTTGTATCGTGCGCTCTGACTGTCCGTCCGTCTGAGGGTGGAAGGCGGTGCTGAAATGTAATCTGGTCCCCATGGCCTGCTGGAGACTTTGCCAAAACTTCGAGACAAAGCGCGTGTCTCTGTCCGAGGTGATCGATGCCGGTACCCCATGTAGTCTCACACGATCTCGCTGATTAGACTTGAGCTAGCCGTTCGCGGGTCCAAGTGGTGTGAATTGGTAGGAAGTGTGCTGACTTGGTTAACCGGTCAACTACAACCCAGATCGCGTCGTGGCCCTGTTGTGAACGTGGGAATCCAGTGACAAAATCCATGGTGATCTGGTCCCATTTCCACTCTGGTACCGGTAAGGGCTGTAGCTTCCCTGCTGGTCGCTGGTGTTCGGCCTTTATCTGTTGACATACTAGGCAGTGGGCTACGTATCGCGTCACGTCTTCTTTTACTTAGGCCACCAGAACGTCTGTTTGAGGTCCCTGTACATCTTCGTGCCCCCCGGGTGGCCGCATAAGGGGCTCGATGTGCCTCCGCTAAGATTTCATTCTTCAACTCTGGTGAATCCGGCACACAGACCCGCCCCGCGGAAACATAGGGTGCCGTCGTCTTTCACCGCAAAGTCAATCTCTTGACCCTGGGGAATCTTGTCTCGTAACGCTGTAGGTGCGGTCGGTCTGCTGTCCCTCCTGGATCTTCTCGAATAGCGTCGGCTTGACCACCAAGGCTAGGAGTTGCAGAACTGTGCCCGCAGGCACCACCTCCAACTGCATTCGCGCGAACTCCGCGATCAGGTGGTCCTGCTTTGTCAGCGCGCTCTCCGACGCCCCGTCCCGATGCCCTTTTCTGCTCAGTGCGTCTGCCACCACATTTGCCTTCCCGGGTGATATTGGATCGTCAAGTCGTAATCCTTCAGCAACTCGAGCCACCGTCTCTGCCGCAAGTTTAACTCTTTTTGGGTAAAGATGTACTTAAGACTTTGATGATCTGAGAAAACGTTGCAGTGGACTCCGAAGAGGTAATGCCTCACAGTTTCAAAACGAAGACCACGGCGGCCAATTCCAAGTCGTGTATCGGGTAGTTCCTTTCGTAGTCCTTCAGCTGCCTGGACGCGTAGGCGATCACCTTCCCCTGTTGCATCAGAACACCTCCAAGACCGATCCTTGACGCGTCGCAGTACACTTCATAATCCTCTCCGGGCGTCGGCAGCACCAGTATTGGTGCCTTAGTTAATCTCTTCTTGAGTTCCTCAAAACTCTCCTGGCACTTGGCCGTCCATATCTTCTCGCCTTTTCTGGTCAATCGTTTAAGGGGTAGCGATCTTTGCAAAACCCTCAACGAAACGCCGGTAGTATCCTGCCAGCCCTAGAAAACTTCGCACTTCTGTCACCGACGTCGGCGGCCGCCAGTCTACCACTGCTTCTACTACCTTTTTGGGGTCCACAGCGATCCCCTGCGCCGAGATCACATGCCCTAGGAAGCCGACTTCCCGCAGCCAGAACTCACACTTCTTGAGTTTCGCGAACAACTTCTGCTCTCTGAGGGTTTGCAGGATCGTCCGTAGTGGTCCTCGTGCTCCTCGTCGGTAGTGGAGTAATCAGGATGTCGTCGATGAAGACTACCACGAACCGATCCAAGAAAGGTCTGAAGATCCGGTTCATCATGTCCATGAAAACGGCGGGGGCGTTCGTAAGCCCGAATGGCATCACCGTGAACTCGTAGTGGCCGTATCGAGTCCGGAAGGCGGTCTTGGGGATATCTTCATTTCGAACTCGGAGTTGATGGTAGCCCGACTGTAGGTCAATTTTGGAGAAGACCGTTGCTGCTCCCCGTAACTGATCGAAGAGGTCGTCGATTCTGGGTAGGGGTACTTATTCTTCACCGTGACTTTGTTTATCCCTCTGTAGTCAATGCAGAGCCGCAGGCTTCCATCTTTCTTCCGTACAAAGAGTACCGTGCGCCCCAGGGTGACACACTCGGTCGGATGAACCCTTTGTCCAAGAGATCTTCCAGTTGTGCCTTAAGCTCCTTCAGCTCCGCGAAGGCCATTCGGTAAGGGGCCTTCGTAATAGGCTGCGTGCCTGGTAGCAGCTCAATAGGAACTCCACCTCCCTCTCCGAGGCACCCCGGCAACTCCGCGGGGAATACGTCAGGATAGTCCCTCACCCCTGGGATATCTGCAAGTGCCGTCGAGGGTCGAGTAGCCAAATCCACCGATGCTAGATAGGCCACGCACCCCCCCTCAACCAGTCTTCTGGCCCGTGCCGCTGAAATAACCGCCGGAAGGAGATGCTCTTGCCCATTATGTACACATGTTCGGGAAGCCCGGTTCTTGCAGCCGCAGTGTCGCTTGTCGCAATCAATGAGTGCCTGGTACCTTGTGAGCCAGTCCATGCCCAACACCACGTCGTACTCCTTCAAAGGGATCACCGCCAAGTCCCAGGGCAGACCAACCGTCCCACATAATCGGGCAGGCGGCCACCAAACTGGTCGCCTCCAGAGTCCCTCCCGCCGTTTGCACCGTCAAGGGGCTTGGAGGGGTGTCTCCTCGAGGTTATGCATGAAAACGAACTCACACGAGAAATGAACGAGTGCGTTGCTCCGGTATCGAAAAGAGTTCTAGCACGGGAATTCAAAACGGAAGTAGTACCTGCAAGAGCGTCCTCCGGTGGATCAGTCCCTTGGCGGGTCATTGAGAAAACCTCCCGCCTGGTTGTGGTTGCCGGTCCTCCTCACGCCGTGGTGCGGGGGGTCTGGAAGCCGACGCCATAGGAGCTTTTCCCCGCCCTGAGTGCTGTGGCCTGGGCGTAGGTGCTCCCATGGGCGCCGATCCCCCGCCTAAGGGCAGTTGCGGCGGAAGTGCCCCCGTTTGCCGCACCTGAAACAATGGTCGTCTCTTTGGGGGCACTCTCCCGTCAGGTGTCCTCCCCCGCATATGACACAAGGCCTATTCCACGGCCTCGGCCCTCCTGTTGGCGGTCTCCATCTTTTGGGGGGTCGGCTCCCGCTGGAAGAACCCTCCCCCCAGCCTTGCTGGTGTCGCTTCTGATCCCTTAGCCGCGCCGCGTTCTCCCTTCTGGCACGGGTCACAGCGAAACCCCGCTCCACCGTGGTGGCCTTGTCGACCACTCCCTGAAAGGTATGCAGGCCAGCCGCGTTCACCACCTCGAAGATGTCGCTTCGCAGGCCATCGACGAAGAGTTGTGCCTTGTGAGCCTCGTCCCGTGCGACGAACGGGACGCAATTTACTAGTCGGACGAATTCCCGTTGATATTCCATGACCGTCCGGTCCCCTTGTTGTATGTGGTTTAGGTCATCCTCCAACTTTTTCTTGACGCTGCTGTGAAGAAGGCCTCGAACAGCTCCTTCTTGAAAGTTGTCCAGGACGAAGAGCGTACCCTTAGCAGGATCGGGGCGTATCGTCTTCCACCACAAGCGCATTCCCTTCCAAGCAATGGACGGCTAGGGGAACCCGCTCGTGATCCTCCATAAGTAAGTCTTCAAAGAGTTTCTCCATTGACCCCACCCAGTTCTCCACGACCCACGGATCTGTCGTGTCCCCTTCGAACGTGGGCGGGTCGTGCTTCTAAAGTCCTTCAAGTTGGCCCGCACCCGATCCCGTTCGGTCATCAAACCCCCCCTCCATTCGTGGCGGCGGCAGCCGCGATAGGGGTAGGCGTGACCACCGTTTCCTCAGAATAACCCGGCTAGTTGTCCCTGGCGCCGGCCCCGTAGTCGCCGCTGTGGTGGTGCTGTCGGCGGTGCCGCGCCGGTGCTGTCGGCCCCGGCGGAGGGACGGGGCGGCCGTCACAGGTGCGGCCTGCTGCTGCGTCATCTGGCGTACATGATCGGTGAGGGTAGCCAATTGCCCCGCCATTTCCCGCAATTGTTGCCGCAGGAGTTGGTTCTCCGCGGCGTCGACGTTGTCGCATCCGCCTCGGCGTCCCCCGCGCTGACATTGTAGGGCCATATCTGTCGCTCACAAGAAGGTCAAAATTAGACAGTAACTACACCCAGTGTACCCTTTTATGCGAGGAAGGTTCAAACTCCCGCCCCCCGTTCACTCACGTTCTAAAATCCTATGCCCACCCATTTCATTTATTCGTAGGTATGTGAGGCATTCCCACGGATGTCGGCACTAGCTGTTGTGATTGAATGAAGTCTCTGATACCATCTTAATCTGTCACGCCCCGGGGGGTTTGTTTTAGCGGAAACGGCATTTTTTTTTTTTTTTGAAAGGTCTCTTTCTTCCCCGGTGCGTGCCCAGACCCGCCGCACATACAGGATCTCTCTGCAAACGGGCAGAGTCTCCCCTGTACGTGCACGGCGTGTGGTTGAATACATCTCCCAAGCAAACATAACCATTCAATCACAACATTCACTTTCATACAACCAGTATTCTAAATCTTTAAGCGCATGGCCACTTCAACTTGAAAGGATAAATCCCACGGTTTTTAAAGAGTGCCCACCCGGCACTTAAGTTTTGAAAACGAGTTTCGAAATCAGCATAAACCCCAGGGTTTTGAAAACGGTGCCCACACGACACCCAAGTTTTGAAAGCTCATTTCGCAATCCATAAATCCACAAGGTTTTGAAATCAGTGCCCACACGACACTTAGACTTTGAAAACGGTTTTCGCAATCTTTTCTTTGTTTTTGTTTCGCTTTTCAAATGGCCAGTAGGAAATAAAGGGAAAGGTAGTGCATAGCAGATAAACAAATACCGACATCTACGTCGACCCCCACAAGGGTATCGGGAACCTCACACATGCCCACAATATAAATGAAAAACTGAAAAGGAAAGGAAGGTATAAAGTTCAGGGTCCTCCAACGGTCCCGCTGTGTCCGCCCCGTCCTCACCGCCACCTACCTCTCCCCTCGCCTGGGCCCTGTCACGAAGTGGATGTCAGTGACTAATAACGTCGTGCAAGGGAAAATAATAAAAACAAACCGTGGCGACAACCGGAGCAACCACCCTTTTGGAGGGGGGAAAAAGTAACCTGTATATCTGCATCCTGTAATACCCGGCCGCGTCGGTCCGCTACCGACGGCCCATACCGTACCTGCAACACCGCGACCGCGCCGGACAACTAAACCGGCGGGTCGCTCCGCTCGCACCTCGGCGCCTCAACCCCACAGCTAATAAGGGGCCCCCCACTACGTCACCTCGTGGGTATACACGGGTTCTACGACCTCTTTTCCGGAAAAGCGCACCCTCTGCGGTGGCCAAACCGCGGTGTGCGCGTGTGGCAACCTCGAGCCAAGTAACCGTAACCACCATCATGTCAGTATCATAATATGAATAATAAGAGCAATGAGGTAAATGAGGTAAAGTGCATAATCGAAACAAGGTAATACCGCGCGCACTCGAAGGTGGCCCGCTGACATATAAGGGTTAAAAAGAAGAACACCGTCGGCAATCGACGCTAGTCATTAAAGCGAACCCACTAACATGCATAAGCTATCACCCGTCATTATGTAACCCCAGTACACTTAGAATAGACCCCGTCCAATAAGATAGAATTTAGAGGCTAGGAATAAATTAAAAACAACCCACCTGTCGCTAGTAGCAAAACCACGCTCGGCTCCCCGCGCCCCGGCGCGCTCCCCTAAGCTGCAAAACGGGATCCCCGGGCGGGGAGGTCAAGAACCTTTAAACGCGAAGTACGGAAAAACCCCAGCACTGGCCGGCCCCCCCGACGGCAGCAACCGAATCCCCTCCCCCCACGCGCCGCCGTCCTGTCCGCGCGGCGCCCCGCATGCGCGGCTGCCCCGCGCGGCGCCCCGCATGCGGGTGCCCCGCACGGCACCCTCGCATGCGCGGGCTGCACCGCGCGGTGCCGCCGCACGCGCGGCCTGCCCCGCGCGGCGCCCCGCATGCGCGGCTGCCCCGCGCGGCGGCCCCGCATGCGCGGGTTGCACCGCGCGGCGCCCCGCATGCGGGTGTCCCGCGCGGCGCCCCCGCATGCGCGGGTCGCCCCTCTTCTTCCATCTCCGACGAATCAAGAACCCCCTCCCCCGTCTCGCTCGTGACGAGAAAAGGCAAGAAAAGAAAACAAAAGCGCGGCTCACCTTGTTTTGGTCGGTACCGGGCGAAGGGGGGGGGGGATCGTCCTCTTCGCTTCGTCGGATCTTTGCGGAGAGGCGGTCGATCTCTCGCTTCCACGTCGGCCGATGGGAAGAACGAGGGTTTTGGGGGAACCGCTCCTCGTCCACGCTCGGATATCGTACGCCAAGGAGGGGGAGGGCGAGGTTTTGGAAACCTAATTCCCAAGGCCGACTACTTAGACGTTTGGGCGTAGTGGATTTTGGACTCCAAAAATTAATTTAACCCTCGAGTGAAAGGAAAACAAAAGGGGGTGGTTTAACCCCATACCTCAAATTGATCGACTAAAATCGATCTGATTGCGGACCCGAGTTCGGTCCGCCCCCGGTAATTGTGTACGTCACCTGGGCTACGGTACCAGCTTCCGGAATTTATTCTGGGAGATCCGGGGGTCGGAATCCAGAACCGATCGCGCCGCCGGCCTCCGTTTCGCGAGCTCTATTAACCAAAAATACCCGCGAGCCCCGACCGTCTGCCAAGAAAATTAAGGAAAAATTACCCTCGAACCCCTATTGTCAACCACACGGTTCAATAAGATCGACGGAAAGTCCCGAAAGGCAAAAATAAATCCGCGGTTATCACAAACTCCCGTTACATTTTTGGGCTGAAGCTGTGAACACCGTCGTCTATGTAATTAATCGAGTGTATTTGCGCCCGGGAACTTTAAATACACCATATGAGCTGTGGTTCTGTAGAAAACCGAATATCAAATATTTTCGTATCTTTGGGAGTCGTTGTTATATTTTGCGTGATCGCGAAAATCTTGGTAAATTCGACTCTCGAAGTGGCGAAGGGATTTTCATGGGTTATTCTACAAACAGTAGAGCATATCGAGTATTTAACTTGGAATCTAAAACGATGGTAGAATCTATAAATGTTAAAGTAGATGAAGCTTTCCATTTTACATCTGATAAATCTATCCCTGATATGTCTCTAGATGATGATACTCCTGTAAATGCATCTTCTCATAATAACTCTTTTGATAAAGTTGATGCATCTAATGGTTCTTCTAGTTTATCTGAAATGCAGGAATCATCACATGTACCTCCGAGTACTCCGTTACCTCAAACGCTATGGATCTCCAAGGATCATCCTGAATCGAACATTATTGGAGACCCACAAGAAGGAGTCAGGACTCGGAGACAGTTGGTTTGTGGAGTCGCATGTTACGTCTCCATGGTAGAACCAAAGAACGTCGATGAAGCTCTTCAGGATGACTACTGGATTGAAGCAATGCAGGAAGAGCTCCATCAATTCGAAAGAAACAAAGTCTGGGAACTAACGAAGCCACCGAAGCAACACAATGTGATTGGTACTAAATGGATTTTCAAGAATAAGAAAAACGAGGATGGTACCATCATCAGGAACAAAGCACGCCTAGTTGCTCAGGGCTACTCACAAATAGAAGGTATAGACTTTGATGAGACGTTCGCCCCAGTTGCTCGACTCGAGTCGATTCGTATACTGTTAGCGATTGCTCGTCATTTTAAAATCAAACTCTTTCAAATGGACATTAAGAGCGCGTTTCTAAATGGGTTTTTAAACGAGGAAGTTTATGTGGCTCAACCGAAAGGTTTTGTAGACTATAAACAACCTAACCATGTTTTTCGTTTGAAAAAATCTCTTTACGGTCTAAAGCAAGCACCGCGAACGTGGTACGAAAGGTTAACAAAGCACCTATTGGAAAAGGGCTCTCGAGGGGGAGCAGACCGGACTCTCTTTGTGAAGCATTATCAGGATAATTTCATTGTAGCACAAATCTATGTCGATGACATTGTATTTGGTGCAACTAGAGACAATGATGATTCTAAATTCGCGGAAATCATGGAAAGCGAATTTGAGATGTCTATGATGGGCGAACTGACATACTTTCTTGGATTGCAAGTGAAACAAAATGATGAAGGCATCCATTTGTGTCAATCCAAGTATGCAAAGGAGTTGGTGAAGAAATTCGATTTAGAGAACTCTAAAGACTTTCCGAGTCCGATGGGAACTAGCAATTAGGGATTAGGAAGTGAATCTCTTAGTGAAAGTGTAGACGAGAAGCTTTATCGCAGCATGATTGGAAGTCTACTCTACCTCACGGCTAGTCGCCCGGATATATCCTTTAGTGTTGGGATCTGCGCGAGATATCAATCAGCACCAAAGGAGGTTCACCTAAAAGCGGTGAAAAGGATCATCTGGTACGTTAAAGGAACACTGAATTTCGGAATTTGGTATCCTATGGGAACAACGCTTGATATTATAGGATATTCAGATGCCGATTGGGCAGGATTTGTGGATGATCGGAAAAGTACGAGTGGTGCATGTTTTTATCTTGGCCATTGCCTTGTTGCATGGCATAGTAAAAAGCAAAACTTCATAGCACTCTCGACTGCCGAAGCGGAATATATTTCAGCAGGTAGTTGTTCAACTCAACTCATTTGGATGAAAAGCATGTTGAGCGACTTCCGAATTTCAGCAACTTCGATAACTATTCTTTGTGACAACACAAGTGCTATAAATATTTCTAAAAATCCTGTGTTGCACTCGAGAACAAAACACATTGAACTTAGATATCATTTTCTAAGAGAGCTAGTTGAATCAAATTTACTTCAAATTTCCTATATTTCAACTGAGGATCAATTAGCTGACTTTTTAACAAAACCTTTGGATCAAAAACGGTTTATTCATTTACGTAAAGCAATTGGAATGCTTTCCTTGGAATAACACTTTTTGAAATCATTGTTTAGGTTAGGTTTTGTTTTGTGTTTTTGTTCCTTTTCTATGTTTGTACATAGAACATTAATTGAGCATATGTAATTGACTTTACTTGCATCCTTACATATATTTTGAAATTTATTATGCTTTGGATATCGTAATAATTCATTTGATGCAATGATCATTTATGTCAATTAAGTTATCTTTAATTGATCAAAGTCAATTTCTCCCTCATATGATCTCTTGGTATAGTTTTTATCATATTTGAAAATTGAGTTAAGTATGAAACTCGAGATCAATCTTTGGTTGAATACCTTATATCTTAAATAATTGATAACCAATTGAGGGGGAGTTTGTTAAAATATTTATGCTCATAAGATGTGGAAAGAGTTACATCCCATTGAGGAGTGTGAAAACTACCACCACATGGAGGAAAGAGCTACCACCTCGGTCGTCCGAGTACTGTGTGCAGCTACCACATGTATACCAAGCATGGTTTTTCAAGTTGATAAGATAAATTTTTTTTTGGAATACTTGACTATGTCAAATTCCATGGTTGGTATAAGGTGGGGATTTTATTGAAAGATGCTCAAAGAGCCACTCCTTACAACAAATTGATTAGATACATTATCTAATATATTTGGGATTTCAAACATCTATTGATCTTGGTACTTCATTTTCTTTGCAAGATTAATGATTTGATAAACGCATTACTCATAAGATCAAGTGAGATGTGATTGAACTTGTTCAACTTTAAAGGTTTTAATTTTTATAAATTTTCATTTCATTACTTGGATATTATTGATAGCTTTTGCATAATCCATTTCTTTTGATGTGAAATGATGATTTTTGTTTAAAGTTGACATGCAAAAGTGCTTACATACTTTTTCTGGATTTTCTGGAATTTTTCTAATTTTTTCTGAAGAAAAAGTTTGGAGCCGATCCGGACCGGAATATCAGTTCCGGATCCCGAATGCAGGAATTTCCTGCGGGTAGCCGTTCTGGACTGCATTCATAGGGTGTTCCGGACCGCGGCTAGGGTTTATATGAAACAAAAGGGTTTTTGATTTTATTTCATCTCAATCTTTTGTTTCCAAGTCTCCAGAACTTCTCTCTCTAGAAATCATCCAATTTGGAGCCTTTCCAACTAGAGTTCTTCGAATCAAAGTGAGATTTCATGATCAAAACTTTGGTATTTCACAGTTTTTCTCTATTTTGCTCAAAACGTGGATGAAATCATGTATCTTTTTCGTTTGAGATTGGTTTTTGATCAAATTTCTTTTGAAATAAGAACTCCGAGTAGATTAGTTTTGATTATATGCTAAGTATTCTCTTGATTAACGGATTTTTAGGCTTCGATTTCTGAAAATTCGGTTTTAGGGCATATAATAAGAATTTTTGAAAATCATGGGATTGATCTATTTTTAAAATTTCTTTTGCAAAACTAATTTGATTCCTAGTCTCTCTACATGATTATGATTGTTTAGGTACAATTTTTCAAATTTTTGAAAATAAACAATTTTTTCGTGTTCTTGCGTTGTTGCTCGCAGGATTCTCTCATTCACAAGAAATAGCAGAGATGGTGATCACTTGGGTAATCTTTCTTCTGGCTGCTATGGTTCACACTAGAGCTACAAACAAGCCTAAAAGGGCTAAGAAGACGAAGAAAACTAGGGATGATTCCGAGACGGAATCTGAGACTGAATCTATTGATTGGGATGAGCTATTGGTAGAAGCAACTGCTCCTACTGCTTCAAAAGGGAAAGCCCCTGCTGCATCCTCAAAGGAAAGACTCCCATTTCCATTGATTATAATGAGGATTTTAAAGAAATCTCAGGTTGATATCAGTTCGACAACTTATCAACACTGTTTAGGCATGATCAATGAGTTCACTATTGTTAAGTCCTTCCATAAGCTGCCTCATGTCACCCCAACTCCTCCGTACGGAACAAAACCCTCCGTCGGCACTTCTGCATCACCTTCAAGGCAAGCTCCTATGCCAGATGATGAAGCATCCGTCACATCGATTTATAAGGAGCAACAACGCTTATCCTTTGAGCAAGAGCAAATAACTAAAGAGCAGAAGCGAATTTCTGATGAACTCGAACTTATCACCGCAGCCGAGATCACCTTGACAAAGAAATTCACGTCAATGAAAATGTTGGTGAAGAAAATGTTTTCGAAGATGGGCTGTAGTAGCTCTGAGGACTCTGAGTCTGACGATTGATTCTTTTCTAATCATTTTTTTTTGTTTTACAGGTTTTAGTCTTAGTTCTTACATTTTCTTTTTGAACTTTAACCTCTCCTTTATTTTGTAATTTTGGCTACTTTAGTGACAAAAAGGGGGAGAGAACAATGAAACAATGAACAATTGTTACAATGGTTTGTAAGAACTGTGAACTTTGAACTTTAAAGGTAAGTATCAAAGCAACTTTAGGTTTTGTATTGTGATTGCATGCATGCCTCGACAAACTATTTGACTAACTATTTGGGCATGTATTATTACTAACAAGTTGTTTGATTACTAACAAAATTTATGACATTTGGATTTTAATGCTTAGATGATATGTCTATTTCTGACTGTGATCTTAATACATATCTGAGTTCATAAATGTCATGGTGAGTATAAACTCTATCTCTGTTTGGTTTTTGAATGTTGAACATTCTTGAGGTATCTAACGATTTTGTTTTGTCAAGAATTAATTCTTTTGCAGAGAGTACAGATGTCTAAGTCTAGAGTCTGTTTTAGGAGTTTATCTCATGTATTTATTTATTGGTTCTCAAATGTAAATTTTTGTTGTATGGTGATAGCAACAAAAATATCTTTTTGAATTTTCTTAAGTGGATTTCTATTTTGTCACGAAACCGCCAAAGAGGGAGATTGTTAAGGAATTTGTTTTGGCGTATTTCGTGAAAATGGTTAAGTCTTGAAGATTGAAGAAGAAGAAGTTTGGATCATATACCTCAATCTCAAGTAAAAAGAATTCAAAAGGATCAGATACGTTTAACTAAATAATTTTGGTGATCCGAATAATTCTTACAGTGTAGAAACACTTGGATGGATTTTTAATCGCATAAAAATCAAAAACTGGACATGTTATATGTTCAGGATCCGGATCAGGTGTCTACAGTCCGGACCACGAACATAGGATAGTTCATGCGTAAATCCAGTCCGGAACACATCGGTTCAGTCCGGACCCCGAACGTGGATTTTACGGAAACTGCATGAACAGTCCGGGCCGTGGATCTTTAGTCCGGACCCCGAACGTGGAGTTTGCAGAAACTGCATGAACAGTCCGGACCGTGGATCTTCAGTCCGGACCCCGAACGTATGTTTTTCTGGAAATAGTCTGTTTAGCTACGACAGTCCGGACCGTCGTCCTGAAAAATTTCAGATAAGGTTAGTTTTTTATTCTTATCCTCTTCCAATGGTTTCTAACCTATAAATAAACCCTATGATTCATTTTTTAGGGTAATTCAAAATACGGTCGAAAAAGAGATATCCACATATAGAGAAGAAAGGAAATAACTAGATTTAATTCTATGTTTCTTCATCTATATTAATTAATTTGATTCTAGGTTTTCTTACTCAGATTTTGAGTAGAATCAAATTAATGAATACTTAGATGGTATTTCCGATCTATCTTTGATCTAGGTATTCGGCGGATTATCACCACCAAAAAACAACGATTTTCCCAAATCGGGGCGTGGACTCGCGTGGCCTTGTGGATTCAAGGTGCTACCGCTCTCGTGGATTCGGAGCGAGGTACGTTCGTGGATTCGAGACGTGCTACTGGGTGAAGACCGTGGATTCGGTCAGACGTCATGGACTCGACGTTGGACGCTGTGGATTCGGCGTTGGACGCAAATCGTGGATTCGAGGCGCATTGCGGAACGAGCGGAGAAGATCAACTTAGAGCGTATGGAAAAAGGATGAGTCGTCTGTGAGTGCGTTATATCACCTTTGTACGTGTTATAATCTTAGTTGATTTCACCGTGTTATCGGTCCCGTGGTTTTTTACTCCTGGTTTTGGAGTTTTCCACGTAAAAATCTTGCGTATTTTTTTCATTTCCGCATTGGGTTTTTATTACGCAAAGATTTTTGAGTGTTTATCGTTTACACCTATTCACCCCCCCTCTAGGTGTTTTTTCCCCTATTTAGATCCTTATTATAGAGGTGACCCAACAATATGTGGTTATACGAGAAACATAATTGTTGCTACTCTTTACTTTCTTTTCCAAATAAGAACACTTGCATGCTTGTATGGATATCTAGATAGGCCATCTTTTATTGCTACACTATCATGTTGGAATTTGACATAGGAGAAACCATGTTTGTTCTTTTCTCCTTTCCTTCTAAACTCTAGATATATGTTGCTCGGGTTCGAGCAGAGATTTGGGATAGTGTAGCCGGGGCCTGGATTGAGGATTGTGGGATTTTGTGGCAACCGCGGATATTAGGCGGTTGACCGGATATCGGTTGTGGGACATGATTATGGATTGTAGGGTATTGCGGCAACTGCGGATATTGGGCGGTTGACCCGAGGTCGGTTGTTGGACCTAATTGTGAATTATGGGATATTGCGGCAACCGCGGATATTGGGCGGTTGACCGGATATTTACTTTGCATCAGATTGGGGATTGGGTTTTCTTTAGTGGATGGATTTTTCCACTTTGATCATAGTCGTGATCCAGTCCTGCTATATTGAGATATTTGTGACATTGTTACTTTACTTGTGTGGGTCGCTTCCCTCGAGTGTCACTCCGGAGTACGCGATTTACACGTCGGCCAGCGAGTGCCAGACAGTGAGTATCGGTCAGTGAGTACCGATTTGTGAGCAGATACTTGAGACAGTTTGAGCAGGCAGTACCAGTTTTTACTGGTGAATAGATTGGGTTTATCTAGACGGTTTTTGGGTTACTAATGCATGCATTCGGTTATTCCATTTTGGGATTGCATTTAGAGGCATAGTTGTGGTAGCTTCATTTTTTCTCATCAGTTCTGTTTATAGTTTACCACCTCTTCTTTCCCCTTTTTGCCTCTGGTAGACCTAGTGGGGGCGTCGGAGTTTGAGGCTTTACCCATTTGGGGAGGCTACTGGTTTATTTGTAGTTCTCACCCCCATTTGTCTTTTCCTCTTTTCTTCCCCTTGTTTTGCAGTGTCTTCTGCGGGAGCTGCAGGGCTTTCAGCGGCTGATCGAGGAGAGAGGATGGCTGAGTAGATAGATCAGATAGCAGGATGAGAGAGCTAGCTGGACTTTGGGTGTACCCTGTTTACTCAGACTGTTGTACTTTTACTTTTGAGGTCTGGCTTTAGCCAGCTGGTTGTATTTTTTTTGGTAAGCTGGGAGAGACAGATGTATTATTTTACAGTTGTACTATACTTTTACTTCCAGTTTTAGTCTGAGATGTATTAGTTTTTAGTTCAGCTCTGTTTTATGCTCTTTATTATTATCTTTTATATCCGAGCAGGTTACTGGCGCTTCATGTACGCGGGAAAAACCGTGTGCACGACGGATCTGTAGACGGGCCCGGGTTCTGGTTTACACCCGGGGCGTGACAGCCCGGATGCCCAAGCACGGATTTCGAGGAAAGGGTTACTGTTCTGGCGGCCGGGGCAGCGCCGGCGGCGACGGGCAGGCGACGGAGCACGGCGGCGCGGCCGCGGGCAGCGGCTCGGGCAGGGCGCGGGCCGCTCGGTCCATGGGGCGAGGCGTGCACCGGGGTTTGGACGCGTGGCGGCTCCCGGTTGGCCGGCGTAGCAGGCACGGTCTATGGAAGCGCGCGGGGAGCAGTGGACCAGGGCGGGGCCACGTGGCGGCCGCTGGTTGGCCGGTCCACGTGCGCTCGGTCCACGCGAGGAGTGGGCTGGCGCGGTGCAGCGTGGGTGGTGTGCCACGTGGAGTCTACCTATTGGCGCGGTGTGGACACATGGCAGCTTTGGATTGGTTGGTTCACCGGCGCGGTCCACGGAGCAGGGCGGCAGGTGCCTCGGGATGCGTGCGCGGCGTGGGCACACCGACCGAGGCGCTGATGCGAGTGAGGGGGCGCGCGGGCGCGGCCACGTATCGCGAGCGGGTTGGCCGTGTTTGCTGTTTGCTGTGCGAGGACACGTGGCGCTTCCTGGACGATTCGGGCGCTGATGGTTCAGGGTATAATTTGGGCTACTGTGCGGCACTGTTTGCGCCCGGAATTGTTTCGGGCGCCCGAAAGTGGGGACCCAGATGGAATTAAGTGAATTGTTCTGTTTTGGCTATATATAGCCCCCTTTGGCCGTTCTTTTGAGCCTTTTTCCGAGCTCCCCTGCGACAGAGCCCTGAAGATGATTTGTTCTTCATCTTGTGTTGCAACTCTTGAAGGATTTCCGGATTTTTTGGAGGCCGCAGCATCGGCATTTTCTGCAACGCGGCGCACTGCGACGTTCCTTCGATTTTGGGTTCTACCGTCTCATTTCAGTGCGTGAGGCCCCCTGGACTGCCCCGATGGACTTTTGAGCCGATTTTCATGGCAGCGCGTTCATGAGAGGTACATCTTTGATTTCCCTGTTGATCACTTCACCTCATTTTGGGTTTTTGGTATAGTTCCCGAGGTATCTTTTGACCCGTTGTACCGCTGCGAGGTACGGGACAGCGGCGGCGTATTGTTGGGATTTCTCGGCCTACAGGCATCGGAACGAGACGTATGATGACTCGATCAGCATCTACGCTTCGAGAGGAACGCGCCTGTATTTTTATTGGAATGTTTGGAGGACTCTTAGAGGTGATAATTATGCTTCTTCGCTGCTGTTTTTCCGCATACTTGTGTTCATGGGGTAGTTTGACTTACCGCATTGATTTGGGTGTATCTTGGCCTACAGGTGTCGGAACGAGATGTATAAATACTCGATTTGGATCTACTCGTCGCGAGGATCGTAGCCGTAATTTTTATGGATTTTTTAGAGAACTGCACGCAGGTGAAAAGGCCCCTTCTTTGTGCTGGTTGGTAAAAACACCAAGTGCTGTTTGGGTGTTGTTGGGGGTATTGATTGTGTTGTTGGTTGTGTTGTTAGTTGGAGCAGAAGCTTGTGCCACTGTGTACCGAGGGTGCGGTTTCGGCGGATTTTGTTAGTGAGTGACTGCACAGTTCACCGACTTCAGCTTTGCCTGCGGAAAGCGATTCAGGTGGGTTGCTTCGTCTCCAGAACCGATGGATGGTTCTCTAATTCTATCTGTTAGAATGCATGCATGTTTAGGGTACAATTTATGTGATTGAGGGGTAAGCTTAGTAATGATGATTGTATAAAGAATTGCAAGATTAATATCCATGTTGATGATTAGTGAAAGCTTACCTAAGGAAATATTACCCTATGTGATTATTAGCATGCCATGTTAGCACATAGCCTTTTATGGGATTTGATTATGCGATGGGGCAGGATTATGTATCTATGTGCGGATATCACCTGAAATGATTTCTTATGAATCATGGATTATGGACAGGTGTAGTGGATTAGTGATTTTAGGCATGTTGGTTATACTCTTGTGGAGCTATTATGTGTTTTACTCCCTTTCATCTTCTTGAGGACAAATGCATGTTTGTATGGACATCTAGATAGGCCATATTTTACTGCTACACTATCATGTTGGAACTTGACTTAGGAGAAACCATGTTTGCTTCCTTTCTCCTTATTCGTTAGTCAGGTGATTCATGTTGCTCGGGTTTGAGCAGGGGTTTGGGATAGTGTAGTCGAGACTTTGTGTCTGAGACAGGTTGGATTTGATTGTGGGTTGTGGGTGTTCCGGCAATCGCGGATATTGGGCGGTTGACCGGATGTTGGTTGTTGTACCAGATAGTGGACTTGTGGGGTATTGCGGCGACCGCGGACATTGGGCGGTTGACCGGATGTTTACTTGTGCATCAGATTAGGGATCGGGTTTTCTTTAGTGGATGGATTTTCCCACTTCGATCAGAGTCGTGATCCAGTCCTGCTATATCGTGATATTTGTGACAGAGATACTTTATTCGTGTGGGTCGCTCCCCTCGAGTGCCACTCCGGATGTAGGCTTATGACCGAGCCATGTGTGCCGGTCTGTTACTTATACTGGGATTCGAGCCATGTGTGCCAATCCCGCGAGTTCGAGCCATGTGTGCCGATCCCGCTACTGAGCTCTTGAGTTCGACAACAGAGCAGGCAGTGCCAGTTTTTACTGGTCCTTGATTGGGTTTATTCAGACAGATACTTTTGTTATTGTACTCTTGCCTGGGGGCTGAGTGGAGTCTGGTAGTTGTGATTAGACCAGTGCTAGTGTTGTCGGGAACCGTTTGGGTTGACGGTGGTCCCGGGTCGTTGTGAGTACTTTGACCGTTGTGTGAGATGTTTGACGATCTTGAGTCTATCCGTTATGAGAGAGAGCGTGGATTTCGACTATGTTACGGAATTTGAGTTGGCGTATTTCGTGAATTCGGTTAAGTCTTGAAGATTGAAGGTAAAGGAAGTTGGATCATATAACTCAATCTCAAGAAAGAAGAATTCAAAAGGATCAGGTATGTTTAACTTAATATCTTTGGTGATCCGAATACTTCTTATAGCGTAGAAACACTTGGATGGATTTGTTATTGCATAAATATCAAAAACTGGACATGGGACATGTTCAGGATCCGGATCAGACTGTTCGATCCGGATCCCGAAGGTGGTTCGTTCATACACCAGTTCAATCCGGATCGTAGCTTCCCTTGATCCGGATCCCGAACACTGAGTTTACCATTTTATTTGAACGATCCGGATCAGGCTTCGCAATCCGGATCCCGAACGTTGATGTTTGCTGAACTGTATGAACGATCCGGATCAAGCACTTCGATCCGGATCCCGAACCTTCGTTTTTCTGGAATCTGTTTTTCTCGCTACTGCAATCCGGATCGCCGATCTCCGATCCGGATCGTCGTCATGAAAATTTCCAGAAAAGGTTAGTTTTTGATCCTTATCTTCTTCCAAGGGTTTCTAACCTATAAATAGACCCTATGATTCTTTTTCTAGGGATAATCCACATAGTCCAAAAAGTAGCCGTCATCTTTTATACGGCCTAAGATCCACATATAGAGAAGAAAGGAAATCATAGATTATATCTTATGTTTCTTCATCTATATTGATTGATTTGATTCTAGGTTTTCATACTCACATTTTGAGTTGAATCAAATCAATGAATACTTAGATGGTATTTCCGATCTATTTCTAATCTAAGTATTCGGCGGATCATCACCACCCAAAAAACAACGATTTACCCCAAAATCGGCGCGTGGACTCGCGTGGCCTTGTGGATTCAAGGTGCAACCTCTCTCATGGATTCGGAGCGAGGTACGTTCGTGGATTCGAAGCGTGCTACTGGGTGAAGACCGTGGATTCGGTCGGACGTCGTGGACTCGACGTTGGACGCCGTGGATTCGGCGTTGGACGCACATCGTGGATTCGAGAAGCGTCGTGGAGCGAGCGGAGAAGATCAACTAGGAGCGTATGGAAAAGGTTGAGTCGTCTGTGAGTACGGTATATCACCTTGTACGTGTTTAATTCTAGTGGATTTCACCGTGTTATCGGTCCCGTGGTTTTTTACTCCGGTTTGGAGTTTTCCACGTAAAAATCTCTGCGTGTTATTTATTTTTCCGCATTGGGTTTGTATATCGCAAAGATTTTTGAGTGTTTATGGTTTACACCTATTCACCCCCCTCTAGGTGTTTTTTCCCCTATTTAGATCCTATTATTCATATAACCCAACAAGTGGTATCAGAGCGGGAATAGGGTTGTAAACAATGGTTGAAGGTGGAAACATCAACAGACCCCCGTTCTTCGATGGAACAAATTATGCGTACTGGAAAGTACGAATGAAAGCCTTTTTAATTTCCATCGACGAACGGGTGTGGCAATCAATTGAATTAGGATGGTCTAATCCAACTGAAATTATTGGTGATGTTCGCACCATCAAACCTAGGTCGAAATGGACCAAGGAAGTGATTGATATATCTTCTTACAATGGCAAGGGAATAAATGCTTTATTTAATGCCTTATCACAAACAGAGTTCTCTCGCGTCTCGGCATGTGAGACTGCGAAAGAAATCTGGGATGTTCTTCAAGTTACGCATGAGGGAACTAACCTTGTGAAGATTCAGAAACTGCAAATGCTTACGAGCAAGTTTGACTCTATTTTCATGGCAGAAAATGAATCGTTCACTGACTATTACACACGATTGCAAGACATCGTAAACTCATGTGCTAACTTGGGAGAGAAGATTCCAGAATATAAAATTGTAAGAAAGATCTTAAGAACTCTTCCTGAAAGATTTCGTTCCAAGGTTACAGCCATTGAAACTATTAAACACCCGGACGAAATCCGTGTAGAAGAATTAGTTGGTTCTTTACAAACTTATGAAATGACATTTCCTGCTAACTATTCTTCGGGAAAGTCATCCTCTTCTAAGTCTTCAGGTTATGCTTTGAAAACAACAAAAGAAGAAGACGCGGATTCATCCTCCTCAGGCGATGACGAGAATTTATCTATGGAGGACTTTGAGAAGCAACTCGCTCTCTTGACAAGGAAGTTTCGCCGAAATTTTCGAAGGGGTAACTCAAGCAAAACTCCATCCTTCGGAAAGTGGAAGAAAGGCAAGGGTTCTTCAAGTTACAAGTCAAGAAAGCAAGAAGGCTTTTCTAAGGATAAGAAAAGCACAGAAGGACAAGTCCAATGCTTCAAGTGCCGAGGGTACGGCCATATCTCAACGGAATGTCCAACTAAGAATCCGTCTAAGAAGAAAGCGATGCAAGCCGTCACTTGGGATGACACCTCATCGTCAAATGAGTCATCGTCTGTTGGGTTATATGTAATAAGGATCTAAATAGGGGAAAAAACACCTAGAGGGGGGTGAATAGGTGTAAACGTATAAACACTCAAAAATTGTTGCGATAAAAACCCAATGCGGAAATAAAAATAATACGCAAGATTTTTACGTGAAAAACTCCATCACAGGAGTAAAAAACCACGGGACCGATAACACGGCAGAAATCCACTAGAATTAAAACACGTACAAGGTGATTTACCGTACACACTTACGACTCAACCTTTTCCATACGCTCCTAGAGGATCTTCTCCGCTCGCTCCACGACGCTTCTCGAATCCACGATCTGCGCCCAACGCCGAATCCACGGCGTCCAACGTCGAATCCACGACGTCCGACCGAATCCACGGTCTTCACCCAATAGCACCCTTCGAATCCACGAACGTGCCTCGCTCCGAATCCACGAGAGCGATTGAACCTTGAATCCACAAGGACACGCGAATCCACGCGCCGATTTTTGGGGTAAATCGTTGTTTTTGGTGGTGTTGATCCGCCGAATACTTAGATCAAAGATAGATCGGAAATACCATCTAAGTATTCATTAGTTTGATTCAACTCAAGATGTGAGTATGAAAACCTAGAATCAAACTAATCAATATAGATGAAGAAACATAGAGTATTCTCTAATGATTTCCTTTCTTCTCTATATGTGGATCTAGAGCCGTATAAGATGATATATGAAAATGACGGCTATTTGGATTTTCGGCCACCCATGAAAAAGAGTCATAGGGTCTATTTATAGGTTAGAAACCCTAGGAAGGAGATAAGAATCAAAAACCTAACATTTCTGGAAATTTTACGGACGGCGATCCGGATCGGATTAGCTGTGATCCGGATCGTCGTAACGAGTCAGGCAATTCCAGAAAAACGAAGGTTCGGGATCCGGATCGACGTGCTTGATCCGGATCGTTCATACAGTTCACCAAACATCAACGTTCGGGATCCGGATTGCGAAGCCTGATCCGGATCGTTCAAGGAAGATGGTAAACTCAGTGTTCGGGATCCGGATCAAGAGAGGCTACGATCCGGATTGAACTGGTGTATGACCGAACCACCTTCGGGATCCGGATCGAACAACCTGATCCGGATCCTGAACATGTCCCAAGTCCAGTTTTTGATTTTTATGCAATGAAAGATTCTTCCAAGTGTTTCTACACTACAAGAAGTATTCGGATCACACAAAATCTTTAGTTAAACATACCTGATCCTTTTGAATTCTTCTTTCTTGAGATTGAGTTAAATGATCCAACTTTCTTCACCTTCAATCTTCAAGACTTGAGACTTTCACGAAACTACGCCAACTCAAATTCCGTAACAATCTCCCCCTTTGGCGGTTTCGTGACAAAATACAGATCCACTAAAGAAAATTCAAAAAGATATTTTTGTTGCTATCACCATACAACAAAAATTTACAATGGAGATCCAAAAATTTAAAAATATGAGATAAACTCCTAAAACAGACTCTAGACTTAGACATCTGTACTCTCTGCACAAAGAAATCATTCTTGACAAAAAGAGATCGTTAGATACCTCAAGAATATTTAGCATTCAAAACCTAACAGAGATAGAGTTTATGTGATCATCATGACATTGAGTAATTCAGATATGTAATAAGATCACAATCAAACATTGACATATCTTCTAAGCAATAAAATTCCAAATGTCATAACTTTGCTTTGTTAGTAATCAACAACTTGTTAGTAATAATACATGTCCAAATAGTTAGTCGAATAGTTAGTAGGAACATGCAACAAATCACAAGATAAAAACCAAAGTTGTGATACTTACCTTTCACCAAAGTCAAAGTTGAAATGATACTTACCTTGATGTTCACACATTCACATCAATCATTGTTCAATCATTGTTCAAGTTCTCTCTAAACTCTCTCCCCCTTTTTGTCACAAACAAAGCCAAAAATTACCAAAAAATGAAGGAGAGTTAAAAATTTCATAGAAAATGTTCCGAAATTTAAGAACTAGAACTAAAAGTAAGTCCTAAAAACTGAAAAAACCTGCACAAGAAAAGGTTAAAAATCTGCAAAAGAATAAAAAGAAGGGAATCATTCATCAGATTCGGAGTCTTCAGAGCTCGTGCAGCCCATCTTAGAGAACATCTTTTTCACCAGCTTGTTCATTGAATTGACCTTCTTAGTTATGGTAATGTGAGCTGCCGTAATGAGCTCGAGCTCATTGGAGATTCTCGTCTGTGCCTTCGAAATCTGTTCCTGCTCAACAGATAATCGTTGTTGTTCTTTGTAGATGGATGAGACTGATGCTTCATCCGCTGGTGTGGGTGCTGGTTGTGATGGTGACGCGGAAGTGCCGCTACTAGGTTTCGTTCCGCACGGAGGGACTGGAGTGACATGGGGCAATTTGTGAAATGACTTCACAACGGTGGACTCATCGATCATACCCAAACATTGATGATAAGTCGGTGAGGTAATGTCAACCTGGAATTTCTTCAAGATCCTCATTATAATCAGTGGAAATGGAATTCTTTCTGTGGGATGAGGGTGCTCAACATATCTTGTCATTCTATTCCAAATAATGTATGGAATGTTGATATTCAATCCCATTGCCTCAGACGGATGTCCTAAGAGATACAAAAATAGCATTCGATCCCATCTCAAGACTTTAGTCTGCATATTTGGAAGGATATTGTAACAAGTGATGAAGTTTAGAAATCGGTACTCAAGACGAAGTTCCTTGGATCTGATCGATTTCTCTGTTGATTGCGTTCCTTCCAAACAAATTCCCTTTATAACCATTTGCCACACAGTGTTCGTCAAAACCTTTCCCTTCAAGTAATTAACTCCTGTCTTGCTGGCAGGCATTCCCAAAACCTCGCCAATCAATTGTGGAGTAATTTTGAATCTTGTGCCTTGGATGTTCGTGTAAAATTCCATTGGACCGTTTTCAATTTCACGAAGGTGCCGTGCATTTGTATAGAAGGCCCTTACAAGATGCAGACAGTATCCAAGCACTTCTGGAAATCGACAAACTTGAATAAGGTTTGCTTGTTCAATCAGAACGCCAAACTCAGGAGAGTGATCTCGTAGAGCCTCAATATTGACATGCCTCTCACCAATGCATTCACGATTCTCAAATGCCCTTAGGCGATCCGCATTAACGAACACTTGTTCCTCCCGAGGTGGAGAATCCGGAGTAATCGGTTCGTTAGACATGAAACCTCGTGCTCGTCCAAACCGTCGAGCGAGTCGTTTCCTTTTCACCGAGATGGTTGGTGCAGTCATAGGTGCTTTACCTTTGTCCATGGGTGCTTTTTCTTTCGATGCATCGGACGCTTTTCCTTTTGAACCATCAGACGCCTTTTGTTCAGGCAATGAGTCATCATCATCTGTTAATTCAGTCCAATCTACCTCATGACAATCTACTTCTGTGTCGCTGATCACATGAAACTCACCCTTTTGTTGTGTTTTCTTAGCTCTTTTTAACTTGTTTGTGGCCCGAGTGTGCACCATAGTGACCAATAAAAGAATGATCCATGAGAATCCCATTGATCCAAGTGCTTTAAGAAGATTAAAATCCTGTGAGCAACAACTCAAGAACACATGAGAAAATTGTTAATTTTCAAAGATTTGAAAAATTGTACCCAAACAATCATAATCATGTAGAGAGACTAAGAATCAAATTAGTTTTGCAAAAGGACTTTTAAAAATAGATCAATTGCATGATTTTCGAAAATCCTTATTATATGCCCTAAAACCGAAATTTTAGAAATCGAAGCCTAAAAATCCGTTAATCAGGAGAATACCTAGCATATAATCAAAACTAATCTACCCAGAGTTCTTATTTCAAAAGAAATTTGATCAAAAACCATCCACAAACAAAGTTGATCCAAGAATTTGATCACGTTTGAGGAGGAAAAGAGAAAAAAAACGGTGAAAAACTGAGATTTTGATCAATAAAACTTACTTGGAGTTGAAGAACTTGAGTTTGAAAGCTTCCAGGAAGGATGAAATCTAGAGAGAGAGGCTCTGGAAACTTTGGAACAAAAGATTGGAGTAAAAGAAATCAAAACCCTTTTGTTCTTTATAAAACCTAGCCGCGATCCGGATCAGTTCATGATTGCGATCCGGATCGGCTGCCCGCAGTGAGAAACTGCGTTCGGGATCCGGATCGGCAGGTCCAATCCGGATCGTCAGCCCGCAGAAGAAAACCTGCGTTCGGGATCCGGATCATCTTGCCCGATCCGGATCGGCTCCAACTTTTTCTTTAGAAAATTTCAGAGAAATTCAAGAAAAACCAGAAAAAGATTGTAAGCACAAATGTGTATCAACTTTAAACAAAAATCATCATTTCATACAACAAGAATTAGATTATGCCAAATCTATCAATAATATCCAAAAATGAAACGAGAATTTACAAGAATTAAATCCCTTAAAGTTGAACACCTTCAATTACATCTAACTTGATCTTATGAGTAATGCCTTTATCAAATCATCAATTCAGTAAAGAAAATGAAATACAAAGATCAATAGATGTTTGAAATCCCAAATATAGTAGATAATGTATCTAGACAATCTGTTAAAGAGAGTGGCTTTTTGAGCATCTTTCATTAAAAACCCACCTTATACCAACCTTGAAATTTGACGAAGTCAAGTATTTCAACATGCATTTTACTTAATCAAAATTTGAACAACCATGCTTGGTATACATGTGGTAGCTGCACACAATACTCGGACGACCGAGGTGGTAGCTCTTTCCTCCATGTGGTGGTAGTTTTCACACTCCTCATTGGGATGTAACTCTTTCCACATCTTTTGAGCATTTTACTTTTTCTATGACTCCCCCTCAATTGGCTATCAATTATTTAAGATATAAAGTATTCAACCAAATATTGATCTCGATTTCATACTCGACTAAGCAGTCAAATAAGATAATGACTATACCAAGAGATCATTGAGAGAGAGAAATTGACTTTGATCACTCAGAAGATGATTTAATTAACATAAATGATCATTGCAACAGTGAAATATTATGATGGCAAAAGCATAATAAATTTCTAAATGTGCGAAAAGATGCAATTAAAGTCAATTATGATCTATGCTCAATTAATGTCCTATGTACAAACATAGATAATGAACAAAACAAAAACAAATACAAAACCTATCCTAAGCAAAGGTTTCAAAAAGAAGTTTATTTCAAGGAAAGCATTCCAATTGCTTTTCGTAAATGAATAAAACGTTTTTGATCCAAAGGTTTTGTTAGAATGTCAGCTAATTGATCCTCAGTTGAAATATATGAAAGTTGAAGAGTATTTGATTCAACTAGCTCTCTAAGAAAATGATATCTAAGTTCAATATGTTTTGTTCTAGAGTGCAACACAGGGTTTTTTAGAAATGTTAATTGCACTTGTGTTGTCACAAAGAATTGTTACCGAAGATGCTGAAATGCGGAAGTCGCTCAATACGCTTTTCATCCAAATGAGTTGAGTTGAGCAACTTTCAGCTGAAATGTATTCCGCTTCGGCAGTCGAGAGTGCTATGCAATTCTGCTTTTTACTGTGCCATGCAACAAGGCAATGGCCAAGATAGAAGCATGCACCACTCGTGCTTTTCCGATCATCCACTGATCCTGCCCAATCGGCATCTGAGTATCCAACAATATCCAGACTTGTTCCCATAGGATACCAAATTCCGAAATTAATTGATCCTTTGATATACCGGATGATCATTTTCACCGCTTTCAGGTGAACCTCCTTTGGTGCTGATTGATATCTCGCGCAAATCCCAACACCAAAAGATATATCCGGGCGACTAGCCGTGAGGTAAAGTAGACTTCCAATCATACTTCTATACAGTTTCTCGTCTACATTCTCACGATGTGATTCACTTCCAAGTCCCTTGTGGCTAGTTCCCATTGGAGTCGGAAAATTCTTCGAATTTTCAAGATCAAACTTTTTAACCAACTCCATTGCATACTTGGATTGACTCAAGTGAATACCTTCATCATTTTGTTTAATTTGCAATCCAAGGAAATAAGTCAATTCGCCCATCATGGACATCTCAAATTCGCTTTCCATGGTCTCCGCGAATTTAGAAGCATCATTATCTCTTGTTGCGCCAAATACTATGTCATCGACATATATTTGTGCTACAATGAAATTGTTTTGATAATGCTTCACAAAGAGAGTCCTGTCAGCTCCCCCTCGAGTATAGCCCTTCTCCAAAGGTGCTTTGTCAACCTTTCGTACCATGCTCGCGGTGCTTGTTTCAGACCGTAAAGAGCCTTTTTCAAACGAAAAACATGGTTAGGTTGTTTATGGTCTACAAAACCTTTCGGTTGAGCCACATAACTTCCTCATTTAAAAACCCATTTAGAAAAGCGCTCTTAACGTCCATTTGAATTAATTTGATTTAAAATGACAAGCAATAGCAAACAGTATACGAATGGACTCGAGTCTAGCTACAGGGGCGAATGTTTCGTCAAAGTCTATACCTTCTACTTGAGAGTAGCCTTGAGCAACTAATCGTGCCTTGTTCCTGATGATAGTACCATCCTCATTTTTCTTGTTCTTGAAGATCCATTTGGTACCTATCACATTGTGTTGCTGTGGAGGCTTCGTTAATTTCCGACTTTGTTTCGCTCCAAATTGATGGAGCTCTTCCTGAATTGCTTTAATCCAGTAGTCATCCTGAAGAGCTTCATCTATGTTCTTTGGTTCGATTAAAGATACATAGCAAGGCGAATCCACAAACCAACTGCCTCCGAGTTCTGACTCCTTCTTGTGGATCTCCAATAATATTCGATTCC
>CM055064.1:13917603-13974289 GCA_029204045.2 Tillandsia leiboldiana | reverse complement strand
CGGAATTTGAGTTGGCGTAGTTTCGTGAAAGTCTCAAGTCTTGAAGATTGAAGGTGAAGAAAGTTGGATCATTTAACTCAATCTCAAGAAAGAAGAATTCAAAAGGATCAGGTATGTTTAACTAAATATTTTGTGTGATCCGAATACTTCTTGTAGTGTAGAAACACTTGGAAGAATCTTTCATTGCATAAAAATCAAAAACTGGACTTGGGACATGTTCAGGATCCGGATCAGGTTGTTCGATCCGGATCCCGAAGGTGGTTCGTTCATACATCAGTTCAATCCGGATCGTAGTCTCTTGATCCGGATCCCGAACAGTGAGTTTACCATTTTCCTTGAACGATCCGGATCATGCTTCGCAATCCGGATCCCGAACGTTGATGTTTGGTAAACTGTATGAACGATCCGGATCGTGCACTTCGATCCGGATCCCGAACCTTCGTTTTTTCTGGAACTGGCTGTCTCGTTACGACGATCCGGATCCTAGCTAGTCCGATCCGGATCGCCGTCCGTAAAATTTCCAGAAATGTTAGGTTTTTGATTCTTATCTCCTTCCTAGGGTTTCTAACCTATAAATAGACCCTATGACTTTTTTTCTAGGGCTAATCCACATAGCCGTCATTTTCATATACCATTTTATACGGCTATAGATCCACATATAGAGAAGAAAGGAAATCATTAGAGAACACTCTATGTTTCTTCATCTATATTGATTAGTTTGATTCTAGGTTTTCATACTCACATCTCGAGTTGAATCAAACTAATGAATACTTAGATGGTATTTTCAATCTATCTTTGATCTAAGTATTCGGCGGATCATCACCACCCAAAACAACGATTTACCCCAAAAATCGGCGCGTGGATTCGCGTGTCCTTGTGGATTCAAGGTTCAACCGCTCTCGTGGATTCGGAGCGAGGCACGTTCGTGGATTCGAAGGGTGCTATTGGGTGAAGACCGTGGATTCGGTCGGACGTCGTGGATTCGACGTTGGACGCCGTGGATTCGGCGTTGGGCGCAGATCGTGGATTCGAGAAGCGTCGCGAAGCGAGCGGAGAAGATCCTCTAGGAGCATATGGAAAAGGTTGAGTCGTAAGTGTGTACGGTAAATCACCTTGTACGTGTTTTAATTCTAGTGGATTTCTGCCGTGTTATCGGTCCCGTGGTTTTTTACTCCGGTGATGGAGTTTTCCACGTAAAAATCTTGCGTATTATTTTTATTTCCGCATTGGGTTTTATCGCAACGATTTTTTGAGTGTTTATACGTTTACACCTATTCACCCCCCTCTAGGTGTTTTTTCCCCTATTTAGATCCGTATTACATATAACCCAACAAGTGGTATCAGAGCGGGAATAGGGTTGTAAACAATGGTTGAAGGTGGAAACATCAACCGACCCCCATTCTTCGATGGAACTAATTATGCGTACTGGAAAGTACGGATGAAAGCCTTTTTAATTTCCATCGACGAACGGGTGTGGCAATCAATTGAATTAGGATGGTCTAATCCAACTGAATTTAATGGTGATGTTCGCACCTTAAAACCTAGGTCGAAATGGACCAAGGAAGAGTTAGATTCATCTTCTTACAATGGCAAGGGAATTAATGCTATTTTTAATGCCTTATCTCAAACTGAATTCTCTCGCGTCTCGGCATGTGAGACTGCGAAAGAAATCTGGGATGTTCTTCAGGTTACACATGAGGGAACTAACCTCGTGAAGATTCAGAAACTGCAAATGCTTACGAGCAAGTTTGACTCTATCTTAATGGCAGAAAATGAATCTTTCACGGACTACTATACACGATTGCAAGACATCGTAAACTCATGTGCTAATCTGGGAGAGAAGATTCCAGAATTTAAGATTGTAAGAAAAATCTTAAGAACTCTTCCAGAACGATTTCGCCCAAAGGTTACTGCCATTGAAACTATTAAACACCCGGACGAAATACGTGTAGAAGAATTAGTTGGTTCATTACAAACTTATGAAATGACATTTACTACTAACAATTCCTCTGGAAAGGCATCCACTTCTAAGTCTTCAGGTTATGCATTGAAAACAACTAAGGAAGAAGACGCGGATACATCCTCCTCAGACGATGACGAGAACCTTTCTATGGAGGAATTTGAGAAGCAGCTCGCTCTCTTGACAAGGAAGTTTCGCCGCAACTTTCGAAGGGGTAATTCAAGCAAATCTCCATCCTTCAGAAAGTCGAGCAAAGGCAAGGGTACTTCAGGTTACAAGTCAAGAAAGCAAGAGAACTTCTCAAAGGATAAGAAAAGTTCAGAAGGACAACTACAATGCTTCAAATGTCGAGGCTACGGCCACATTGCAACGGAATGTCCTAACAAGTATCCGGCAAAGAAGAAGGCGATGCAAGTCGTCACTTGGGATGACAACTCAACGTCAAATGAGTCGTCTTCGAGTGATGAAGAAAAAAGCTCCACCGCATTCCACGCGTCCGTATCTTCACCCTTCATGTGCTTTATGGCAAATACATCTGAGTCGTTGTCCAACTCCACTGTTGAAAAGAACGCAACGGACAACGAATTGGATGATTCGGAAGGTGAAGAATTTTCTCTAGCCTATCACAGATCTTTACGGGATTTAAAGAAACCGGCTAAGCAAAACAAGGGGTTGAGAGGGAGATTGCAGGATCTCGAAGAAGAAGTAAAAAGGGTAACTTCTCTCTCGACCGATCTTGAAGTGGAAAGGGATAAACTGATAAAAGAAAATGTTTCCCTTCAAGAGTCCAATGAGCAACTCGAGAAGAACTATATAGATATGATGAACAAAGCAAACTATCTCTTGAAGCTCTACGGCGAGGCCCGACGGGAAAAATTGGAAATGACAGAGACCATTTGCCAACTCAAGGATGACTTACAGCAATTTTCCTTAGGAAGGAGTAAGTTGGATAAACTTCTTGGTCTAGGTCAAACAAACAAGTTCAGCCTCGGATACAATCGAACTGAAGACAATTTTAGCTCGGTTGGGACAGTCTTTGTGCCTCAGTCGGTATCTCCTTCTCCGACACCGGAAATCATGACAACTAACGACAACAAAACTACTTCATCCTCTTCAGAATCGTCAAGCACAAAGGTATGTTTTCGTTGTAATTCTGCACGGCACATTGGAAGAAATTGCAAGATTGGAGCTCAAAGATCAAATCAACCACATCTTGCAACTGCTACCAACAAGTTCACTCCATGGAACTCAAAGAAGGATTTTCCTAAAGAAAAGGACATTGGTAGTACTTCAAACAAGACGATGACAAAAGAAAAAGACCAATCTTGCAAAACGTCTTCATCAAGGAAAACTTCTCAACCATTGCCAACATACTCCAAAACTCAAAAGGTTTGGGTATGCAAAGGTGAAACTCCTCCTTGTCTTTAATCGTTCTTCGATTAAATCTTGTGTAGTTTATGTATACTACTTTCTTTTCTTCTTTTTCTTTTGGCCGACCCGTCAACCATCTTTGGGAGGTAAATGGTACATCTTTTTATTGGTTGATGATTTCTCTCGGTTTTCATGGGTAGCATTTTTGAAAGAGAAAGCTGATACGTTTGACTCTTTTCATGAGATTTGCCATCGTATTATGATTGAAAAGAATGAAAAGATCATTCGTGTTAGAAGTGATAGAGGTGGAGAATTCATAAATTCAAAATTTATTGACTTTTGCACTTCAAATGGAATCAAACATGAATTCTCGGCACCCTATACACCTCAGCAGAATGGTGTTGTTGAGCGCAAGAACAGGGTTGTTCAAGAGATGGCGCGTGTGATGCTTCATAGCCGGAATTTGCCGCTACATTTTTGGGCTGAAGCTGTGAACACCGCTGTCTATGTCATTAATAGAGTTTACTTGCGCCCAGGAACTTTAAATACACCATATGAGCTGTGGTTTAGTAGAAAACCCAATATCAAATATTTTCGTGTCTTCGGGAGTCGATGTTACATTTTACGTGACCGTGAAAATCTTGGAAAGTTCGACTCTCGAAGTGATGAAGGGATCTTTCTGGGTTATTCTACGAATAGCAGAGCATATCGAGTATTTAACATTGAACCTAAGACGATCGTAGAATCTATAAATGTTAAAGTAGATGAAGCTTTTCACTTTGAAACTGGAAAATCTACCCTCGATATCTCTCTAGATGATGATTCTCCTGCTAGTGCATCTTCTCATAATAATACTTCCAATATTAATGATGCATCTAATGGTTCTTCTAGTTTATATGATGTGCAGGAATCATCTCATATATCTCCGAGTACTCCGCTTCAACAAACGTTACGAATCTCCAAGGATCATCCGGAATCGAATATTATTGGAGATCCACAAGAAGGAGTCAGAACTCGGAGGCAGTTGGTTTGTGGATTCGCTTGCTACGTATCTTTAATCGAACCAAAGAACATAGATGAAGCTCTTCAGGATGACTACTGGATTAAAGCAATGCAGGAAGAGCTCCATCAATTTGAGCGAAACAAAGTCTGGGAATTAACGAAGCCTCCAAAGCAACACAATGTGATAGGTACCAAATGGATCTTCAAGAACAAGAAAAATGAGGATGGTACTATCATCAGGAACAAGGCACGATTAGTTGCTCAAGGCTACTCTCAAGTAGAAGGTATAGACTTTGACGAAACATTCGCCCCTGTAGCTAGACTCGAGTCCATTCGTATACTGTTTGCTATTGCTTGTCATTTTAAAATCAAATTATTTCAAATGGACGTTAAGAGTGCATTTCTAAATGGGTTTTTAAATGAGGAAGTTTATGTGGCTCAACCGAAAGGTTTTGTAGATCATAAACAACCTAACCATGTTTTTCGTTTGAAAAATGCTCTTTACGGTCTGAAACAAGCACCGCGAGCTTGGTACGAAAGGTTAACAAAGCACCTTTTGGAGAAGGGCTATACTCGAGGGGGAGCTGATAGGACTCTCTTTGTGAAGCATTATCAAAACAATTTCATTCTAGCACAAATATATGTCGATGACATAGTATTTGGCGCAACAAGAGATAACGATGCTTCTAAATTCGCGGAGACCATGGAAAGCGAATTTGAGATGTCCATGATGGGCGAATTGACTTATTTTCTTGGATTGCAAATTAAACAAAATGATGAAGGTATTCACTTGAGTCAATCCAAGTATGCTATGGAGTTGGTCAAAAAGTTTGATCTAGAAAATTGTAAAGATTTTCCGACTCCAATGGGAACTAGCCACAAGGGACTTGGAAGTGAATCACATAGTGAGAATGTAGACGAGAAATTGTATCGAAGTATGATTGGAAGTCTACTTTACCTCACGGCTAGTCGCCCGGATATATCTTTTGGTGTTGGGATTTGCGCGAGATATCAATCAGCACCAAAGGAGGTTCACCTGAAAGCGGTGAAAAGGATCATCCGGTATATCAAAGGATCAATTAATTTCGGAATTTGGTATCCTATGGGAACAAGTTTGGATATTGTTGGATACTCAGATGCCGATTGGGCAGGATCAGTGGATGATCGGAAAAGCACGAGTGGTGCATGCTTCTATCTTGGCCATTGCCTTGTTGCATGGCATAGTAAAAAGCAGAACTTGCATAGCACTCTCGACTGCCGAAGCGGAATACATTTCAGCTGGAAGTTGCTCAACTCAACTCATTTGGATGAAAAGCGTACTGAGCGACTTCCGCATTTCAGCATCTTGGGTAACAATACTTTGTGACAACACTAGTGCTATTAACATTTCTAAAAACCCTGTGTTGCACTCTAGAATAAAACATATTGAACTTAGATATCATTTTCTTAGAGAGCTAGTTGAATCAAATACTCTTCAACTTTCATATATTTCAACTGAGGATCAATTAGCTGACATTCTAACAAAACCTTTGGATCAAAAACGTTTTATTCATTTACGAAAAGCAATTGGGATGCTTTCTTTGAAGTAATCTTCTTTTTGAAATCTTTGCTTAGGATAGGTTTTGTATTTGTTTTTGTTTTGTTCATTATCTATGTTTGTACATAGGACATTAATTGAGCATAGATCATAATTGACTTTAATTGCATCTTTTCGCACATTTAGAAATTTATTATGCTTTTGCCATCATAATATTTCACTGTTGCAATGATCATTTATGTTAATTAAATCATCTTCTAAAGTGATCAAAGTCAATTTCTCTCTCTATGATCTCTTGGTATAGTCATTATCTTATTTGACTGCTTAGTCGAGTATGAAATCGAGATCAATATTTGGTTGAATACTTTATATCTTAAATAATTGATAGCCAATTGAGGGGGAGTCTTAGAAAAGGTAAAATGCTCAAAAGATGTGGAAAGAGTTACATCCCAATGAGGAGTGTGAAAACTACCACCACATGGAGGAAAGAGCTACCACCTCGGTCGTCCGAGTATTGTGTGCAGCTACCACATGTATACCAAGCATGGTTGTTCAAATTTTTGATTAAGTAAAATGCATGTTGAAATACTTGACTCTGTCAAATTTCAAGGTTGGTATAAGGTGGGTTTTTTAATGAAAGATGCTCAAAGAGCCACTCTCTTCAACAGATTGTCTAGATATATTATCTACTATATTTGGGATTTCAAACATCTATTGATCTTTGTATTTCATTTTCTTTACTGAATTGATGATTTGATAAAGGCATTACTCATAAGATCAAGTTAGATGTGATTGAAGGTGTTCAACTTTAAGGGATTTAATTTTTGTAAATTTTCGTTTCATTTTTGGATATTATTGATAGATTTGGCATAATCTAATTCTTGTTGTATGAAACGATGATTTTTGTTTAAAGTTGATACACATTTGTGCTTACAATCTTTTTCTGGATTTTCCTGAATTTCTCTGAAATTTTCTAAAGAAAAAGTTGGGGCCGATCCGGATCGGGCTAGATGATCCGGATCCCGAACGCAGGAATTCTTCTGCGGGCTGACGATCCGGATTGTATCTGCCGATCCGGATCCCGAACGCAGTTTCTCACTGCGGGTAGCCGATCCGGATCGCAGTTATGAACTGATCCGGATCGCGGCTAGGTTTTATAAGGAACGAAAGGGGTTTTTGATTTCTTTACTCCAATCTTTTGTTCCGAAGTTTCCAGAGCCTCTCTCTCTAGATTTCATCCTTCCTGGAAGCTTTCAAACTCAGGTTCTTCAACTCCAAGTAAGTTTTATTGATCAAAATCTCGGTTTTTCACCGTTTTTCTCTTTTCCTCCTCAAACGTGATGAATTTCTTGGATCAACTTTGTTTGTGGATGGTTTTTGATCAAATTTCTTTTGAAATAAGAACTCTGGGTAGATTAGTTTTGATTATATGCTAGGTATTCTCCTGATTAACGGATTTTTAGGCTTCGATTTCTAAAATTTCGGTTTTAGGGCATATAATAAGGATTTTTGAAAATCATGCAATTGATCTATTTTTAAAAGTTCTTTTGCAAAACTAATTTGATTCTTAGTCTCTCTACATGATTATGATTCTTTGGATACAATTTTTTCAATTTTTGAAAACTAAGAATTTTTCATGTGTTCTTGAGTTGGTTTTCACAGGACACTTTCTTAACTCAAGCACTTTGATCAATGGCACTCTCTTGGTTAATCCTTCTCCTGGTCACAATGGTTCATACAAGAGACACCGTCAAGCCCAAGAGGGCTAAGAAGGCTAAGAAAGCGAAGAAAGCTAAGGATGATTCCGATACAGAATCTGAAACGGAATCAATTGACTGGGATGAACTGCAAGTTGAAGCAACATCTGTTCCCACTGCTTCAAAGGGAAAAGCGCCTGCGGAAACATCGAAGGCTCCGCCTACTGCTGCTGAAAAAGGGAAAGCTCCAATGGAAGAGACTTCAGGGAAGACAAGGAGAAAAAGTGTTGCTCGCAAGAGAGGAAGTGCTCGAGGAATCACCATTGAGCAACCAGCTGCTGGCCAAGCATCTCCTCAAGACTTTGTCAGCTCGGCTAGAATAAAGGATTTTGAAAACAGAGAATGCATTGGAGAAAGGCATGTTGATGTAAAAGCCTTAAGGCAGCGTTCTCAGATGTTTGGGACTTTGTTTGACCAGAGAGGTCTTGCTCCCATTTGCGATTTCCCGGAGACCACTGGGTATTGTCTTCACTCAGTGAGGATGTTTTATCAGAATGCCTGCTATCTAGTTGATCAGGAAAGCGGGCGTCGGGATTTTCAGACATTAGTCAAGAATGTCAGAATCAAAGTAACGCCTCAGCTAATTGGTGAAGTACTAGGGATGGACGCCCGAGCCGATGCCACTCATTACCTGAAGAATCAAGCCTTCAACACCTTCTCCTGGAGAGTGGTAGTTGATGGAATCTGTGTTCCAGATACTCGGTCGACAGGAAACTCCGTTTTCTCGAAAGAACTACGACCAGAGTACCGCATCTTAAATCTCATTGTTTGTTACAATATTATTCCAAACATGAACACTAAGGTTCTTCGGTGGGAAAGAATGATATTCCTTTATCTACTTGGAAACCCCGCAGCAGCAATGGGAGCTAACTTAAACATTCCCTACGTCATCTGGTCAAGGATGGCACGATATGTGGAGCAAGCTCATCCGTCAGAGAGACTACCTTTTCCAATGATCATCATGCGCATTCTTCGCAAGTTTAAAGCTGACACAAATGCGAGTTCCTATCTGCACAGTTTAGGAACGATCAATGACACAACATTTGTAAAGTCTCTTTCGACGAAGCCAGATGAACCTTTCATACCTCTTCACCGGCAACGCGAACAACGACAACAAGCAACAACCTCTGCACCGGCAGCAGCTCCTCCAGTTCAACCAGCACCTCCGGCAAAAGAAGCACCACAATCAACTTCTGATGATGATGCATCTGTTACCTCAATCTATAAAGAACAGCAAAGGCTCTCCAACGAGCAAGAACGTATATCAAATGAACTAATTGAGGTAAAGGAAGAAATAAAGAAGGTAAATAAACATCAATCAGCAATGAACAAGCGAATAAAGAAGATCTTCCAAATCCTCGGCTGTATCAGTTCAGACGAGTCTGAATAATCCGTATCCTTCTAATTTCTGTTTATTATGCATATGCTTAAATCCTTCTGTTATGCAGGTTTTTAAGTTTTAATTTGAGTTTTTAGTTCTCGAACTTAAACTGTTAACCATTCTCTCCACTTATGTAATTTTTGGCTTTATTTGTGACAAAAAGGGGGAGAGAGTTTTAGAACAATGATTGAACAATGATTGTGAACTGATGATGAAGATTTTGTGTACATCAAGGTAAGTATGATCTCAACTTCAACTTTGGTTTTCATCTTGTGATTGTTTGCATGTCTCGACTAACTATTCGACTAACTATTTGGGCATGTAATATAACTAACAAGTTGATGTTGGACTAACATTTTGACATTTGGTTTTTGAATGCATAGAAGATATGTTGGTTTTTAACTTTGATTCTCTTACATATCTGAATTCTCAAATGTCATGATGATTAGATAAACTCTATCTCTGTACTAGGTTTTATATGCTAAATATTCTTGAGGTATCTAACGATCTCTTTTTGTCAAGAATGATTTCTTTGTGCAGAGAGTACAGATGTCTAAGTCTAGAGTCTGTTTTAGGAGTTTATCTCATGTTTTTAAATTTTTGGATCTCCATTGTAAATTTTTGTTGTATGGTGATAGCAACAAAAATATCTTTTTGAATTTTCTTTAGTGGATCTATGTTTTGTCACGAAACCGCCAAAGGGGGAGATTGTTATGGAATTTGAGTTGGCGTAGTTTCGTGAAAGTCTCAAGTCTTGAAGATTGAAGGTGAAGAAAGTTGGATCGTTTAACTCAATCTCAAGAAAGAAGAATTCAAAAGGATCAGGTATGTTTAACTAAATATTTTGTGTGATCCGAATACTTCTTGTAGTGTAGAAACACTTGGAAGAATCTTTCATTGCATAAAAATCAAAAACTGGACTTGGGACATGTTCAGGATCCGGATCAGGTTGTTCGATCCGGATCCCGAAGGTGGTTCGTTCATACATCAGTTCAATCCGGATCGTAGTCTCTTGATCCGGATCCCGAACAGTGAGTTTACCATTTTCCTTGAACGATCCGGATCATGCTTCGCAATCCGGATCCCGAACGTTGATGTTTGGTAAACTGTATGAACGATCCGGATCGTGCACTTCGATCCGGATCCCGAACCTTTGCTTTTCTGGAACTGGCTGTCTCGTTACGACGATCCGGATCCTAGCTAGTCCGATCCGGATCGCCGTCCGTAAAATTTCCAGAAATGTTAGGTTTTTGATTCTTATCTCCTTCCTAGGGTTTCTAACCTATATATAGACCCTATGACTCTTTTTCTAGGGGGGAATCCACTGTGGATCCACAGAGTCTATAGCCGTCATTTTCATATACCATTTTATACGGCTATAGATCCACATATAGAGAAGAAAGGAAATCATTAGAGAATACTCTATGTTTCTTCATCTATATTGATTAGTTTGATTCTAGGTTTTCATACTCACATCTCGAGTTGAATCAAACTAATGAATACTTAGATGGTATTTCCGATCTATCTTTGATCTAAGTATTCGGCGGATCATCACCACCCAAAACAACGATTTACCCCAAAAATCGGCGCGTGGATTCGCGTGTCCTTGTGGATTCAAGGTTCAACCGCTCTCGTGGATTCGGAGCGAGGCACGTTCGTGGATTCGAAGGGTGCTATTGGGTGAAGACCGTGGATTCGGTCGGACGTCGTGGATTCGACGTTGGACGCCGTGGATTCGGCGTTGGGCGCAGATCGTGGATTCGAGAAGCGTCGCGGAGCGAGCGGAGAAGATCCTCTAGGAGCGTATGGAAAAGGTTGAGTCGTAAGTGTGTACGGTAAATCACCTTGTACGTGTTTTAATTCTAGTGGATTTCTGCCGTGTTATCGGTCCCGTGGTTTTTTACTCCGGTGATGGAGTTTTCCACGTAAAAATCTTGCGTATTATTTTTATTTCCGCATTGGGTTTTATCGCAACGATTTTTTGAGTGTTTATACGTTTACACCTATTCACCCCCCTCTAGGTGTTTTTTTCCCTATTTAGATCCGTATTACATATAACCCAACAACCTATCCCTAAGCTCTGATACCAACTAATCTGTCACGCCCCGGGTGTAAACCAGAACCCGGGCCCGTCCACAGATCCGCCGTGCATACGGAATTTTCCGTGTACACGAAGCGCTGATAACCTGCTCAGATATAAAATAAGTAATAAAGGAGCATAAAACAGAGATAAACTAAAACTAATACAACTCAGACAAATGCTGAAAATAAAAGTACAGTAAGCTCTCAAAAATATACAGGTGTCTCTCCCAGCTCACAAAATATATACAACCAGCTGGCCGCAGCCAGACCCAAAATAAAAGGAAAATACAACCGTCTGAGTGTACTGGGGATACATCAAAACTACAAAACTCGAACTCGGGGCAGTGGCTATCTAATCAGCGATCCTCTTACCTCGATCCAGGGAAGAGGGTCCCGCAACTCCCGCAGAGAACTCTGCAAAACAAAGGGGAACAGAAAAGAGAAAACAGTGGGGGGTGAGAACTACTATAAAAACAGTAGCCTCCCCTAGTGGGTAGACCTCAAACTCAGACATGCCCACTAGGACTATCAGAGGCGAAAAAAATGAAAACAGAGGTGGTAAGCTACAAGTACACTACTGATGAAGAGCTACCACTAACATGCCTCTACGATGCCTACTAGAGAATAGCTTAAAGCATGCACCAGAACGTAAGGACTGACAGACCAACCCAATCAAAACACCAGTAAACACTGGTACTGCCTGCTCTGCTGTCAACCTCACAACTCAGTATCTCCCCTGTCCAAAAGACCGGAACCCAACACGGTCTGACCGGCACCCAACACGGTCTAACCGGCACCCAACACGGTCTGACCGGCACCCAACACGGTCTGAAACCTACTCCCGAGTGGCACTCGAGGGGAGCGACCCCACACGAGCATAGTATCACTGTCACTAGTATCATCAGTACCATAAATAGCAGGACGGGGTCACGACCCTGATCAAAGTGGGAAAACCCATCCACTAAAGGGAAACTCGATCCCCTACCTCCAATCTGGGGCAAAAGTAATAATAATAATCCGGTCAACCGCCCACAGTCCGCGGTCGCCGCAACACCCAAACCTCGATCCCCGACTGTCCCAACTCTGAACATCTGACTACACAATCCCCTAAGGCTAGACGACAGGAGAACGAATAAAAGCATGGTTTCTCCTAAGTCAATTCCAATAAGTTTGTGTAGCAGAAAAAGGTGGCCTACCTAGATGACCATTCAAGCATGCAAAGTCCTTTATTTGCTATAATTATTCCAATTATTCAAACATATGCAACATTAAGTGTTTGGGAAATCCCAATGTACATGTGGCAGGATATATGATACATAATACATTGTAGATGCACAGTCTACTAGCAAGTACCCCTTATACAACATTCATTCTAACCACATGCCCAAACCTTCCCTTAACATATAATATGATATGGCTTTTGCATTCTTTCCAACTAATTAAATTGCATATCTAAACATGGAAACACCACTTACTAATTTGTAGCCTGCTAACAATGCAAGTATTAACAAAGGAATCTTAATCTCATACAAGCATGCTAGATATATTCACAATTAATAACACATAATCATGGCATTCTAATAGGCCTAGTGACATTCACAAGTAGGAGGTTCACAACATCACCCACCTCGAGCGCTATTCCAAGTTCCCAAAAGCGAAGTCCAAGATCAGTCCAAACACACCTCCAATCTATACAAAATACCCCAAAGGAAAATACATAAGCTATTCATCCCCAAATTTCCAAAATCTGTCCCCCAAATCCACAGTCCAGAATTCTCCAATTTTTACCTGCGAATAATGCCCAGAAAAATCCAAGAAAAAATACTATCGCGATCCTTGCGACGAGCCCGTCGAAACGAGTACCTGCACGCCCAAATTGGAGTTTTCTACGCTGAGATAAAAATCCGGCAAGGGGTACACCCCAATCCAAACTGTACCCAATTTCTGCAACAAGAAACCACAGAGAAAGGAGATTCTCACCCACGAGTAAAATCCAAAAAAATCTGAGAAAAATACAGGAGACTCCTTGCGAAGCGTAGATGCAAATTGCCTTTTGAATTGCCTCGTTCCGACGTCTGAGCGAAAAGATATGGCAAGAACACCGCAGTGCTGTCCCAAAAGTCCGCGAAGAAAAAGGGTCAAATGGGTGCTCAGAAAACTCCAAGATCAGCACGGAAATCGAGGAACCACAAAACACAGGAGTTGAAGCCCTACCTGTCGTGAGTCCAACGGCGCAAGAATCGGCGAATTCCGAGGTCGGGGTGAGTCGGAGGAGTCCAAACACTGAGAAGGGGCGAAGAGGATCGCCGGAGAACGAGCGTCGCGCCGCGCCGTAAAATGGTGAACCTCGGGAAGAGTGCCTCCAAAAATCCTCAAACTTCTCCAATGGGTACTGCACTGAGGGAGGAAAAACTTCTGTGAAGGGAGCTCAGCGAAAAAGGGGTCCAAAAGCAAAAAGGCCGAATAGGGAAGCTATTTAAAGGCCCAGCCCAATAGCTGTTGGGCCGGTTTTCGGGCGCAGTTTCCGGGCGCACTGCGCCCGGAAACCAGGTTGTATACCTCCCGTCCGACGCGCCCGGAAACCCCTGGGGCGGCCACGTCACCCCGAACAGGGGACAGCAAAACCCGGCGGCCAGCAAAGCGCCGCGTGTCCCCCCGCAGTCAGCGGGGGTAGGTACGGCCCGCCAACCGCGGGCCGACGCGTGGCGGCACTCGAGTGCGGCCGACCACGCGTCTGCCAACCCTGCGCGCTCCGTACCGAGGCGCCTCCACTGCGCGCGCCGTGGACCGGGACTTCGTGGGCCAGCCAATGCCAGGCCGCCACGCGTCGTGCCCCCGGTCCACCGCAGCCGCGCAGTTTTCCCTGGACCGCGCCGTGCGCACCCGCCACTCCGGACGCGCCACGTGGCCCGCACGGCGGTCCATGCACCCGCCGCGCTCCCCCCGTGGACCGAGCTGCGTGAGCCGGCCAATAATGGGCCGCCACGTGGCTCAGGCCGGTCCACGAGCCTCCCCCATGCACCGAAAATCCCCGAAAACTTCCGGAAGCCCGCTTTTGGTCATCCGGACTCCAAAACTAACAAGCAAATAGCCGTTTTCAAGCGTTTTTCCGCGCTGAATCCAAATCCAACCTCAGATTGGCCCAAAACCCTTTCTAAAATTCGGCAAATGCAGCCGAAGGCCAAATCCGCTATCAAAGTCTCACAAGGCCCATCTGTGGCACCCCTTCGATGCACCATGGGCCAGACACCAACACTAGGTGTTCTACACAGTGGATTCACCGGAAAGTGGCATGGGAAAAACCAGTACACTACAATTGTATTGTGAGGATCTGACTTGTACTGACAGCCTGTACACTGATGTATTATTTCAGTTTACCTCCCTGTTGAGTTCTGGGTTATTGTATTAGAGGATTTTTGTATATGATCATATTTGGGAGATGGATATTGTATCATTATTTCCAATTGTATAGATGGTTGGATTTTAGTTTTACAGCAGTTTTCTTTATAGCTCTGATATCTGTTTAGCTGTAGTACCTTTTCTTGCAGGCTGGACGCGTTGCATATGCGGGGTTTTGTATAGGCGGCGGTTCTGTTGGCGAGCCTGAGTCGCAGTTTCGACCCCGGGGCGTGACACAACATGCTCAGTTTATTATCAGCACTTGATTTATCCTAGTTTTTGTTATCCGCTTATTATGGTATACTAGTAGGTACGACTTGCTATTTCTCGGCCCATCGTGCCCATTGGGATACATTTATATTGTATCTCACACCCTTGGGTGACTATTTTTCCAGGTCAGTCAAGTGCTGGGATGTCGGGACGATCAGGAGAGCTGGCACGTTAGAGTCGTCCCTTCCGCCAGCCTCGTCTGGCAGTATCGTGATTATTTACAGTTTCAGTACCCTTGGATTGTGGATTTATATGTTATGATCTAGAGTTGGTTTTGGATTGTGTATGGACTATGTGATTACCTTGTGGATGTATCTAGAGTAGAGTCTTATGTTTATTTTCAGTTTAAATTGTTGTATCTCCTCTGATTGTATAATTGTACTTGTCTAGCTGTGCATGTATAGAGGAGACTCTGTCCGTTTGTACAGAGAATTTTCTATGCGTGTGGCGGTTTGTTCACGCTTTGGTTTTCAAAATGCTAAACTCTGATTTTTTAAAAAAATAAAAATAAAAAAATAAAAAATTAGACCGGTTTTCAAAACTCAAGGCGTGACAGGGTGAGAATCCTGATTCAGATGGAGGGAGTCAGAAGGCAAGGCCTTCCGATTAGCCAAAAGGCATCGGATGAGGAATGTACGAATTTCGGCCAAAAATATTGGGCTCCAATCGAGTTTGTCAAGGCCGAATGTAATGAACACGCAGCAATCAGATCGGAAGGCGATCAGCCGATCAAGGAGAGACCTGAAACACAACTATCGGTTTTGGAGGATATGGAGCAAAAATATAAGGAGACTTCATATTTATTAAACCGGCACGTATACAGCTCAAAAAAAGAGCAAAATACAAAAGTTTTTCATAATAAAAAGAGGCATAGTCGGGACACTCGGTTGGGGATCGAAATACATGGCCATCTTCAAGTTGGCAGCGATAAGGGAAGATCCAAAGCTGCAGGATCAAACACTGTCTTTTGAAAATTGAGATATCCGACCATCATTTGGAGCCGACGGAGATTATACGGTTCCTCCTGGAGAAGAAAGCCCTCGACCTCGCAGAGAAGCTAGTCGGAGTGTGACGAGGCCGACTCACTGGCAGAGGCCAGACGTTTGAACAGCCTGAATTCATCCAACTCCTAGAAATGGAGGCAAAAGGCTGGCCTTCTCCCCAAGGGATTTTCTTAATGATGACCATCTATGAGTAGCCGAAGATTTGTTAAACCACTGGGCATAAAATTCTGGATCGGTAGGTCACCCACCAGAGCGGCCCGAGGATGAACATCGTTGGAAGGCCGAAGCATAAGAACCCTTTCATTGACCGGCGCCAAAATAAAGCCAGAGTCGGCTTGAGAGGTTGCCTCGGGAGTACCCTCAAGGAAGAAGAGGCTACGACCAAAGCACAATCGTCATAAAGGCATAAGGATCGTCATAAGGGGAGAAGAAGATGTGAAGAAAGCTGCAAGTAGCGTCCCTATTTATAGGCCGACGAGGAGGAACGACAGTCATCATTAGGAAAGCAGCAGTGTCTAACACGGAGAACAACGAAGGACAGTTTCGCCGAAAATCAAGAGAAATGGGCACCTATTCACGAATCCTTCGGGAAGTGAGAAAATATCTTGCCGAGATATGAGGTTGATTGCTGGACAGTGTTATCCATGCCAAAAGTTGACTTAATTTCGACAATCGCCCGAACGGCACATCAGGCGATTGCCGAGGGGGTATTGTTGAGACCAAAATTTTCGTCATTCAAGGAAGTGACACGTGGTGACCATCGGTTGAAGGACATCAGCCGACGGGGGTGTGAGTCGACAAAGAGGGACTCACGTCTCAATTGGGACCATTCTCGATCACGGAGGAGAACAGCGTGCAACGCATGTCATCGGCCGAAGACATCAGTCGATGAAGGCAAAGGGATCCCCGTCTTGATCCGGGCCGATCTCAGTCGCGCAAGAATACGGCACGTGACATAGGCTATCGGCTAAATAAGAGAAGTAGTCAACGAAGGGGACCAATGCCTCGTCCAACTTAGGTTGCCACCAGACATCAAATCGCCCCGATCCGACGACGAAGCAGGCGGAGTCGGAGTCAACCTTCGGTTGATCAAGCTCAAGAACGGAAGACCCACGTCTTATTTCAGATTGGTTTTGGGTGCGTGACAGTACAATACGAGGCGCACGCCATCAGACAAAGACACCATCCACCAGGGGGACGGGTCAGCCGAAGAAGGGTCTACGTCCAGATCCTGGCCGATCCTAGTCAAGACGGCCATCGTGTCACGCCCCGGGTGTAAACCAGAACCCGGGCCCGCCTACAGATCCGCTGTGTACACGGTATTTCCCGCGTACACGAAGCGCCGATAACCTACTCAGATATAAGAGATAAAATAAAGAGCAATAAAAACAGAGCTAAACTAAAACTACTACATCTCAGATTGAAGCTGGAAATAAAATACAGTATATCTGTAAAAATGATACATCTGTCTCTCCCAGCTCACCAAAATAAATACAACCTGCTGGCAAAAGCCAGTCCCAAAAGTAAAAGTACAATCGTCTGAGGAAACATGGGTACACCAACAGTCCAGCTAACTCGCTCATCCTGCCTCGAGATCTATCTACTCAGCCGTCCTCTCTCCTCGACCCGCCGCTGAAAGCCCAGCAGCACCCGCAGAAGACACTGCAAAACAAGGGAGAAGAAAAAGAGGAAAGAAGAATGGGGTGAGAACTACTAGTAAACGAGTAGCCTCCCCTAGTGGGTAAATCCTCAAACTTTGACACACCCACTAGGTCTACCAGAGGCAAAAGGGAAAGAAGTGTGGTAAGCAATAATGATTCCTGAAGAAAGGAAACTACCACTACTATGCCTCTAAAATGCAGTCCTAGACTGGAATAACCATATGCAATAGTAACCAACCGTCCCAGATGAACCCAATCTGTACCACCCTCATCATCGGGCAAGTAAGCCGCGCCGATGTGATAGCAAAACTCCTGCTACCGCCCTCATCATCGGGCAAGTAAGCCGCGCCGATGTGATAGCAAAACTCAATGCCTGTCCGGCACCTAGCTGGTGCCCCGCGCGCTCCGGAGTGGCACTCGAGGGGAGCGACCCACACGAGGAAAGCATCACCAGGCATATAAAGTTGCGCCAGTGTAATAATAGAACTCAATCACTATCACAAGTATCATAAAAGCATGACTGGATCACGACTATACTCAAGTGGAACAAAACCCTCCACTAAAGAACCCCGATCCCCAATCTGATGCATAAGTAACCATCTGGTCGACCGCCCAATATCCGCGGTCGCCGCGATACCCACTGTCAACAATCAAGCCCAACAACCGACAACCGGTCAACCGCCCAGTATCTGCGGTCACCGAAATAACCCACAATCACAATCATGTCCCACATCCGACATTCGGTCAACCGCGTACTATCCGCGGTAGCCGCAATAACCCCCAATCCAAAAATCGGGTGAAATAATCTGTATCCGGTCAACCGCCTACTATCCGCGGTAGCCGCAATACCCCACTGTCGATCGAGTCCTAACAGGTCGAAATCCGATAACCGAGCATGGAGATAAAAATCCGACAGTTCCACTATCCAAGAAATTCACCAACAGGAAATAGGTTCAAAGATGTTCCAGAAACCCCAATAAAAACCCAAAACTGAGAGGAGCAGAAAACACAAAAAACGGAGATCTACCTCTCGTGAAACCGATGCCGTTAAAAACGTCCAAAAATTCCTTCGGGGTAGCTCTGGGGACCTCATGGACCGAAAAGCAACGAAAAAGGTCTTCAAAGAAAGAACGTCGCACTGCGCCGAATCGCCGAAGAAGTCAATGCCGCGGCCTCCAAAAACTCCTTCAAGAGATGGAGAGCAAGAAGAGGATCAACTAAGATTAAGGGCTCAACCACCGGGGAGTTCGGAAAAAGGGTCAAAAGGTCCAAGGAAGTGGCCTATTTATAGGCTCTCCCAAAAAACCAAAAAAAAAAGCCCATTCGGCTTTTGGGCCTATGATTCGGATCTGCGCCCACGAGCCCGCCGCGACCAGCGCCCGACACGTGTTCCGAATAGCGGATAGCGTGTGCGGGGCCGCTGGGGATTCGCCACGTGGCCCGACCGGGGACGCGGAGTGGGTGGCGAAGGCCAATTGCAGGGCGCCACATGGCGCCCCGCGTACGGCCGCCACCTGCCCGCAACTGCCCCTCACCTACCACGCCTGCTCCCCGCATTGCGTGGACCGCGTGTGCATGAGCCGGCCACTCACAGGCCGCCACGTGGCCCACCCCGGTCTATGCACCAGCCCGCACGTCGCCGTGGACCGCGCCGCATGAACCCGCAAATTTGAGGCAGCCACGTGTCCCCCGCGCCCGGTCCATGCACCAGCGCCCCTTTCTGTGGACCGCGCCACGTGCGCCGGCCAATCAGTGGCCGCCATGTGGCATCCAGCCGGTCCACGGCTCCCCCCATGCACCAAAACGTGCATAAAACTTCCAAGTGTCCGTTTTTGGGCATCCAGACTCAGAAAAACACAAGTAAATAGCTGGTTTTCGACATTTTTTCGCGCTGAATCCAAATCCGGCCTCGAATCAGCCTGAAACCCTTTCTAAAATTCGGCGAAAGCAGCTGAAAAATAAGCTTGATCCAGAAACCTCACTGAGTCCGTCCAACGTGTTCATTTGACGCGTTGCGGGTCCGACACACCAATAATAGGTGTTCCACAACAAGGATCATGAAAAAAAGCTGCACGGGGATCTGGGTCACTACAGTGACATTCTCAAAATTAAAAATAGTCATATATATTAGATATAATAGGACTAAATTTCTTATCTCGACTATACTATTTTGGACGGTGGTTATACCCAAAATGTTAAAAGGGTTAAGCGTATTAAAACTTGAGTAGTCCTAAAATAGGTGACCTTTTAAGAAGTGGGACGTCACATTCTCACTTAAAAATAAGCTTGTGTTATCCACCATTATATCAGTTCATTAGCCACCCACCCCACACGCAAAAAAAACTATATTTACACCATTATCTTAACCTAATCTGCCGTCAATCTATCTCTTACTCTTCTATGTAACTATAGTATGAAAATAACTTCGAACTTCAGATCATTAAAAAACTCTATCCAAACTATAGAAATTTTAGCTTAGCTACATAACTTTTCACTTTATATTACTTTAATATGATATTCTGGAATTTAGAATAGTTATATATATAAAATATAATAGGATTAAATTTTTTAATTCAACTATAGTATTTTGAATGGTGGTTATAACAAATACTATCCAAACTATATAAATTTTAGCTTAACTACATAACTTTTCACTTTATATTACTTTAATATGACATTTTAGAATTTATAATTGTCCTATATATAAAATATAATAGAGTTTAATCTCTTAATCCAACTATAATTTTTTAGGAGTGGTTAGACCAAAAAAATTAAGAGAGTTAAGCGTGTTAAGACTAGAGTAGTCTTAGCTAGGATGGATGATTACCTAGAAAGTAAGGCATCACCGTTGGTATCGGAGCCAATCTGTGACGGCCCAACTTCTCAGGGGTCATCCATCATAGAACTACTCTAACTCTAGCACGCTCAACTCTTTTAACCTATTAGGCCTAACTATCACTTAAAATATTATAACTGGATTAAGATATTTAGTCATATTATATATTTATATATAAAACTAATTCAAATTTCGGGGGTGTCACATTAATTTATATATAGTACTAAACCAAATTTCGAGGGTGTCACACAATCACTAGTTGAAATTATGAGATAAGTCTCGACTGAGTCATAATTATATTGTTGGCAGAATACGACTCTCAAGTTGATCACCGTTGTGGGTGGAGCGCGACTCCTCAGAAGGTCGGCTAAATGCTAGCGAAACAAGTCTCGCATCGTCTAATACTTGTGAATGTACTTAAGTCTAATAAGGAGGTCAGGATTTAGAGGGAGAAAAAATGTGACACCCACAGAATTTAAAATGCTCGTATATATAAGATATAATAAAGTTAAATCTCTTAATCCGATTATAATATTTTTTAGGATAGTTAGCTCAAAAATTTTAAAAAGTTAAACGTAGTAAAATTAGAGTAATCCTAAAATGAGTAAAATGAGTGATCCTTCGGAAAGTGGAGCGTTTAATTAAATTAGATGGAAATTACTTCCAACCATATCTTGTTCTTCCCCTCAAACATCTCTTTAGGTGCAAGAAATTAGATCGTGCTTTTATGATAAGTTTGAGGGTGAAACTTTGCTATGCACTCTTAACTCTGGCGAATCTTCAGTGCGTGCATGACATGGAGTCTAAAATATCTACTTTACACTGAGAAGCAATAACTTTTGGCATGTAAGTAAAGTCATTTTCAAAAATAGGGCTAGTTTGAGAATGTCCCGCCTCCCCTGCGACTGTTTGGCCCACCACAGGCCGTGCACTTGCAACTGGCTCCCCAACCCCGCCACTGTTGGCGCCCCATCCCCCGCCGGTCGGTTACCTCAACCACCGAGACTTGGGAGAGCTAGGCCCAGCGTTTCCTACAAAGAGGCGGTTCTCTCTCAACCCTCGGCTGCTCTAGTTGGTGCCCTCCCTAAGACCAACGGACAGCGGCACACGTATTTCCTGACGAACGCCGCTTTGCCCGCTCGGCCACCGAACTTCCTTCGCAATCCTTCGTTGCGCGGGAGGTGCTTCCGGTGCTTCGCGAGAGGACATCGCGTGAGTCGTTGCAGGGACCCGAGGCGTTGCCTCCTGTGTATGAGGACCGGGCATCAGGCTGCTCGGTGCGGATACATTCGCCGCCCTGAACCCGCGGAGTACAATCCGGCCAGTGTCCCAGCAGCTGTCGTTAGAGCGCCTGACCGCCCCGCTTCTATGGCGGTGTTCCTTCCTCCTTCGGCATCTTCGTCGTTTGTGCGCCCTTGCCTGGCGGGTTGCGTGGCGAGGGTGGCTACAGCAGGGCTCGAGCTTGGGGCGTTTTCGGAGTCGCTCCCCTCAAAGCTCGCGAGCTTCTTTGGGGGAGCTGAGGGTGAGTACAAGGTGGCGGCCTTCAATGCCGATTTTCTGGCGGTCTTGTTCCCGAATTGGGTGACTAGGGAATCGGCCATCGGTCGTAGCCCGATCCGGTTGGGGGATAGCTCGGTCTCGTTCCTCAACTGGGTGGAAGAGGGGGAAGTGGAGCGGGGGCATCTTCGCCACAAAGCTTGGATCCGTCTCCTCAACTGGCCCCTGGTGTGTTGGCGTGAGGAGGACGTGAAGGCGGCCGTCAGCGGATTCGGGGAACTTTGGGAAATTGACGCAGCCAGCTCCGGAGTGGGCGATGTCTCCCACTTCAGGGCTTGCATTCGCTGTCAGGATGCTGCCCTCATCCCGGAGTTCCTCACCCTCATGGTCGAGGATAGTCGGTTCCGAATTCCGATTGAGGTCGAAGGGTGGGTCGAAGCGGATCCCATTCTGCTGGGCGAGGATCTTGACCTTCGACTGGGTATCACCACGCTGGTGGAGCAAACCGAGTTTATCAGATCCTCGGGTTTTTCGTCGGGGCGGGTTCTTAGCAAGGCGGGCTCACCTAGGGCGGCCGACTCGGTCAGGGCGGAGGGCGAACGCCGAGGTTCTCTGGGGGGTGACGGCGTCCGGGCGGCCAGGCGGATCATCGGTGGCGTCAATTCAAACCCTGTGAGCTTGGGAACCCCGCTACCCCCACCGTACCTCCCCTCCCCTTCCAGTGAGACAGACCTTGGGCACGAGGCGGTTTGTCAGGGGGACTTACCTCTTCTAGGTTTTACATCTGGCAAGGGGGTTTTGCCTAATCCGTGCTGCCTTGCGAGCCTAGAGGGGGGAGCCTGGGAGACTGCTTTCCCCCCTTTAGGGAAGTCAACACCTAGGTGTCAGCCCGACGCCCTTTCTAAGGAGTTAGTGGAACTTGTGGATAATGTATTAGATGTTGCGGGCCTCCGACTCCCAAGCCGGGCCGGGACGGGCCGGCCTCTCGCAGCCTCTTTCTCTTCGGGCCTTAGTTCGGGGCCGGATGGGCCCCCCTCCCCCGCCGCCTCAAGCCTGGGCCATAAGGCAGGCCCGACAGGAAGGGAGGAGCAAGGTCTGGGACAATCTCCACTGGGCGCCTCAGGCCCAACCTGTCACGCCCCGGGGGTTCGAATCGCGCGGAAGAGGAGCCACCGATGCCCCTGATTCAGCCATATATTTTTTTTTGTAAAACATTACTCCCCGGCGCGTGCACAGACCCGCCGCATACACAAATTCGCTCTGCAAATGAGCAGAGGCCCCTTTGTATATGCACGGCGTCTCAACTACAAAGTGTCTCACAAGGCGTAGTACATACAATCTCTAACCACATCAGTTGGGGTCTCGTACACATACAACCAAACAATTCACGTGACATTCTAGCATTCACTTAGAGCATAGAGGCCGGTGTTTTGAAAGGATAAATAATCACAAGGTTTTGAAAGCGGCATCCACACGATGCCCTCGTTTGTGAAAACAGTTCGTAAACACATAAATCCCACAAGGTTTATAAAGCTTGGTGCCCACACGACACCCACGTTTTAAAAATAGTTTTCGCAAACGGTTTTCTTTGTTTTTCATCGTTCAAAACGGCCAAGTAAGAGAGAACGTAGTATTCATTCAATTATTCAAAAAGAAAGGAAAGAAAAGGGCAACATCCACTTCGACCCCACGGGGGTGTCGCAATCCACAACTAGCTACCATGAATAATAAAAGAAAAGGGAAAGAAGAGTCACTGTATCTGAAGTCACCCATAAATCAGATCAGCACCCTAACGTCCTCACCGGCGCCCTAGCACTCGCCCCTGGACGAACCTGTCACGAAGTGGGAAGTCAGTGACTAGAAATAGCATGATAAGCGTAGTAAACAAAGATAAGGCAAACCACAAACACCGGAGCAACTATCCCTCCCATGCACCTTCCACCTTAACCACACCCTGTATCATTACGACATCGGGCACCTTCCCCGATGCCCACCGCCGAGCACCTGCCTCACAAAGCAACATCGGGCACCTTCCCCGATGCCCACCGCCGAGCACCTGCCTCGGCCGCCGAGCACCTGCCTCGACGTCACCGCTCACACCCCCCACCCATGGGGGCCCCCATTCCTAACGCCACCTCCGCGTGGGGTACACGGGTCAACGTACCACTTTTCCGGAAAAGCACACCCTTGCGGTGGCCAAACCGCGGGTGTGCGTGTAGCAAATTTGAGCCCCAGATTGACATTGAGTATCATAACATAACATAACAGGGTTAGTGCATAAACAGAAGGAGACTGACAATTCCACCTTGCCCCAACATGCTATTTCTAACAGTTAAACCCCATTCCCGAAACCCCCGGGAACGTACCCACCTTGTGTGCGTCGTCCTGCGTTCGTCCAGTCCGCGTCTGTGCTCCAGTCGCCCACAGCGCCCCGCACTCCTGAAGGAACATAGGCAAATCGAGACTTAGAAGTCCGAAACTTACAACGACTCCCTACAGCGTGCGGCGGAGTTCTTCGCACGGCACCGGCCCGTGCGACGAACACCCTGCCAGGGCGCAGCCCCGCGCGGCACCAGCCCGCGCGGCGCCCCTCCTGCGGCGGCCCCGCGCGGCCGAGCGCCGCGCGGGCGCGCGGCCCGCGGTGCGGGGCGACCCCGCGCGGCACCAGCCCGCGCGGGCGCCCCTCCTGCGGGCGGCCCCGCGCGGCCGAGCGCCGCGCGGGCGCGCTGCCCGCGGTGCGGGGCGACCCCGCGCGGCACCAGCCCGCGCGGCGCCCCTCCTGCGGGCGGCCCCGCGCGGCCGAGCGCCGCGTGGGCGCGCTGCCCGCGGTGCGGGGCGACCCCGCGCGGCACCAGCCCGCGCGGGCGCCCCTCCTGCGGGCGGCCCCGCGCGGCCGAGTGCCGCGCGAGCGCGCTGCCCGCGGTGCGGGGCGGCCCCGCGCGACACCAGCCCGCACGGGCGCCCCTCCTGCGGGCGGCCCCGCGCGGCACCAGCCCGCGCGGGCGCCCCCCTCCTGCGGCGGCCCCGCGCGGCCGAGCGCCGCGCGGGCGCGCGGCCCGCGGTGCGGGGCGGCCCCGCGCGGCACCAGCCCGCGCGGGCGCCCCCTCCTGCGGGCGGCCCCCGCGCGGCCGAGCGCCGCGCGGGTGCGCGGCCCGCGGTGCGGGGCGGCCCCGCGCGGCACCTGCCCGCGCGGGCGCCCCCTCCTGCGGGCGGCCCCGCGCGGCCGAGCGCCGCGCGGGCGCGCGGCCCGCGGTGCGCGACGGCGCCGGGCCTCCTCCCTCCTCGTGACCAACAAAAGAAAGAAAGAGGGAGATTCCCCCGAACGAAACGCGTCCGACTCACCTTGATGTGCGAAAGAGGAGGAAGAGAGGGATCGTCCGCTTGCCTCCACCGGTCCACCCTTGCGGTGTGCTTGGTTTCTCTTTGCCGGCGGCTACGAGGGAGGAAGAAAAAGAAAAGAGGCGGCCACCAAAAGAAAATTAAGAGGAACCCTAATCCTCTTTCCCTCACGGCTACATATATATACTAAGAGAATTAGGGTTTACCTTAAAAGGTGTGCGGCTGCCAACACGGATCCCGAGGCGTCTAAGGGGGACCCCAACTTCGAGAATTAATTCTGGTCAGACCGGGAGTCGGAAAAATAAACCGATCGCGCCCACGCGCTCCGTTCCGCGAGCTCTACCGCCTAAAATTATTTGCGGGCCCCGACGGTCTGTCCGGAAAAATGCCAAAAATGAGGCCCCCGGTCAGGCATTACAAGAAGAGGGTGACCAGAAGGGTTAAGGAAAAGCCGGGTCTTACACAACCGGATCCGGGATGCCCTCACCTAGCAGACGAAGCTCGAGGATCGCGGCGAAACACAATGGGAGCCTGGTTTCTTCGCTCTTTCGCGACCAGGTGCTGACAAGCAGGAAGCACGCGCTGGGGAGCTCGATCAGTAGCGCCATCTCACCGACGGTTCTTACCCTGGAAGCGCCGCCGTCCGGGTCGGCTGGCCAGGCCATACCTCGGGCCGAGGCTTCGCAACCGGCGCCCCGGCTCTCGCAGTCGAGGGGTGAGGTTGAGCCTTCGCTCAACAGAGAGCATCGATCACACCTTTCGACGGTTGAGATCCGGAATATCAAGGAACGCTGCGGGATCATCGAGGAGGGGGGGACTGACATCGTCTCTTCCGTCCCGCTCATCCAGGCGAGGATTGAGCAAGAGGAGCCGAGGTTGGCCTGCTGACTGCTTCTTACCCGAGGTACACCTTCTTGCGCGACTCTTCTGCAATGACACGCAACAGAATGTTTAGATTCTTATCTTGGAATGTGAGGGGGCTCAACGGGAGGGATAAGTGCACCACAGTGCGGGCTTTCGTTAGAAACTGCAAGTGTAGTGTGGTCTGTTTCCAGGAAAAAAAACTTGCGTCTACTTCCATTGCTAAATTTCTTTCTTTCTGCGGCTCCCACCTCCGTGACTTTCGCACGTTGGATGCTGTGGGTACCAGGGGTGGCATGCTCACGGCATGGAACCCCGCTCTCTTTGATTGCATCTTAGACTGGGCCGGACGGTTCTCGCTTAACATCGTGTTGAGAAGAAAGATCGACGGTGCGACTTTCACGATTTCCAATATTTACGGCCCCACGTGCTCCTCACTCAGAAGGGGCTTCTTCCGCGAACTAGGCTCCATTGGCTTGAGAGCCGCGGGAGCGTGGGCGCTGGTGGGGGACTTCAACATCATTTTGTCAATCAGAGATAGAAATGGTTCGCCATCACATGTCGACGATATGCTGGCGTTCAGGGAGGTAATCAATAGCCTGGGTCTGCTGGATCTCCCCATTATCAACAAATCCTTCACTTGGACGAACGGGAGGCGCTGCCCCACTTTGGAGCGGCTGGACCGGGCGCTCATCTCCCCGGAGTGGCAGACCTTCTTCCCTAGATCGACACTCCGAGCCCTTCCGCGGCCAAGGTCAGACCACACGCCCCTAATACTCTCAGCCTTCTCTTTCATTCCTGCGCCACACACTTTTAGGTTTGAGACCTACTGGCTGCGACATCCGGAGATTGATGACGTAATCTCCAAAACCTGGTCCGGAAGCTCAGCGAGTGAGGCGCAAACAGACGTTTTCGCATCCAAAATAAGGCGGGTTACTTCGGCTCTTAAAGATTGGAGTTCTGGCCTATCTTCCGCCTTAAAGACACAGGCCGATTTGTGTCTATCCTGGATCAGCTAGATCGATAGGGCGGAAGAGATCAGGGGGTTATTGACGGGGGAGTGTTTGCTGAGAGCTAAACTCAAGGAGCGTTTTGAGGAGCTTAGTCTCCAGGAAGAACTCAAATGGAAACAAAGAGCGAGGGTTCATTGGTTGAGGGCGGGGGACGCGAACACCAAGTTTTTTCACCAGTGCGCCAACGGACGGAGAAACAAGAACTATATCTCCCGGCTGACCGAAGGGCCTTCTTCCCACTCGGGGCACGAGGACATGGCTAATCTACTGTTCGTCTTTTTTATGGATCAACTTGGCACTGAGTCTTGTTGCTACCCGGCGATCGATCTACCTTTCCTTTTTGCTTCCGACAACGTTGATCTGCGGAGCCTGCACGAACCCTTTTCGCTTTTGGAAATCAGGAGTGCCGTTTACTCCTGCGAGCCAGAGAAGGCCCCGGGGCCAGACGACCTCCCTCTACTGTTCTATCAGCGTTATTGGGGGATTTTAAAGGATGACTTGAAGGAGGTATTCAACATGTTGTATGATGGACGCCTTGACCTGCTGGAAATCAACAAAGGATGGATCTGTCTGATTCCGAAAAAAGTGGGAGCTATGGATGTGCGGGAGTTTCGACCAATTTGTTTGGTTAATGGTTTAACCAAAATTATCTCGAAGGTGCTGGCTTCTAGATTGCAACGTTTTTTGGAAGCACTCATCAACCCTTATCAAACGGCTTTCATCAAAGGGCGGTCGATCATGGACAACTTCTTTACGGCGCACCTACTGTCACACCACCTCTTTTCCACTCACCAGCAAGCGGCATTATTCAAGATAGACTTCGAGCGGGCATTCGATCATATCAACTGGTCCTTCCTGGTCGATCTTATGAACGCGAGGGGCTTTGGGGAAAAGTGGATTGGCTGGATCAAAGCATTACTGCGTTCTTCTTCCAATGCGGTTCTACTCAACGGAATCCCGGGCGCATTTTTCCAATGCAAACGGGGGATTCGACAGGGGGACCCGCTCTCCCCGTTACTTTGTATTCTTTGCATTGATGTCTTATACAGGATGCTCCAGGCGGCGGTTTCTAATTCTTTGTTGGCGCCGGTGGGCGTGGGCGATGTCGTTATTCATACGCTACAATTTGCCGACGACCTCCTACTCTTCTTCGATGGCAGCCCGAAAGCGGCGGAGGTGATCAAGACCGTGCTCGACGCTTTCTCGACTGCGTCGGGGCTACGAATTAACTTTGCCAAGAGCCGCATCATTCCTATCCACTTAGAGACGTCCCAGGCCACCACTCTGGCTAGGTTCTTCGGCTGCGCCATCGACGGATTCCCGTTCACATATTTGGGCCTCCCCCTCTCACCTAAGCCGCTGCGCAAGGCTGACTACATCCCGCTCTTAGAAAAGATCGGCAATCGCTTGGCGGGCTGGAAAGGCCGGCTACTCTCAAGAGCGGGACGACTGGTACTCGTCAATTCGGTACTCACTAGTGTTCCCACCTTCTTCTGCTCAGCCTTCAGGATCCCAGTTTGGGCGCTTAGAGCAATCGACAGATTTCGGCGGGGTTTTTTTTGGAAGGGTAAGAGCAGCACTAGCGGCTTCCACTGCGCGGTCAACTGGAATCAGGTGTGCCGCCCCAAGGCGGTAGGAGGCCTCGGAATCCGGAACCTTGCAGCCTCAAATTCGGCACTTCTAATGAAAGGCCTTTGGCATTTCTACACGGACAAGGACCGGCCTTGGGTACGGTTGTTACACAATAAACATTACAGGAGTAGATTGCCGTGCGCGGGTGGAGCAATCCCCGCGAGGTGCGCTCCGCTGTGGAAGGGCGTACTCAGCACCTCGGAACCTTTTCATACCTCCACGACCTGCACGCTCGGGGACGGAGCGACAGCCCCATTCTGGCACGCGAGATGGCGTGGTGACAAACTGCTGCGTAACAGTTTTCCATCCTTGTACAAGCTAGCTTCACTTCGCCATTGCTCGATGAAACGGTGGCTCCTTCGTTTCGCGAGCAGGAGCAATTTGGGATTTGGCAATTTTAATGATCTAGATCTCGCGGGACAAAGGGAAGTAACGCTAATTTCCAGCGAGGTCAGGAGTATCTCTTTGTCATCCACCGCAGACGAGTGGGCTTGGAGATGGAATAGCAAAGGAAGGTTCTGCTCTCGGAGCGCTTACAGTTTTCTAGTATTCGACGGAGCCGACGATCGCAGATTAACCCATCTCTGGAGCATCAAGGTACCTCTTCGCATCAAGATTTTTCTTTGGTTGGCCGCAAGGAACAGACTGTTGACCGCGGATTGCCTGATCAAAAGAGGGTGGCACGGCCCGAATATCTGTGTCTGTTGCTACAGCGACGAAGAATCCCTGGAGCACCTTCTCTTCCGATGCGGCTTCGCACGCGCGGTATGGAGTGGGACCCTACAGAATAAGCATCTCGCTTTGAATTCCCTACTGCAAGAGCCAGGGGACGTAGCGACCAGATGGAAGAGGGTTACTTTGACGGCCGGGCGGAGCGATCAGGCGCAACTCGACGCGCGCGTCGCTGCCACTTGCTGGGAACTTTGGTCGGAACGGAATCGCAGGATTTTTGAAAACCGGCTCAATAGCACGGGAGAGTGCGGCAGGAGCATAAGCAGCACTTTGGCGTTGTGGTCGTCGACGCTGGGAGGGGGATAAACAGGGCAAGGATCACGATCGATCCAGAGGTTACTGCGGCTAAGGGGGTTGGCACCGATGAAGACTGGGCAATGTGCCTTTGTTAACTGCAGCCTTTCCAAGCGCGGATGGCCTTGGACTACAAGGATTAACCAACTACGGGATTTTTGGACGGTCCCAACCTGACAGCACGGTTACTGCGGAATGCTGGGGGTTCTCGCGTGTCAGCCAACTTCGGCAGACAAATGCCTAATTCAACTGATGACATGCAAGTGGCGGATTTTATCATTGCAGTCATTGAAGGCTCGTTCACTCCCATCAGTTCTTTCCGTTTCCTTCTGGTTGGTGATCCAATTTCGGGGGATCAAGCCGACGCGGCGGTTTCAAGGCGGGTTTGGGCGTTTTTTATTTTGTAGCTGTAGCTGTTGTTGCTGTCGCTGGACCACTTGGTCACATTTTGTAAGCGTGCTACATTTACTTCTCTGTGTCTTCCTGGGTTTTTTTCCTCCTACGAGGGGGAGTCTTCTTGGTTAGTCCTGTAACCTACCTTCAAATAGGGTTTAACCCTGTTTAATCAAAAAAAAAAAAAAAAAAAAAACTTTTGGCATGTAAAGAGTAAATAATTTTTTCTCTAGTAAAAAACTGAATTTAGCTTTTGAACCATCTTCCTCGCTGAGGTAGCTAGCTAGTTATTTTGTCTTCCTCGGTGTGAAAAAACTGATCGGTAGATTATCGAGCATACCTCAAATCCACAAGAGCATATAAAATTCAATCATATGTAGAGAAAATTAGGCGAGAACGATTATAAAAAATAAACACAAGGATGAACAAAAAAATAAAATAGATCAACAGCACCAGAAATTTACGTAGTTCAACCAATGATGTGTCGACTTACGCCCATGAACAAGATCACCTTAATGCATTATTCAATTAGTTCATAACACAACAAATATAAGAAATAGATTAGACTATAAAAAATCTCTTTCTAGACTCACTTCTTCTCTTTACTCTCTCCCTTAGGGTATTACAATAAAACTCTAACTCAAAAATATAAATTATGAAGGTTTAAAATTCTAGAGCTCCAATTCTAATACAAAACGATATCTGTCGTCCATCTAAATTTCTAATTCATTCTAAGCCATCAATCTTCTCTTAAAAAATTTCTTCAAAATATTTTTGAACCATCCCTAATTTTAAAACACAAGATTAAATTCAATTGGAGATAAATCTAATTTAATATATGTTGCCACGACCTGAAGTATTGGTACTGAAAACAAAAGTTTCGAAACTGGCGAAACTCTAGCATATGACAGAAGTATTGGTACTGAAAACAAAAGTTTCGAAACTGGCGACACTCTAGCATATGACATATCGGTACTCATTTCACTAATACTCCTCTGTCAACCAATTCAGAAATAATTTCAGGTTTTCAAAACTTCAGATTGAGTACCGAAACTAACTAGTTAGAGTTTCAAAACTCGACATCCGACAGTCTTAAAATCTCGACATATTGATCGTAATATCAACTCAAAATATGACTTTGCTTAATCCAACAAGATAAACCCTTCGAACTTCTTGATTGTCACGGAAGCAACATTACCTGTGTTAGCATTTTTTATTTAAGTTGTGGGTTTTCCTCTGCTCTTTTTCTCTCCCTCTCCTGTTTTTCTTGTATTAGTGAATATATTGAATGCTCTTAGTCTCGTTAGTTTCTACATTACACAATTAAGGCGCTAGTTTGATATTCTATATTCACCACATAATGGAGTTGTGAATTTTGCATTTCTTTAGAACCTTAATTTGGTCCAAACATGCTAATTAAATAGAATTCTACATTTCTTTTCTGCCTGAGTGCACTACAATAAAATTAAATTATAAAAATATATTTTTATAATATTTTTATATAAATATTTTATTTATATTTTATTTATATTTAAAATTAAATTATAAGAATATATTTTTAGGATACATTATTAATGACACTAATAATAAGTGTTCATATTTTTACCAACAATATTTTTTTTAAATTTTAAAACTATTACTATAATATAATTTTATTGTTGTGTTGGTAGGCTTGAATCAAATTTTTTTACTTTTGATCCTTTGTTAGGACAACCGAATATGCATTGCTCGATCTCTGATACGGACCTCTATCAAGATTTGGCTGATCCAAAATATCTAATTGATTTTTCCGTATGAAAGAGACTATACTCAAATTAAAGTGTGGCTACGGGAGTATCTCCCACTTAGTTGGTTAATACACGAACAGGCCGTATCCATATTTATTTATTTATTTATTTAAATTCGTAATAAAATACGAATTATTTACGAATGCCGAATTATTCGCCGAAATAAAGTCCGTAACTTCTGAATAAATAAGGGTTTCCTGTTGAGCCCTTAAAAAGAAAAAAAGTTCCTTCGCTCTCAAAAGATATTGCCCTCGACGGCTCGACCCCCTCCTGGTTGCGCGCTGCTCGCCATCGGAGCCCTCCCGGGCCGCTGCTCGCCATCGAAAATCTCCCTCCGGCTGCTTGCCATCGGAACTCTCTGGCTGCATGCTGCTCGCCATTGAAACCCGGGACCGTACGCAGCTTGCCGTTTTCCTCGCCTCCCAGCAGTTTGTGAGTTTGTTTACTAATTTATAATTTATATAAATAGAATTAATATTTGCTATTATTCAACTCAAGTGACAAATTTTTATTTCTTTTTTTAAAAATTTTAATTTTTGTTTATAACAACTTTTTTTTGCATGGGTTAATAGATGGTTAATAGTTGTTTCTTTTTCACACAAAATATCTTTCTTTAATTAAGTTGTTGTTACATTCATTAATTTGCTTGCTATTTTAAGAACCAACGAAGAGTAGTTAATTACTTAGCGTTAGGTGATATTTGGTGAATGATTAATTGATGAATAATTTGTTGCGTTTTCTATTGTTGGTGGATGATAGTAGCGTAAATTTTAAAAAGCAAATTTAATTAAATAGTCAAATTTTTTATTTTTATTTAGTAAATTTATAATTTTCGTATAAATAATATGAGCTCTGCTACACGTACACCTCAAATGGTGTGTACATTTTACACCTAGTCTATCATAGAGTGGGGAAATACTTACTCGTCACTTCGAAGTGACGAGTGAAATTTACCCCATCCTAAAATAGATGGGGTGTAAGATGTACACCCCATTTGGAATGTACATCTAGCATTTTTCAAATAATATATCTAAATAATTAACTGAATTTATATATTTTTAAAAAAAATTTAAAATTAAAATATAAATTTTATTCATATTATAATCTTATTGATGTCATATTGTATAATAGATCGGTACATCAATAGTAAGACAGGGTTTTCATGAGAAGTACCCAAAGCATTTATTAATTGAGAGTTGATTATGGTCAAACCCAATAAATGCGGGTCTGGTTTAGGCCTAATTGCACGCACCAAAAGGGGTCCACTGCCAACAACCTAGCTCTTATTAGCGTCTCATAAATGTACCCCTTTTATTTTTATTATTTTTATTTTCCTTCTCGACATGACACACACTCGCACATCCAGTGTAGGAAGGCCAAAAAATTAAATATTTTTGCTTGGTTTCGATGATCCCATCTTGTTGAACCCTCTCTTTAATTTTCTAACGAGATAAAAATCACAGGGATGAGGCGAAAAAAGAGTAGGCCGTTTATGGACGGTGGCGACCGATCCAACTCCCAAAGAAGAAGAAGCAGCAGCGGCCCCGGGAGCGAGCTCTTCATCTGCTTCACCTCCCGCCCCTCCTCCTCCTCCTCCTCCTCCTCCGCCGTCGCCGCCATGCGTGCCCCCTGCTCCAAGTCACTCCACAGCCCCGGCCGCGGGGGCGCCGGCCCCGGCACGAGCACCGGCGCCTCCACCGCGGCGGCGCCTTCGCTTTCCGCCTCCCTCAGCCGCCGCCTCCATAGCAGCGGCAGCGTCAAGGGGGCTCAGTCCCCTATGTTCCCCGCGGCGGCGGCGGCAGTGGCGGCGGGGGGACGGCGCAAAGGCACGGCCTTTGAGGCGGCGGAGCCGTCCTCGCCCAAGGTCACGTGCATCGGGCAGGTGCGCGTGAAAGGGAAGAAGAAGAAGAAGGGAATGGCGCTGCGGTCGCGGTCGCAGAGGGAGGCGAGCTTCAGGCGCGACGGGGCGGGGAGGGAGAGGGGCCAGGGGTGGGTGCATCAGATCCCGGTGAGCATTTGCGAGGCGCTTCGGGCTTTTGGGTCGGAGTTTAGCTGCCTCCTCCCCTGCGGGGGGAGGTCGTTTTGCTCATCCACCTCCTCGGCGGCGAAGGCGACGAACGCGGAGGAGAGGAAGGGGCGCGAGGAGAAGCCGCGGGGTATGGGGTCGTGCGGGGCGGCGTTCGCGAGGTGGCTCATGGCGGTGGAGGAGAGCGAGGAGGGGCAGGGGGGTAAGGTCGTGGGCGTGGTTGTGGAGGAGAGGGATGAGGGGATGGGGTTCTTGATGAGGGAGAGGAGGGAGAAGGTGATGGAGGGGTTCGAGGCACAGGTGGAGAAGAAAAATGACATCTTGGTGATGGGGAAGGAGAAGGAGAAGGAGAAGGAGAATGAGAAGGAGGAGGCGGAGGGGGCGGGAGGGGGCGGAGGAGGAGGAGGAGGAGGAGGCGAGGGTGAGTGTGTGCGTGCCGCCGAGGAATGCGCTGTTGCTTATGCGGTGTAGATCCGATCCGGTTCGGATGGCGGCGTTGGCGAATCGGTTCTGGGGATCTCCGGCGACGAAAGTGCAAGAGGAGGAAGAGGTGGAGGAGGAGGAGGAAGGAGGAGGAGAAGCAGAGGAGGAGGAAGAAGAAGAGAAGAGTGAAGAGAGGGAAGAATTGGGTGGAGAGGGTTGTGTAGAAGTTGGTGTGGAAGAGCATGATGGTGGAGCCGAAGTTGTAGAAGCAGATCTGGTGGGGATGGAAGTTGTAAAGAGTTCTCAAGAAGCACTTTTTGCTGTAGGAGCTGAAAAAAAGAAGCAAGTGGGGGAGAAGATAGAGGAGAAGCAGAGACATAAAGAAGAGAATCAAGGAGGGAGTGAAGAAGAAGAAGAAGAAGAAGAAGAAGAGAGTGCTCCAAAAGATTGCATTTTGAATGAAGCTGCGAAACCTCACAGAAACCCACATGGAGAAGGGGATGAGAAAGAGGAGGGAGAAGAAGAAGAAGAAGAAGAAGAAGAAGAAGAAGAAGAAGAAGAAGAAGAAGAGCGGCAGAAGGACGGAGCTGAGTCGCAAAACAAAGCAGCAGTAGAAATGAAGCTCAGTGCCGTAGAAGAGGAGGAAAAAGAAGGGGAGGAGGTGAAATTTAGGAGATTCAGCAGCTGCTCCTCCTCTACAACCAGAGAAGAGAGGAGACCGGGGCGGTGCGGAGTGCGGAGGCGTGGCAGCTCCTCGTCGTTGCGAGAGAGGGAGAGGGAGAGGGAGAAGAGGCGCCATAGCTTCTCGACTGAGAGGGACGCCCGCCGGCCCAGCTTCTCGAATGATCAGGAGGCACGGAGATCCAGCTTCTCTGTGGACAGAGCCGGGCGACGGAGGTGGAGCTTCTCCATTGAGGGCGAGGGATTGAAAACGGAGAAGGCATTGAAAGAATTGAAGAAGGGAGACGAGTGCTCTTCGGATCTGGAGGAAGCAAAAGCGGAGGTTGGTAATGAAGATAACATGAACACAGACGAAACCCAGGCGGCAGGAGAAGAAGTTAGACAAGAAGGCGAGGAGCATTATAAGGGAAAAGAAGAAGGTGGTGGAGAGGAGCAAACAGAGGAGAAGGTAGAGCAAGAGGATGAAGAAGATGAACAGGAAGAAGATGAACAGGAAGAAGGGGAGAAGAAATGGGTATTGCCGGAATGCCTTCTTCTGATGATGTATGAGCCTAAGCTTTCAATGGAGGTGTCCAAGGAGACGTGGGTCTGCAGCACCGATTTCCTAAGTTGGCGGCTACCGCACTACGGTCAGCAGTCCGGTGGCGGTGGCGGTGGCGGCGGCCAACCCTCGAAGGAAGATGCAGTTGGCAAATCCAAAACCAAGCCCAAGCCCACGCCCAAGCCCAAACCCAAACCCAAATCCAAACCCAAACGGGTAGGCGGCGGAGATGACCACCTCAAGGGCGGTGAGGATAAAGGGCAGCAGGCCAAACCCGCTATCGCGGCCCTTCAACCGCGGCTGCCGCCCCCAGTGGCTCCCACTGTATTGGCGGTTGAGCAGAAGCTGAAGCTGGGGGTGCCGCCGCCGCTGCCTATGGTGCCGTTTGGGCCATTCGTACTAACGCGGTGCAAATCGGAGCCAATGAGGTCGTCGGCGAGGCTCGCGCCTGATGCCTGCTTCTGGAAGGAGCGGCATCGGCCCATCGGCGCCGCCGGGATCGGCTTCTAAGCCCACCCACTGGATTGCTTCATTGTTTACCTCGTAAGAAAGAAAGAGCGTATCTGTGTTAATATTGGTCAGCTTCTTAATTTGTGTTTGTTACTGTTATGTGAGTTGTAAAATATGCTGTGGTTTCTTCATTTGTTGAAAAATATGCTGGATTGAAACTAGAGATTTAAACGGAGATTTTACTCTTCAGCAACGTATTTTGTAATATTTTTCCTTCATAATGTTAGTTTTTGTCGGGAGGCATCGAATTAATTAGTGGCCCTTATTAATAATCTTTGTGTAATGCTTTGCCTAATCATTATCATTGGTCACTCTTCTTTCTGATTTTCCTGAGTCATAATAGTAGGTTTATTATTACTAATTGGTTAGTTATAAGCGCAATCAGTTGTTAATTGTCTTAAAATTCTCCTTAGCGCTTTATTAGTGTTTAGCAACTCCAGGAACAATACCACTGACACTAGGGAGCCTCACATATTAACGTACCTTATGTAAATCATCAATTTTATGGTGTTCACTTTCTCCTTTGTTGTAATCTTTTGTAGTAAAAGAGTTGTCAAACAGCTTATCACCTTTTATCTTTATGTCTTTGTCATACAAAAAGTGTTATCAAACAGTTTATTGCCTTCTCTATTTGATTATTGATTTTATAAATTTAAATCTTTATGCCTTCTATGTACTACGCTACTATCCAAGGAGGTGTTTCCAATACAACTCATGCACCCTACTTAATATTTGATTATTGATTTTATAAATTTAAATTTTAATCTGATAAATATAATACAAAATTTCAGAGAAGCTAGACTTGTGTGTTATTTTTTATTATTATTTTTTTTTAAAGTTCAGAGGTCTCGCGCTATCAAGTTATTTTCGATTGGAATTTTTAAATCAATAATCGGTCCGTTTGATTTAATCTAAAATATTTAAAATATTTAAAAAATAAATTTTTTAATTTTTTAATATTATTTATTTGAAAGAGTTTAAAATTAATAATTTTAATAATTATAGTAAACCGTTTGCAAGTTTAACTATATAGAAATATTCAAATGATATGAAATTTTGATAAAAAAATTTTTATACTATATAAAATAAGATTAATATTTTTGATATAAAATTTTAATGTCATATCATTTTTTTTTTATAAAATTTTTACTTTTAGTCCTTAATTTAAGTTCTTTCGATTACTAGATAAATAATATTAAAAAATTAAAAAATTTATTTTTTAGATCCTTTAAATATTTTAGATCAAATCTAACGAAATTGATCATCGATTCAAAAATTTCAGCATAAAAAATAAGTCGATAATACAAATCTCCATACTTTTAAAAACGAAGAAGCCGGACTCAATTCAAGAGTCTGTAAACAATACTGAGGTTTTGCAAATCTATGAGCTAGAAAATGTACTAGTTTCAAAAATCGACTGTATAGGAAAAAACATTGTTCAATTAATGAATTGCCCACGTGTTATGAATTTTCTTCTCTGGGCTTTTTAAATATTTGTCACGCCCCCCGATTTTAAAAATAAATTAATATCTTTTTTTAAATCAGAGTTAGAAACTTAACCCTCAAAATATGGACAGATCCACCACGCATATAAAGAATTTTGATTCAGACGAACGAAATCTCTCTCCCACATACACGAGTAGACAAATACAATGACACAAACAATTGCAATAAGAATTACAATCTAAACATCTTAAATAGTTTAACAATAATCCAATATAATAAATGAATACTAAAATTCATGAAACTACTAAGCAACTCCAATATAATATCTACTAATTATATCAATGGCATGATAATCATAAGCATAATAACACAATATATCTGGGCATAATGTAATAACATGATAATAGGCCAGCTCTCTAGATAGTATAGTAGGACAGCTCTATCGTAGAATTCTCACATCAACGTCCTGACTGCTCACCACCTGACGGACCAGAAAAAAGAGTCACCAAAGAATGTGAGACACAGCTGAATGTATTCCAGTATGTATAGCAAGCCAAAGACGAGCAAGTCGTACTTACTGGTATACAATAATCGAAAGGAAGTAAGGCAGTTATAAGCAGTAGTACATGCTGATATGTAAGCAGTAGTGTTGAGGTCAAAATTTTTGCCTCATAAGAAAGCAATACATGACGTACACCATCAGCTAAAGACACCAGCCGATAGAAGAGCGAGTCGAAAAGGGGGACCCGCGTCTCTACCAAGACTAACCCCAATCACGTAAGGGTGTAGCACGTGACGCCCGCTATCGGCTAAAGGCATCAACCGATAGAAAAAGTGGCTGACGAAAGGGGTATCGTCTCACCTCGGCCGAAGGCAAATATCAGACCGCCTCAATCGAGCGACGAAGAGGCAAAGTCAGGGTCAACTCTCGGTCGCTCGAGCAGCAGAAGGGAAGACCACAGAAAGAAGGAGTAAGAGATTGGGGCGCGAATCTCGTAACGAACTCCGAAACGGCAAGTGGCGCCCAGCATTGGAAAGCGCCGAAGATCACGCTTCGGCGCGCTGATTGGGGGGTGAACTCGGACGAAAAAGCGACTGCTATCCTATTGAGGGAATTCGACTTAAAAGGAAGTAGTTGAGGAATTTATGATAATTCTCCCAAATTACGCCGATCATTCAAATGGGCGATTATACGCATGATTTGGGAATGTATAAATACCCGAACTATCGAAGAAAAAGGGGTCCTGCAACCTTGTAAGCCAGTGACCGCCTGTGCTATTTCATATCTTTCAATGCCTGCATTTACCTCTTTCCTAGATAACATTTACCGCACTTACTAGGAGTAGGCTTAACTTGTAATCGGTTCCTTGTTACCCTTGTAACCCCTTTCCAAGCAATGCAATTCCAAATATGCTATTCGGACGTGTCAAATCCTTTGTCCCCAATTCCCAATTCGGCTCCTCTAGGCTGAATCCTGCATCTCCAAACCCTAGTTCGGCTAATCTAGGCCGAACTTTGTGAGAGTTTAATTGAGAAGAACCCGGCCGAGCAGATCGCTTGATCCTTTTTAGCACGCGGCGCATCACACGCAGAGGGTCAACCCCCGGGGCCGATCGCGGACCAAACCCGGTCAATGGTCAACAGTCAACGCAACTTTTCGGCCCCAACAAGTAGTAAGAACTGGCATGAAAGCAGTAACATAAGCTGATATGAAGCAATCACATAAGCTGATATGAAGCAATGATTGTACGCAAGTATGAGTCAAATGTAACGATAATCATCCAACCCAATCGGGTGCCACTGTTGGTCTCTAGGACCTCAGGCTAGTGCCTAACCAGAACTGATACATATACCCACACCTACAAAGATAACAAAAGTATAGGGCTCAATATCGTCCGGCCTGCAGGCGTAGCTACATAACGGGCTAACGAGTCATTTAAACCTCTCTACCGGTAAAGAACACCATGGCGGGGGCCAATCTGCTGGTGTACATAAAAATGTACAATTGGTGGATGGCGATCTCCATGCGGATGCTCAAGCTTGCAGTAAAAAAACGAGAATACGGTGAATAGCCAAGAACTACCAAATGGGATCCAGAGTAAATCTCAGTGCCAACAATACATAATGATAATAATATCCTCCTACTCTAACATGCATAGTAATCCAGAGATAGTAACAGGTGTAACAAGGCAACAACAAGAGACATATCACTAAACGACTGGTAATGACATAGTCATCACATAAACAGAGATAAGTTATAATGCGTAGAGGCAATAACATAATTGAAAAAGAGCTAGCAAGATAACTAAGGGACCGATTGACTACGGTACCTAATTAGGTTACACTGTACTAATGCCCGTATCATAGTACCCACCTCAGTGCAGGCGGTATAGGAATTCGCTGCTCAGCTGACATAAGGGCTCCTGACTGCTCGGGCCTAAACCAAAACCACTGATCAGATACAGACTCGCACATACCCAACCACTCACTCATAGTGTACAGAATAACAAAACCACTGACTTAAGTTGAGTCTTGGAATCTGCCGAAATTTTCAGTAATCCGCTGGTCGATCTACAATGGTCCGAATAGTGCCTACATGTAACACCCCCGGAATTTGGATTAGTCCTCTATATAAATGATATAATAGGACTAAAATCTCTAACCCGGCTATAGCATTTTGGATGGTAGCAAGATCCAAGAGAAACATGAGAGTTAAGCGTGCTAGAGCTAGAGTAGTTCTAGGATGGGTGACCCCCTGGGAAGTGGGGCGTCACAGTTGGTATCAGAGCCATTCACCAGCCGGAAATGTGAGATGAGTCTCGGCTGAGCCAGGGTTATATAGCGGGTAGAGCGAGGCTCCCCGGCTAATGACCGTTGTGAGTGGAGTGCAGCTCCTCACAAGGTCGGCTAAGGCTAGCGAGACGAGTCTCACATCGCCTGGTGCTTGTGAGTGTGCTTGAGCCTGACGTGGACGTCAGGGCTTAAAGGGGGGAAGAATGTAACACCCCCGGAATTTGGATTAGTCCTCTATATAAATGATATAATAGGACTAAAATCTCTAACCCGGCTATAGCATTTTGGATGGTAGCAAGATCCAAGAGAAACATGAGAGTTAAGCGTGCTAGAGCTAGAGTAGTTCTAGGATGGGTGACCCCCTGGGAAGTGGGGCGTCACACTACAGGTTACCAAATTTCATGAAACTTTACCTGTTGCCTCGGAATGCTTCGTTTAAGGTATCCGGGCAGCAACAATCAATACTGTTCCATTAATAGCCCTAATTGTGCCATAAATACATTAAACGCACCCGAAATCATTGATTTTGGTTCTAGGTGTCACTGACTATAGTATCCATTATTTTTTCCCTCGGTATCACTTTTGGTGTGTGGTATTTTTCTCAATTTTATTAGTATATTTTGTTGGGTTATATGTAATATAGATCTAAATAGGGGAAGAAACACCTAGAGGGGGGTGAATAGGTGTAAACGTATAAACACTTAAAAATCGTTGCGATAAAAAACCCAATGCGGAAATAAAAATAACACGCAAGATTTTTACGTGAAAAACTCCAAACCGAGTAAAAAAACCACGGGACCGATAACACGGCGAAATCCACTAGAATTAAAACACGTACAAGGTGATTTACCATACACACTTACGACTCAACCTTTTCCATACGCTCCTAGAGGATCTTCTCCGCTCGCTCCACGACGCTTCTCGAATCCACGATCTGCGCCCAACGCCGAATCCACGGCGTCCAACGTCGAATCCACGACATCCGACCGAATCCACGGTCTTCACCCAGTAGCACCCTTCGAATCCACGAACGTGCCTCGCTCCGAATCCACGAGAGCGGTTGAACCTTGAATCCACAAGGACACGCGAATCCACGCGCCGATTTTGGGGTAAATCGTTGTTTTTGGGTGGTGATGATCCGCCGAATACTTAGATCAAAGATAGATCGGAAATACCATCTAAGTATTCATTAGTTTGATTCAACTCAAGATTTGAGTATGAAAACTTAGAATCAAACTAATCAATATAGATGAAGAAACATAGAGTATTATCTAATGATTTCCTTTCTTCTCTATATGTGGATCTAGGGTCGTATAAGATGATATTTGATTATGACGGCTCTATATCAAATATGTGGATTATTTTTCTTTACCCTAGAAAAAGAGTCATAGGGTCTATTTATAGGTTAGAAATATTTGGAAGGAGATAAGAATCAAAAACCTAACATTTCTGGAATTTTTACGGACGGCGATCCGAATCGGATTTGGGCGATCCGGATTGCAGTAGCAAGAAAGACGGTTTCCAGAAAAACAATCGTTCGGGATCCGGATCGGAATGCCTGATCCGAATCATTCATACAATTCAGAAAAACTCAACGTTCGGGATCCGGATCGTGAGATGCTGCGATCCGGATTGAAGTAATGTATGAAACAACAACCTTCGGGATCCGGATCGCTGGCTCTGATCCGGATCCTGAACATGTCCGAACACCAGTTTTTGATTTTTATGCAATTAAAAATTCTTCCAGGTGTTTCTACACTACAAGAAGTATTCGGATCACCAATAATCTTTAGTTAAACATACCTGATCCTTTTGAATTCTTCTTTCTTGAGATTGAGTTAAATGATCCAACCTTCTTCACCTTCAATCTTCAAGACTTGAACCTTTCACGAAACTACGCCAACTCAAATTTCGTAACATATTTATTTCCTTATTTTTGGCTTTCCTGTTATGGGGCTCGTTAAGCGGAGAACGGCGGTACGATCGGCTCGAAAATCTGATAAACGGAGCTCCCGGTGCGATTTTTCTAAATTAATGGGTGTAAAAGAGCTTTTAAATACCAATTAATGGCTTTTGGTGCTTTAAGATCCGTGCCGATGCGTGATGGGATTTTTGGTGAATTTGGCATGCAAATCGAGGAAGAAACAGTTAAGTTAAATGATAAAGTTTGTTACAAAAGATAAAGCCGGTTATTATTGTTACAAACTCTCTTATAAAAAGGGAGATTCGGGGTCGGTTTTATTTTACACAATTAGAAACAAGAATGCCCACATTTTTTCGTTTTTAGCAAGAGAGAGAAAGAGAGAAAGAGAGAGAGAGAGAGAAAGAAAGAGAGAACTTCGTCTTCATCCTCATGGTGCGCGCCGTAGATCGGGATTAGAACCACCATTATCATCAGAGATTGGAGGTGGGAGCGTCTACACCGTCGGAGATTGGAGATCGGAAAGCGGGACCGGGCATCGCATTGTCTTCTTCGTCGGAAAAAGGTAGGTTCTTAGTGTAGAGTACCGAGACTTCGTATAGTGCACCGACTTCGCAAGATGGCGTGGTGCGGTGAAATCGCTCGCAGCAGGTTCAGAATATGATTACAGTTGAGTTCGTGATGTTTCGGATCGACGTGGGAGCCTCCGGATCAAAAAGTGAGTTGACGGCGTCAATTTTGGAAGCCCCAGCTTAATTATGGATTTTGGGCCATTTGATACCGGTACTGGAGCTTGGGTACCGGTACTGTAGCTTGGGTACCGGTACTCAATGCCGAGTACCAGAACTCAATGCCTCTGAGAGCTGGGGGCAGTGTCACGCCCCGGCGTCGAAACTGCGACCCGGGCTCGCCAACAGATCCGCCACCCATACGGAAACCCCATATGGACGAAGCGACAAACCTGCAAAAGAGTCAACTACAGTATACAGATATCAGAGCTGAAAAGTAAACTACTGTAAAGCTAAAATCTAATCCCTGTACAACTGAAAATAATACAATATCCATCTCCCACATACGATCATATACAAGTCCTCTGATACAAAACTCAAAAGGGAGATATCTCCAATAAATACATCAATGTACAAGCTCTCAATACAAAAATATCCTCACTACATCAGTCTCTCAAAAGAGGAAAAAGAAATAAACTAATCTACTGAAGCTCTCCTCTGAAGGGGTACCGCTACACTCCATCGACGGGTAGAGAACTAGCTCGCGACTCTCTCGCCTCTGTCAGAAGGATCAGTAACAGGATCAGCAGGAACAGGAGAAGAAGTCCCTGGGGAAAAGACACCACGACGGGTGTGAGAACTACTTCCCACAGTAGTTCTCAGTGGGCGCCGCCAACAAACCCAACGGTCTGCCCACAAAGTCTACCAGAGGCATAAAGTAACAAAAGCCGGACTGAAAGAGGAAAAGCTGGAAAAATAACTCTATAGCTACTATGCCTCTATATAGATGCTCAAGTAGTGGAACAGATTATAATATGATGCATCTACTGACTCTCAAGTATAGTCACCCAATCTACACTGACTGCCTCCTCGGGTCCAGTCAAACCTGCGCCTGCCTACTGCCGTTACATCCCGGAGGACCGGACTGACGTAGGGCGTCCGTAGCTGCCAAAACTGGCCCAGCCAGAGGGACTGTGTCGACAAGTCGCGATACAAAAGTAACAAATCCACCCCGGGCGTGGCTCTCGAGGGGTGCGACCCCAACGAGGAAAAGGTATCCGCGCACTCTGTCGCTCAAGTGGCATTGCAGGCTATAGTCAAAATCCACGCTCACGCTCTGAACGGAAGGACTCAATCCTCAAACATCTCGCACAACAGTCGGAGCACTCTCGACGACTCAGCTGATCAGCTCACACGAAACACGAGACACTAGCCTCACCAACAGCTCACAGCACAGAACACACTGGCTGGAGATACTCCACAGCCAGGAACGACCCACAACTCAGGGCCAACAACACTGGTCGGACAACACTCAACGACCCGGGACCACCGTCAACACCAACGGCTCCCACAACAGAACACCAACCACACCGATAACTCAGGAAGGGTCGACACTATAAGGGTTTGGAAAACCCGAAACGTCAGTTCTAAGAACCCTATCAAACAAGAACAGACTCTAGGCTCCGCCTATCGAAGTTCCGGGCCCCCTTACAGTTCAGGAACACGACAACCTCGGAACAACCTGCAGAAGGTACCAACCAGGGCCCGAAAGTTCCGGGAGACCAACACCGACAATCCTATCAACAAGAACAGGTTCCAGGCTCGGCCCCCGTGGCTTCCGTCCCGACAAAGGAATGGCCCCTACAACCCAGACCGCTCGAATCCTCTCGAGTGGGAAAGTTTACAAGAAAAGGTGACATTTATTACCGAAAATCATCTTGATTTGACGGGAAACCCGTTTTTAATGATTTTTAGTTCTTTTAGGAAAAGCAGTTAGAAAACAAGTATTTTACACCCAAACCCCGAAGGGCTGATGCCTTTGTCCAATCAAACAAGAACAGACTCCAGCGGCCCTCCGATGCTTGGAAGAAAACATTGGTAGACTAAAATCATTTGTATGTCAAAAAGGTTCTGGGTTCTAGGTCCAGCTAACACTAGCACACAACTGCCACTAACACAGTGGCGACAGCACAAACAGGGATACAAGACCTCCCGGGACTACCGTTTACCCAAACGACTCTCGGCACAGATAAGCGACCCACTACAACTACCAGACTCCACTCTGCTCCCAAGCACGAGTGCAAATGCATCCCACACTAAAAGAAAGTCCCGACCTCTCGGCCCACTACCCGGGCGAGGATAACACTATGTCCAGAAATAGAAGAAACAGTGTGGATGTCTAATCAAAAATAACCCTAGCCCAAGTGAGGGTTTTCTACTGGTCTGGTTACACATGCAACATATGACGGGGGTGCTAGGTCAGGTTCCAAGATAACTAAAATTTAATAGATAGAAGGAAGTAAAAGGTCACAAGATCGACAGATAATACTAGGAATAACAATTCCAACATTCTAACATGCTACTCAATAAATTCACTATCATGCATGATCCTACATCAGTAGAATTACTGTACAGTCCAACAAGCTTGGAGACAAGGCCACCCACCTGAAACTGGACGATCCGATGCCCGATCTGGCTGAATTTTGGCGTGAGTAATCCTTATCCTCTCAGAAGTCCGATCCCATGAAAATCATCCAAATCCGCCTCACGGATTGGGCACAATCACTGAAACAATGCACACCGCGCAATCAAATTCCAGAATTTCAGCAATTGAAATTTAGTTAAAGAAAATGTAGGTGCAGCCCCAAATACCTCAAGATGAAGTTCCTAGCAGTAAAACAAAGATGTCCAGCTCCATACAAACATCTTCAAGTCCTCAAAATCCACCATTAATTTCCCATAACATTCAAACACTACAAATATCACAATGCTGTCCAAAACTGCTAATATAAACTTGCTAGCATTTCCAAGCTTAATTAGGGGCTTTTCCAAAGGGATTTATCCACAAATTACAAAAGAGAATTTTCTCACCTTGAAGTTAAGAAGAAGTCCCAACTTGAATTTCTGAAAAAGACCTTATATCTACAGAGTTATTTGCATTCCAAGGTGCATTGCTCGAATCAAAACTAAAACAGGGACTACAGTAATCCTTATAACAGCACTTGGAAAGATCATTAAAGTTACCTAACCAAACGTGCTCCAAATCCTAGAAGAGAGGTACCATTGGATTCCTTGTCGAGAGTAGATACAATTTGAGCTAAAGAACTCCAAATTTCATGCTTGGATGAAGGAGAAAACCCATAAACACTTTGAACTATCCACCAAGTCCCATCTGTACACAAATGCAGCAAGGTGTTCCACAGATCATGCATAAACCCTAATAAAAACTCAGATATGGGGAGAATGGTACTTACCAATATTGTAGATTTTCGAGTCCTGAAAATTTCCCCGCAAATATAATCCAAAAATTCTCATCCTACTGCCCAGAAAGGCCAAAACACTGAGGACTGCTCAGGATTCCAGACTGAAATGAAGGGTCCCAAATATGGCCTTATAACACTATAAAATCATGAGATCTGAGGGAAGAGTTGAATACAAAGATTGTAGCCTTACCTCCTGTGAAAACGTAGAACCAAAAATGAGCTCAAAATTCCAAGAAATGAGTCCTGGGGAATTTTCGTACTGAAAAGCGATGGAGAAGGCTGTGAAGCAGCAATGGTGATATCCTCAAGTGTTGATGGAGAAGATGATCCAAATGGCCTCCAAAAATCCTCCAAAAATCCAGTGTTGTAGTAGAGAGGATGGAGAAGCTCTGGTAAAAACCCCACTGAGAAAAACCTCTCCAAGAGCCCCAAAATGGAGAAAGAAAACTCCATTTAAACATTGAAGAAGAAGAATCCCCAGGATTTAACCTCCTGTCGCTACAGTGTTGGGCCGGCCCGCGGCCTCAATGCGGGCCGCCAGGCGTCGCCCATCCAGCGGCCGCGCCCACCCGCGCCAGCCACCGGATGCACGCCACGCGTCGTGCCTCGACAGGGCGATCGCGCCCGCGAATGGGCGCGCGACGCGTGGCGGGACCTTATCCGCCCGCGCCCGAGGCCGCCCGCGCCTCTGCCCGCGCCTGCCCGGCCTGCCCGCGCCTGCTGCGTGGGCCGGGCTCGCTGCACTGCGCCTCCGCTCCTACCACTTGGCGTATGGACCCAATGGGAAGCCGCCACGTGGCACCCCTTCCGGTCCACCGGTCTACCATGCACCCGAAAACACTGTAAACTTCGGGTTGCCCGTTTTCGCGCATCCGGACTCAGAAAAATACATGCAAATAGCCAATTTTCAACGTTTTTCCGCGCTGAATCCAAATACGAAGTCCATTTTGCAATAATCCATTCCTAATTTTCGGCGAAACTCCCCATTAAGCAATCTTGATCCATTTCTCGCACTGAGTCCGTTTCTCGGGTCCGATTTGCGCGCATCCAACACTATCCACAGAAATAGGCCTCCACAAGCTGTTGATCACGCTGTAATGGCCACAAATATCCGGGTCTTCACATCCTCTCCCACTAAAAGAAAGTTTCGTCCTCGAAACTAACATAGCCCAAAAGGAGTCTCAAATCAGAAGGGCAAAATATCCAACATTCTCGTCACCAGCTCTCAAAGCTTCACTCACTTCCCGTGATTATTCCACAACAACATCAACCGCCAGTACGACATGGCCTAGTTGCGCCGTTCCTCCATTCTCAAGCCAGAATCCACAACGGCGTCTCACGAACTCCAGACACTAACAGGTCTCAAGTGGAGTGAGTCAAACAATGGCGAAAAATCCGAACATATCACCTCTAAGCTGAGACATGGACAACAACAAGGATTCCAACATGTCGTGGGGAAAAGAAGAAATAACTGGTAACCACTGATCCATAACACCCCCAAAATCTCCTCCTCAAAACCAACTCATTCAAGAACCTGAAGTACACCCTCACAATTATCCATATAAAAAGGGAGTCCAATGTCAGAAACATCAATAACTACAACTCTGAGTTGGAGAACCACCGAAAAACAACGAAGAGTTGAAGTTGTCCCTGCTGTGGCAGTTATTCTGTCCTTGATTCACATCAACTGGGGACCCTTAATTCAACACTCTCTGATCTCATCCCTCAGTGTGGGTTGCTCAACTGAAACCAAAACATGGAAAGGATCACTCTGGGGCATGATCCCTGGTTCTAATCATCCTATCCATTCAGTAATGGCGCTTACTGCACAAGCATTGATCAAGCTCTGCACTGTACTCTGGCCCAAAACATCTACACACATCCAAGACTACCGTGGGGGCATCACTACAACTCAATCACTGCTGACAGGACAAAAGATCCATTTTCTCCTCCATTAGGTAACACACCGGGTCTATCAACCCCTTTATCCATCATAAATCAACAACTATAAGATCAGCTCTCAGTTGTGCTGGTGCCATCCAATAAGGTGCCTTCAATACCGACGCGGTTCCCAGAACCACGTTAATAACAATCTCAATCTCCTTGCCCGGCGGCATCGTCATCAACTCAGGTGGACTCATATTCGAGAACTCGCGGGCACTAAGGACACCCTTGAGTTTCGGGGCCGCCGTAGGCACCTTTATCACAATCACTAACTGGGCAATGCATCCTTGGCTCATCATCTGCCTGACTCTTATTGACACACTGTCGCTGCAACCAGTGCACTCTACCAATCCCTGTAAACAAACTCCTCCTGTCCAACTTGCAGAAGTTCATAGTCCTCTCACCACAATCAAAAATTGCAAGGTGCCTGTGGTGACCCGGATCTTTGCAGGGCTTCTACAGTGTCACCAGCAGCTTCTGGAAGCCTACGTGGCTTGTCGGCGGTGTTCGCGCGCCTATTTGGACACAAGAGATGGACCCTGTGAGCTTTGGTTGGCTGTATTGGCCTTCGGCTGCTTTTGCCGAATTTTAGGAAAGGATTTTGGCCAAACAGAGGGTGGATTTGGGTTCGGTGCGGAAAAACGCTTGGAAATGGCTTTTTGTTTGCTTAATTCTGAGTCCGGATACCCAAAAGCGGGCTCCCGGAAGTTTTGGCAGTTTTTGGGGTTTGCGGGAGCCTCCGGCAAATTATAGGTTTGGAATTTGGCAAAATGGACGTCGTTTTTGGAATCAGCGCGCGAAAACGGTCAAGATGGGCTATTTACTTGATGTTTTTGGGCTGCGGTTACTGTTAATCGCCGGAACAGTGTTTCCGGCGATCGCCGGCGGCGGTTGGCGGCGGCGGGCAGCGGCGGAAGGCGGCGGAGGGCGCTCGGGCAGGCGGCGCGCGGCCGCGGGCAGGCGCACAGGGGCGCGGGCAGGCGCGCGGGGGCGCGGTCAGGTGCGCGGTCCACGCGGCCGTCGTGCACCCGAGGAAGGGACACGTGGCAGGTTTTCACTGGTCGGTGTTGTGGTCTGGGTTCACGGAGCAGGCCGGTGGTGCACGGTAGACCGGGTGGACACGTGGCGGGAGGTAGTTGGTCCGGTGTTGTGCTCCCGGTCCACGCAATCGGTGGAGTCGTTGACCGGGGCAGGTGGCCGTACGGCGGGGCAGGTGGCCGTACGGGCCCGGGTCAGCCGCGACGTGCGCGGTCCACGGCGCGACGTGCGCGGTGCACGGGTGGCCGGGCCACGTGTCGCGTCGCCATTGGCGGGCGCAGGTGCACCGGGTGCAGTGGGGCCCGGGGTGTTAGCGGACTGGGCTGTGTGGTGGACCGGGCCGCACTGTGCGCGCCCGAATCTTGGCGGGCCGGGCCGCACTGTGCGCGCCCGAAACCTGCGGGCTGGGCCGGGCCGCACTGTGCGCGCCCGGAACTTGGGACACATTGGGTATTTCTCCAAATGTTTTTCTCAGCCTATAAATAGGCAGCCCGAGCCCTCTTCTTTGGCTTTTTCCTCTCAGCCCAAGCTTGATCTCCCCGAGCTCCCTTCTTGGAAGATTTTCATCTTCAAGTGCTTGATCTTCCTGCCAAGTTCTAGGATTTTTGGAGGCTCGAATCCCGAGGTTCCCCATTTTACGGCGCGGCGGGACGTTGCATTCCTGGGTTCTTCTTCGGCGCAGCGACAGTGTTTTAGCTCCCCTGGGCTACTCCGAGATCTTTTTGCTGCGATTCTTGCGCCAGTAGACTCCTAAGAGGTAGGACTTCATCTTTCGTTTTGGTCGCGCTTTCTCTTTTCGAGGTTTTGGCACGGATCCCGAGGCAAACAGTGACCCCATTTTCTGTGTGGACTTCCTTGACAGCAGCGGGGTATTTTGGCCATATCTTTGTGCACGAGCATCTGACGGAAACGAGCTTATACAACTTTTTCATCTACGGATCGCAAGGAACGCGTTCGTATTTTTATTGGATTTTTCTGAGATTTCATCAGAGGTGAGAATCACTGTTTCTCTGTGTACAGTGCTACAGTCTTTTGTGCTGAAATCTTTTGAGTGTACCACCTTGCCGAATTTTTATCTTGACTTACCGAACTCGGATTTGGGCGTGCAAGGTACCGTTGCGAAGCTATCGACGCGAGGATCGCTGTGGTATTTTTCTTGGAATTTTCTGGGCACTTTCTGCAGGTGATAATTTAACAGTTTCGGGACTGTTGTTGTATGGGATTATAAGAGTTATATTTGGGAGCCTTAGTGTAATTAGTGAGCTTTGTATTGTGCCAGGAGAGTTACGGGTGTGCTGAACTTGTGGGAGCAAGGATTTGGAGTTTTGGTATTTTCTTGCTGTACGGATCCGGACAGTTAGCACTTCAGGTGGGTGGTTGTTGTACTCCTCTCCTTTGGTATGCCCACTAGGAACATCAGAGTGTTCCCTCATTTTTGAGGCCCAAAGTATTATTAGTAACCTTGCATGCTCTAGGAAATTAATTATTGGTTGATTGATCTTTGATAAATTGTTATTTGATCCATGTGGAAATTGTTGGACTGCATGTTTAGGGTTAAAATAATAGTTGAGGATTATAAAATTGCTAAATATTCTATTAGACTGTCACTTTAGCTTATGTCACTCTGAACTGATTACTCTTGGAAAGTGGACAACATATTGAGACAATGCATGATTAAACGGGTCACTTAAATATTGACATCTTTTATTGCTACACTATCTTTTGGGACTTGACTTAGGAGAAACCATGCATTTATTCTTTTCTTCTCCTATTATCGATAGACTTGCGGCATAGTCGCTCAGGTTCGAGCGTGTGTTGGACAGTGTAGCCAGGTATTGGGGATTTGGGACAGGTTGGGCTTTTGACAGGGTGTTGCGGCGACCACGGATCTTGGGTGGTTGACCGGGTTGTTACTGTTGCATCAGATTGGGGGTTTTGGGGATCGGGCTTTCTTTAGTGGATGGAGTTTTCCACTTTGATCATAGTCATGATCCAGTCCTGCTATTATGAGACAGTGGTTACAGAGATGCTTGTTACAGTGATTTCCTTACTCGTGTGGGTCGCTCCCCTCGAGTGCCACTCCGGAGTGTGCGACCGGACGGTTCGATGCCGGTCTGTTATTACTTTCGAGCTTGATCGGACGGGCCGATGCCGATCTGTTACTTACGTTGGGGACATGACCGTATCAGGCAGTAGTCGGTCAGTATCCCCACAGATGAGATTAGCAGGCAGTGCCAGTGTCCACTGGCGTTAGATTGGGTCGTTTTGACAGGCTTCTTGATACCGATGCATACTTTTCCATACTTATTAGTTTATCATGTAGAGGCATATTAGGGGTAGCACTTCTTCAGTTGTCATTCATAGCTTCACCCCCCTTTCTCTTCTTCCCCTTTTGCCTCTGATTACCTGGTGGGCATATTTGAGCTGAGGCTTTACCCACTAGGGGAGGCTACTATTTATAGTAGTACTTACCCCCATTGTCTTTTCTTGTTTCTTTCTTCCCCTTGTTTTGCAGAGTCCCCTGCGGGAGTTGCTGGGCCGTCAGCAACTGATCGAGGTAAGCGGATTGCAGACTAGATAGAGAGCCATCCGAGGGTTGTAGCACGTAGCTGGGGCTTTTGGGTACCTGGTCTTCTCAGACAGCTTTTGTTTATTTCTTTTTGGGTCTGGCTTCTGCCAGCTGTTTGTATATTTAGTGGTGAGCTGGGAGAGACATCTGTATTTTATTCCACTGTTGTACTCTTTTACTTCCAGCTTCTGTCTGAGATACAGTAGTTTTAGTTTAGATCTGTTTATCATGCTCTTTTATTATTATTTCTTATCTGAGCAGGTTACCGACGCTTCGTGTATGTGGGAAATACCGCATGCACGGCGGATCTGTAGACGGGCCCGGGTTCTGGTTTACACCCGGGGCGTGACAGATTAAGTTGGTATCAGAGCTTAGGGATAGGTCAGTTGGGACTTAGGAAACCCTAGGCTTTTGGACAGACCCTAGGATGATAGGGCGTGAGTGACGTGACATTATGCGAAAGTCGGTGATTTTTGTAGTTTACTCTTCCTGTGAGGAAAGAGGGATCGACATATCTTATTTCTGTTGGACAGTTATGTTGGCTGCAGACAACATAACGTTACAGAAATAGGGGGATGTCTTTGACTTTCGCCAGATTGGGTCGTGTGGGGATTTGTTTCTGATTTGTGGTTTCTTGTTACAGGATGTCACCCCGGCGTCGTTTTCCCGCCGAGGGTACCCCCACTCCCCCTGTGGAGCCTAGACTGGCGGTATCCGCCGAGTTGGGGAACTGCGGGCCTTAGTGACCCATTTGGTGGCGAGGAGCTTTCGACAGGATCAGCGCTTGGAGCAACTGTTGGCTCGGAGGAGTGATCCGGCAGTCGGGGTGAGGGCCAGGGCTCCAGAGCAGCAGTTTGAAAGGAAACGCCCAGCCCCGGATGTTGATGGACAGGCCAGTTCTCAGAGACGGCCGCGGCTTCGCAGCAAGTGTATTTTCTGTAGAGGGCAGCATCCATCAGATACCTGCGATCTTAGGCACGGTCGTTGTTTTAAGTGTGGGCAGCCGGGCCACATCCGAGCTACTTGCCCCTTCCCGAACCTCTGTAGCACCTTCTTCGGCGTCGGCCCCTATCGCATCCCAGCAGAGGTCGCGGTCACGACATCAGAGGCGACAGCAGCAGCTGAGGCAGCCCCAGCAGGCTGTCAGGTGCATCTTTTGCGGGACCAGCATCCCGCCGGTACTTGTGAGCTGAGGTGGGGTCGCTGTTTTATGTGTGGACAGCCTGGGCACTTGCGAGCGACGTGCCCCGCAGGGACAGCTGCAGCACCCACTTCAGCGTTTGTTCCTACTACTTCCCAACTACGACGGGAACTCCACCGACGGATCTCCAGGTAGACCGATCTTCGCCGCCCTGCTTATCTGGTGAGAGACGGCCGTTGTCGAGCGGCCAGGATTGCCTAGCACAGATGGAGGATTCTACTGTCGCCGACCGAGTTGTGGCAGGTATGTTTTATTTCTGGCGGTAGGATTCGTATCTTATTGTTGCAGGAGCATCTCTTTCTTTCATTAGTCGAGCATTTGCATCCCTGCATGGTTTAGAGATAGAGTCCTGGTCGCATGCATTAGAGGTGCGGATTCCGGATTACGTTTTGCATGTCGAGGAGTATTGTGTGGCTTGCCCAGTGCAGATGGGACCTTAGATATTGCTTGCAGACTTGCTTGTCTTGCAGCAGCTCCAGGATTTCGACCTGGTGTTAGGGATGGATTAGCTGTCACGGTATTCCGCCTCTATCAACTGCCGAGAGAGGACGGTGACTCTCCGCGAGCCAGGACAGGAGGAGTTTATCTTCAGAGGTTGCCAGAGCACGCTATTCGCAGCGACCATTTCCTCGGCGAGGGCTAGGAGGATGTTGAGCAAGGTGTTGTACTGCCTTTTTGGCCACGGTTGTGGAGGTGCCTACGGCGGCACTGGGACTCGAGGATATCCCTATTGTCCGAGAGTTCCCAGATGTGTTTCCCCCAGAGCTGACGACGATGCCGCCGGAGAGGGAGATTGAGTTCGTGATTGATGTGGTCCCTGGGACTGCACCAATCTCAAAGGCACCCTATAGGATGGCGCCAGCCGAGTTAAGGGAGTTGAAAGCCCAGCTTCAGGATCTTTTGGATAGGGGCTTCGTCCGACCCAGTGTTTCTCCGTGGGGAGCGCCTGTGTTGTTTGTTAAGAAGAAAGGATGGGTCACTTCGATTGTGCGTGGATTATAGGGAATTGAACAAAGTGACCATCCGGAACAAGTATCCCCTCCCCAGGATAGATGATTTGTTTGATCAGTTACAGGGAGCATCTGTGTTCTCGAAGATTGATCTGCAGTCCGGTTACCACCAGCTTAGGGTGAGGGCCGAGGACATCTCCAAGACGGCTTTCAGATCGCGGTACGGGCATTATGAGTTCACGGTGATGCCTTTTGGGCTGACTAATGCCCCTGCCAGCATTCATGGACTTGATGAACAGGATTTTTCAGCCGTTTTTGGATCGGTTTGTGGTGGTGTTCATTGATGATATTTTGATCTACTCCCGGAATGATCTGGAGCACGAGGAGCACTTGAGGACCGTGCTACAGCTTCTTGCAAGCTGTATGCTAAGTTCAAAAAGTGCGAGTTTTGGCTCCGGGAGGTTGCCTTTCTGGGTCATGTGGTTTCAGCTGATGGAGTGGCGGTGGATCCGGCCGAGGTGGATGCTATTAGAGATTGGCCGAGGCCGACGACTATCACCGAGGTGCGGAGCTTTCTTGGATTGGCGGGCTACTATCGGCGCTTTGTGGAAGGCTTTGCGAAGCTTTCCTCTCCCCTCACTCGTCTGACCAGAAAAGGGGTTAAGTTTGTTTGGAGCGAGACTTGCCAGAGCTATTTTGAGGAGCTGAAGCAGAGGTTGATGACCGCTCCAATCCTTGCCATCCCAGTTATGGGGGAAGGATTTGTGATCTACAGTGATGCCTCACATAGTGGTCTGGGGTGTGTGTTGATGCGGCATGGTAGGGTAATTGCCTATGCTTCGCGGCAATTAAAGGACTATGAGAAAAATTACCCTACTCATGATCTGGAGTTGGCAGTGGTGGTGTTTGCTCTGAAGCTGTGGCGGCATTATCTGTATGGAGAGCATTGCGAGATATATACTGATCACAAGAGCTTGAAATATCTGTTCACCCAAAAGGAGCAGAATTTGAGGCAACGCCGGTGGTTGGAGTTGTTAAAGGATTACGCTCTGAGTATCCTTTACCATCCCGGCAAGGCCAATGTCGTGGCAGATGTTTTGAGTAGGAGGACGAGTCTGAGCTTATTGATCTCGCAGCAGGCGCCGTTGGTCGAGCAGATGAGGCGGTTACAGTGGGAGGTAGTATTCCCTGGGGTCTCTGCTAGACTCATGTCTATGGTCTTGCAGCCCACTCTGTTGGAGAGGATCAGGGACACTCAGAGTGAGGACCCCCACTTGATGAGGATCAGGACGCAGCTTCAGGAGGATCAGACAGGGGATTTTTCTGTGGATAGCTCGGGAATACTGCGGGTACAGGAACCGAGTGTGTGTGCCTATGGATCAGGAGATTAGAGATCAGATTTTGGGGGAGGCCCATTTTACACCTTATACCATCCATCCTGGAGGTACTAAGATGTATAAGGACCTCAAGGCACAGTTTTGGTGGCCCGGGATGAAGCGGGACATTGGGAGATTCGTAGCTCATTGTTTAACTTGCCCAGCAAGTGAAAGCAGAGCATCGCGTTCCTGCTGGTAAGTTGTAGAGTCTTCCAATTCCCGAGTGGAAATGGGACCACGTCACTATGGATTTCGTCGCTGGATTGCCGAGGGCGCAGAGCGGGGCTGATGCGATCTGGTTTTGTTGACAGACTCACCAAGTCGGCGCACTTCTTACCGGTTCAGATGACCTGGTCACCGGAGCGTTTGGCACAGTGATATCTGGATGAGATAGTGAGGCTTCACGGCATACCTGCTTCGATTGTGTCAGATCGAGACCCGAGATTCGTAGCACGTTTTTGGGGGAGTGTGCATTCCGCATTGGGGACTCAGCTCCGGTTTAGCACCGCTTTCCACCCACAGACAGATGGACAGTCAGAACGCACCATACAGACCCTTGAGGATATGCTGAGAGCGTACGTTATGGATTTTGGAGGAGGGTGGTACCGGCACTTGTCTTTGGTTGAGTTCGCGTACAACAACAGCATCAGGCGAGCATCCAGATGGCTCCGTTTGAAGCGTTGTATGGACCGCAAGTGTCGGTCTCCCTTATATTGGAGTGACGTGGGTGAGAGGAGGACTTTGGGACCGGATTTACTTTTGGAGGCAGAGGAAAAAGTCAGGATTATTCGCCGGCATCTTGGAGCAGCCCAGAGTCGTCAGAAGAGCTACGCCGATACTCGACGGCGAGACCTGGAGTTTCAGGTTGGTGATCATGTCTTCTTGAAGGTCTCGCCCTCGAAAAGGGTCCGGAGATTTGGAGGTACGGGGAAAGCTCAGTCCCCGCTTTAATGGACCCTTGAGGTACTTGACAGAGTTGGTCCTGTGGCATACAGTTGCTTTACCCCCGCGCCTGGCCGGAGTTCAGATGCTTCCATGTCCCTCTCTCGAGGAGATATGTCTTTACCCGCGTACGTGATTGACTTCCCTTTGTTGGGAGATCGGCGAGGACTTGGTCTACGAGGACGCCCCTTGCGAATTCTTGCTCGTGAGGTGAGGGAATTGCGCAAATCGGCCTTTTCGTATGTGAAATCCTGTGGAAGCATCACGAGGAGCGAGAGGCCACTGGGAGCTGGAGACAGAGAGGGATATGCTCTCTTTTCTGTTCAAGACTTCTGGTTGAGGTACGCCTGCCCTTGCACTATGTTTGTTTCGAGGACGAAACTTTCTTTTAGTGGGGGAGGATGTGGTGACCCGGATCTTTGCAGGGCTTCTCAAGTGTCCCAGCAGCTTCTGGAAAGCCTTACTGGCTTGTCCGGCGGTGTTCGCGCCGCGCCTAATTTGGACACAGAGATGGACCCTGTGAGCT
>CM055064.1:13859591-13917503 GCA_029204045.2 Tillandsia leiboldiana | reverse complement strand
TGGGACTTGACTTAGGAGAAACCTGCATTTATCTTTTCTTCTCCTTATCGATAGACTGCGGCATAGTCCTGTCAGGTTCGAGCGGGTGTTTGGTACAGGTGTAGCCGTATTTGGGATTGGGGGCCGGTATGTGGCTTTTGACGGGTGTGTGCGCGACCCAGGATCTTGGGTGGTTGACCGGTTGTTACTGTTGCATCAGATTGTGGTTTTGGGGATCGGGCTTTCTGTTGGATGGAGGGTTTCCACTTTGATCATAGTCATGATGCAGTCCTGCTATTATGAGACAGTGGTGACAGAGATGCTTGTTACAGGATTTCCTTACTCGTGTGGTGCGCTCCCCTCGAGTGCCTCTCCGAGTGTGCGACCGGACGTTCGTGCCGTCTGTTATTACTTTCGAGCTTGATCGGCTGGCCGATCCGATCTGTTACTTAGTTGGGGACATGACCGTATCAGGCAGTAGCGTCAGTATCCCCACAATGAATTACCGGCAGTGCCAGTGTCCACTGGCGTTAGATTGGGTTCTTTTGACAGGCCTTCTTGATACCGATCATGCATACGGTCCAGACTTATAGTTTGATCAGTAGAGGCATATATGGGTACACTTCTCTCAGTTTGTCATCAGAGCTCACCCCTTTCTCTTCTTCCCCTTTGCCTCTGATTACCTGTGGGCATATTTAGCTGAGCGTTACCCACTAAGGGAGGCTACTAGGTCGGTAGTACTTACCCCCATTGGCTTTGTCTTGTTTCTTTCTCCCATTGTTTTGCGAGGCCCTGCGGGAGTATGTGCGAGAGAGAGCTGGCTGCCGTCAGCAACTGATCGAGGAACGAATTGCAGACTAGATAGAGAGCCATCCGAGGGTTAGTAGCACGTACTGTGGCTTTTGGGTACCCTGGTCTTTCTCAGACAGCTTTTGTTTTATTTCTTTTTGGTCTGGGCTTCTGCCAGCTGTTTGTATTTTGTGGTGATCTGGGAGAGACATCTGTATTTTATTCCACTGTTGTACTCTTTACTTCCAGCGCTGTCTGAGATACAGTAGTTTTAGTTTAAGCTGTTTATCATGCTCTTTTATTATTATTTCTTATCTGAGCAGGTTACCGACGCTTCTTGTATTGGGAAATACCGCATGCACGGCGGATTCTGTAGACGGCCCGGGTTCTGGTTTTACACCCGGGGCGTGACAGATTAGTTGGTATCAGAGCTTAGGGATAGGTCAGTTGGGACTTAGGAAACCCTAGCTTTTGGACAGACCCTAGTATTATAGGGCGTGAGTGACTGACATATGCGAAAGTCGGTGATTGGTAGTTACTCTTTACTCTGCTTTGAGGAAAGAGGGATCGACATATCTTATTCCTGTGGGACATTTATGTTGGCTGCAGACAACATAACTTACAGAAATAGGGGGATTCCTTTGACTTTCGCCGATGGGTCGTGGGGGATTTGTTTTCTGATTTGTGGTGTCTTGTTACAGGATGTCACCCCGGCGTCGTTTTCCCCGCCGCCCCCACTCCCCCTGTGGAGCCTAACTGGCGGTATCCGCCGAGTTGGGGACTGCGGGCCTTAGTGACCCATTTGGTGGCCGAGGAGCTTTCGACAGGATCAACGTTTGAGCAACTGTTGGCTCTAGGAGTTGATCCGGCAGTCCGGGTTGAGGGCCAGGGCTCCAGCAGCAGTTTGAAAGAACGCCCAGCCCCGGATGTTGATGGACAGGCCAGTTCTCAGAGACGGCCGCGCTTCGCAGCAAGTGTATTTTCTGTAGAGGGCAGCATCCATCAGATACCTGCGATCTTAGGCACGGTCGTTGTTTTAAGTGTGGCAGACCGGGCCACATCCGAGCTACTTGCCCCTTGCCCGACCTCTGTAGCACCTTCTTCGGCGTCGGCCCCTATCGCATCCCAGCAGAGGGTCGCGGGTCACGACATCAGAGGCGACAGCAGCAGCTGAGGCAGCCCCAGCAGGCTGTCAGGTGCATCTTTTGCGGGGACCAGCATCCCGCCGGTACTTGTGAGCTGAGGTGGGGTCGCTGTTTTATGTGTGGACAGCCTGGGCACTTGCGAGCGACGTGCCCCGCAGGGACAGCTGCAGCACCCACTTCAGCGTTTGTTCCTACTACTTCCCAACTACGACCGGGAACTCCACCGACGGATCTCCAGGTAGACCGATCTTCGCCGCCCTGCTTATCTGGTGAGAGACGGCCGTTGTCGAGCGGCCAGGATTGCCTAGCACAGATGGAGGATTCTACTGTCGCCGACCGAGTTGTGGCAGGTATGTTTTATTTCTGGCGGTAGGATTCGTATCTTATTGTTGCAGGAGCATCTCTTTCTTTCATTAGTCGAGCATTTGCATCCCTGCATGGTTTAGAGATAGAGTCCTGGTCGCATGCATTAGAGGTGCGGATTCCGGATTACGTTTTGCATGTCGAGGAGTATTGTGTGGCTTGCCCAGTGCAGATGGGACCTTAGATATTGCTTGCAGACTTGCTTGTCTTGCAGCAGCTCCAGGATTTCGACCTGGTGTTAGGGATGGATTAGCTGTCACGGTATTCCGCCTCTATCAACTGCCGAGAGAGGACGGTGACTCTCCGCGAGCCAGGACAGGAGGAGTTTATCTTCAGAGGTTGCCAGAGCACGCTATTCGCAGCGACCATTTCCTCGGCGAGGGCTAGGAGGATGTTGAGCAGGTGTTGTACTGCCTTTTTGGCCACGGTTGTGGAGGTGCCTACGGCGGCACTGGGACTCGAGGATATCCCTATTGTCCGAGAGTTCCCAGATGTGTTTCCCCCAGAGCTGACGACGATGCCGCCGGAGAGGGAGATTGAGTTCGTGATTGATGTGGTCCCTGGGACTGCACCAATCTCAAAGGCACCCTATAGGATGGCGCCAGCCGAGTTAAGGGAGTTGAAAGCCCAGCTTCAGGATCTTTTGGATAGGGGCTTCGTCCGACCCAGTGTTTCTCCGTGGGGAGCGCCTGTGTTGTTTGTTAAGAAGAAGGATGGGTCACTTCGATTGTGCGTGGATTATAGGGAATTGAACAAAGTGACCATCCGGAACAAGTATCCCCTCCCCAGGATAGATGATTTGTTTGATCAGTTACAGGGAGCATCTGTGTTCTCGAAGATTGATCTGCAGTCCGGTTACCACCAGCTTAGGGTGAGGGCCGAGGACATCTCCAAGACGGCTTTCAGATCGCGGTACGGGCATTATGAGTTCACGGTGATGCCTTTTGGGCTGACTAATGCCCCTGCCGCATTCATGGACTTGATGAACAGGATTTTTCAGCCGTTTTTGGATCGGTTTGTGGTGGTGTTCATTGATGATATTTTGATCTACTCCCGGAATGATCTGGAGCACGAGGAGCACTTGAGGACCGTGCTACAGCTTCTGCAAGCTGTATGCTAAGTTCAAAAAGTGCGAGTTTTGGCTCCGGGAGGTTGCCTTTCTGGGTCATGTGGTTTCAGCTGATGGAGTGGCGGTGGATCCGGCCGAGGTGGATGCTATTAGAGATTGGCCGAGGCCGACGACTATCACCGAGGTGCGGAGCTTTCTTGGATTGGCGGGCTACTATCGGCGCTTTGTGGAAGGCTTTGCGAAGCTTTCCTCTCCCCTCACTCGTCTGACCAGAAAAGGGGTTAAGTTTGTTTGGAGCGAGACTTGCCAGAGCTATTTTGAGGAGCTGAAGCAGAGGTTGATGACCGCTCCAATCCTTGCCCTCCCAGTTATGGGGGAAGGATTTGTGATCTACAGTGATGCCTCACATAGTGGTCTGGGGTGTGTGTTGATGCGGCATGGTAGGGTAATTGCCTATGCTTCGCGGCAATTAAAGGACTATGAGAAAAATTACCCTACTCATGATCTGGAGTTGGCAGTGGTGGTGTTTGCTCTGAAGCTGTGGCGGCATTATCTGTATGGAGAGCATTGCGAGATATATACTGATCACAAGAGCTTGAAATATCTGTTCACCCAAAAGGAGCAGAATTTGAGGCAACGCCGGTGGTTGGAGTTGTTAAAGGATTACGCTCTGAGTATCCTTTACCATCCCGGCAAGGCCAATGTCGTGGCAGATGTTTTGAGTAGGAGGACGAGTCTGAGCTTATTGATCTCGCAGCAGGCGCCGTTGGTCGAGCAGATGAGGCGGTTACAGTTGGAGGTAGTATTCCCTGGGGTCTCTGCTAGACTCATGTCTATGGTCTTGCAGCCCACTCTGTTGGAGAGGATCAGGGACACTCAGAGTGAGGACCCCCACTTGATGAGGATCAGGACGCAGCTTCAGGAGGATCAGACAGGGGATTTTTCTGTGGATAGCTCGGGAATACTGCGGTACAGGAACCGAGTGTGTGTGCCTATGGATCAGGAGATTAGAGATCAGATTTTGGGGGAGGCCCATTTTACACCTTATACCATCCATCCTGGAGGTACTAAGATGTATAAGGACCTCAAGGCACAGTTTTGGTGGCCCGGGATGAAGCGGGACATTGGGAGATTCGTAGCTCATTGTTTAACTTGCCAGCAAGTGAAAGCAGAGCATCGCGTTCCTGCTGGTAAGTTGTAGAGTCTTCCAATTCCCGAGTGGAAATGGGACCACGTCACTATGGATTTCGTCGCTGGATTGCCGAGGGCGCAGAGCGGGGCTGATGCGATCTGGGTTTTGTTGACAGACTCACCAAGTCGGCGCACTTCTTACCGGTTCAGATGACCTGGTCACCGGAGCGTTTGGCACAGTGATATCTGGATGAGATAGTGAGGCTTCACGGCATACCTGCTTCGATTGTGTCAGATCGAGACCCGAGATTCGTAGCACGTTTTTGGGGGAGTGTGCATTCCGCATTGGGGACTCAGCTCCGGTTTAGCACCGCTTTCCACCCACAGACAGATGGACAGTCAGAACGCACCATACAGACCCTTGAGGATATGCTGAGAGCGTACGTTATGGATTTTGGAGGAGGGTGGTACCGGCACTTGTCTTTGGTTGAGTTCGCGTACAACAACAGCTATCAGGCGAGCATCCAGATGGCTCCGTTTGAAGCGTTGTATGGACGCAAGTGTCGGTCTCCCTTATATTGGAGTGACGTGGGTGAGAGGAGGACTTTGGGACCGGATTTACTTTTGGAGGCAGAGGAAAAAGTCAGGATTATTCGCCGGCATCTTGGAGCAGCCCAGAGTCGTCAGAAGAGCTACGCCGATACTCGACGGCGAGACCTGGAGTTTCAGGTTGGTGATCATGTCTTCTTGAAGGTCTCGCCCTCGAAAAGGGTCCGGAGATTTGGAGTACGGGGAAAGCTCAGTCCCCGCTTTAATGGACCCTTTGAGGTACTTGACAGAGTTGGTCCTGTGGCATACAGGTTGCTTTACCCCCGCGCCTGGCCGGAGTTCATGATGTCTTCCATGTCTCAGCTCTGAGGAGATATGTCTTTGACCCGTCGCACGTGATTGACTTCCCTTTGTTGGAGATCGGCGAGGACTTGGTCTACGAGGAGCGCCCCTTGCGAATTCTTGCTCGTGAGGTGAGGGAATTGCGCAATCGGGCCATTTTCGTATGTGAAGATCCTGTGGAGCAATCACGAGGAGCGAGAGGCCACTTGGGAGCTGGAGACAGAGATGAGAGATGCCTACCCTTTTCTGTTCAAGACTTCTGGTTGAGGTACGCCTGCCCTGCACTATTTTTGTTTCGAGGACGAAACTTTCTTTTAGTGGGGGAGGATGTGGTGACCCGGATCTTTGCAGGGCTTCTACAGTGTCACCAGCAGCTTCTGGAAGCCTACGTGGCTTGTCGGCGGTGTTCGCGCGCCTATTTGGACACAAGAGATGGACCCTGTGAGCTTTGGTTGGCTGTATTGGCCTTCGGCTGCTTTTGCCGAATTTTAGGAAAGGATTTTGGCCAAACAGAGGGTGGATTTGGGTTCGGTGCGGAAAAACGCTTGGAAATGGCTTTTTGTTTGCTTAATTCTGAGTCCGGATACCCAAAAGCGGGCTCCCGGAAGTTTTGGCAGTTTTTGGGGTTTGCGGGAGCCTCCGGCAAATTATAGGTTTGGAATTTGGCAAAATGGACGTCGTTTTTGGAATCAGCGCGCGAAAACGGTCAAGATGGGCTATTTACTTGATGTTTTTGGGCTGCGGTTACTGTTCATCGCCGGAACAGTGTTTCCGGCGATCGCCGGCGGCGGTTGGCGGCGGCGGGCAGCGGCGGAAGGCGGCGGAGGGCGCTCGGGCAGGCGGCGCGCGGCCGCGGGCAGGCGCACAGGGGCGCGGGCAGGCGCGCGGGGGCGCGGTCAGGTGCGCGGTCCACGCGGCCGTCGTGCACCCGAGGAAGGGACACGTGGCAGGTTTTCACTGGTCGGTGTTGTGGTCTGGGTTCACGGAGCAGGCCGGTGGTGCACGGTAGACCGGGTGGACACGTGGCGGGAGGTAGTTGGTCCGGTGTTGTGCTCCCGGTCCACGCAATCGGTGGAGTCGTTGACCGGGGCAGGTGGCCGTACGGCGGGGCAGGTGGCCGTACGGGCCCGGGTCAGCCGCGACGTGCGCGGTCCACGGCGCGACGTGCGCGGTGCACGGGTGGCCGGGCCACGTGTCGCGTCGCCATTGGCGGGCGCAGGTGCACCGGGTGCAGTGGGGCCCGGGGTGTTAGCGGACTGGGCTGTGTGGTGGACCGGGCCGCACTGTGCGCGCCCGAATCTTGGCGGGCCGGGCCGCACTGTGCGCGCCCGAAACCTGCGGGCTGGGCCGGGCCGCACTGTGCGCGCCCGGAACTTGGGACACATTGGGTATTTCTCCAAATGTTTTTCTCAGCCTATAAATAGGCAGCCCGAGCCCTCTTCTTTGGCTTTTTCCTCTCAGCCCAAGCTTGATCTCCCCGAGCTCCCTTCTTGGAAGATTTTCATCTTCAAGTGCTTGATCTTCCTGCCAAGTTCTAGGATTTTTGGAGGCTCGAATCCCGAGGTTCCCCATTTTACGGCGCGGCGGGACGTTGCATTCCTGGGTTCTTCTTCGGCGCAGCGACAGTGTTTTAGCTCCCCTGGGCTACTCCGAGATCTTTTTGCTGCGATTCTTGCGCCAGTAGACTCCTAAGAGGTAGGACTTCATCTTTCGTTTTGGTCGCGCTTTCTCTTTTCGAGGTTTTGGCACGGATCCCGAGGCAAACAGTGACCCCATTTTCTGTGTGGACTTCCTTGACAGCAGCGGGGTATTTTGGCCATATCTTTGTGCACGAGCATCTGACGGAAACGAGCTTATACAACTTTTTCATCTACGGATCGCAAGGAACGCGCTCGTATTTTTATTGGATTTTTCTGAGATTTCATCAGAGGTGAGAATCACTGTTTCTCTGTGTACAGTGCTACAGTCTTTTGTGCTGAAATCTTTTGAGTGTACCACCTTGCCGAATTTTTATCTTGACTTACCGAACTCGGATTTGGGCGTGCAAGGTACCGTTGCGAAGCTATTGACGCGAGGATCGCTGTGGTATTTTTCTTGGAATTTTCTGGGCACTTTCTGCAGGTGATAATTTAACAGTTTCGGGACTGTTGTTGTATGGGATTATAAGAGTTATATTTGGGAGCCTTAGTGTAATTAGTGAGCTTTGTATTGTGCCAGGAGAGTTACGGGTTGTGCTGAACTTGTGGGAGCAAGGATTTGGAGTTTTGGTATTTTCTTGCTGTACGGATCCGGACAGTTAGCACTTCAGGTGGGTGGTTGTTGTACTCATCTCCTTTGGTATGCCCACTAGGAACATCAGAGTGTTCCCTCATTTTTGAGGCCCAAAGTATTATTAGTAACCTTGCATGCTCTAGGAAATTAATTATTGGTTGATTGATCTTTGATAAATTGTTATTTGATCCATGTGGAAATTGTTGGACTGCATGTTTAGGGTTAAAATAATAGTTGAGGATTATAAAATTGCTAAATATTCTATGAGACTGTCACTTTAGCTTATGTCACTCTGAACTGATTACTCTTGGAAAGTGGACAACATATTGAGACAATGCATGATTAAACGGGTCACTTAAATATTGACATCTTTTATTGCTACACTATCTTTTGGGACTTGACTTAGGAGAAACCATGCATTTATTTTTTTCTTCTCCTATTATCGATAGACTTGCGGCATAGTCGCTCAGGTTCGAGCGTGTGTTGGACAGTGTAGCCAGGTATTGGGGATTTGGGACAGGTTGGGCTTTTGACAGGGTGTTGCGGCGACCACGGATCTTGGGTGGTTGACCGGGTTGTTACTGTTGCATCAGATTGGGGGTTTTGGGGATCGGGCTTTCTTTAGTGGATGGAGTTTTCCACTTTGATCATAGTCATGATCCAGTCCTGCTATTATGAGACAGTGGTTACAGAGATGCTTGTTACAGTGATTTCCTTACTCGTGTGGGTCGCTCCCCTCGAGTGCCACTCCGGAGTGTGCGACCGGACGGTTCGATGCCGGTCTGTTATTACTTTCGAGCTTGATCGGACGGGCCGATGCCGATCTGTTACTTACGTTGGGGACATGACCGTATCAGGCAGTAGTCGGTCAGTATCCCCACAGATGAGATTAGCAGGCAGTGCCAGTGTCCACTGGCGTTAGATTGGGTCGTTTTGACAGGCTTCTTGATACCGATGCATACTTTTCCATACTTATTAGTTTATCATGTAGAGGCATATTAGGGGTAGCACTTCTTCAGTTGTCATTCATAGCTTCACCCCCCTTTCTCTTCTTCCCCTTTTGCCTCTGATTACCTGGTGGGCATATTTGAGCTGAGGCTTTACCCACTAGGGGAGGCTACTGTTTATAGTAGTACTTACCCCCATTGTCTTTTCTTGTTTCTTTCTTCCCCTTGTTTTGCAGAGTCCCCTGCGGGAGTTGCTGGGCCGTCAGCAACTGATCGAGGTAAGCGGATTGCAGACTAGATAGAGAGCCATCCGAGGGTTGTAGCACGTAGCTGGGGCTTTTGGGTACCTGGTCTTCTCAGACAGCTTTTGTTTATTTCTTTTTGGGTCTGGCTTCTGCCAGCTGTTTGTATATTTAGTGGTGAGCTGGGAGAGACATCTGTATTTTTATTCCACTGTTGTACTCTTTTACTTCCAGCTTCTGTCTGAGATACAGTAGTTTTAGTTTAGATCTGTTTATCATGCTCTTTTATTATTATTTCTTATCTGAGCAGGTTACCGACGCTTCGTGTATGTGGGAAATACCGCATGCACGGCGGATCTGTAGACGGGCCCGGGTTCTGGTTTACACCCGGGGCGTGACAGTGCCACACCGACCAATCCAATACACCGAGTCGAAAATCCTGTTGCCATAAGACCAGCTATTCTACGGGTATAATCCACAGCCTAACTGCATTGGACATATTCCACCAACCTCCTCCACGTGCACATCCTAATCAAGGATCTATACCTCAAGTGCACGTGGTAACACTCTACCTTTAGTCCATGCAGGGATGCGCCTCGTTCTAACTCAAATAGCTGTAAAGGAAATCATGCCTATGACAACACATCCCACGGATGGGACGCCCTCCAATCAGGTTGCACAGACTCAGCTGCCAGCGCTATTGGTCGTCGCTCAAATAGCCTCGACATCGTGACCTTATCTGCCTAGAAATATCCTGACTATCCCCAAGGAAAGCACTATCTCTGCCTCTACTCATACTGCGGCAATGATCGCAGCCCATCATGCTTCCGCTGCGCCACCCTGATACTGATGCTGATGCCGCCGTCGGGGTCCACCCGACCTCTGACGCCTCAAAAGTCCTCGACCCCAAAGAAGGAATCAAGAAGGCCTATGCCTACTAATCTGCCCTCCATCAACTGGCATCGAGTGCCTCCATCTGTCCAAAGAAACTACAACACTATGCTCCATCGAGGAATCCAAAATCTGAAGTCAGAGGGACAGAATGGGCCAAAAAAAAAAGTATCCTAGCGCAATCCTAACCCAACACATACATCCCATGCGCCTCGTCCTTCATAACGTGGAGCGTGCAGTTCATCAACTGCGTAAACCCTCAGGCATAAAAAGGCTCTCAAATAGTCTGTACATCACCAGCAATCACGACTCTGCCTCCCAAGGCTCCAAACTCAATCCTACGAGTCGGGATAGGTCAAACAGCCAAAGCTGACTCAGTCGATCAATGATGTCCCACTGCTCATCTGCTATCGACTATCCACCCTGCCTTGGTGCCTCCGCACTAAAAGTCGACACCGAGGGGGCTGCTCGCTCAACCGGCGCCACTGAGATCGTTGCCACCAGGGATACTACAAAGGGGTTGGTCTCGACGGAAAGCACTGTCGGAGGTGCCCACTGCACCAACAACTGTATCATCCGATTCAGCTGCTCACTCCGCCGCTGATATGCCACTGTCGATCCTGCCATCTGGGTCTGGAGCTCTCTGACCTCAATCTGGGTATCCGACCCAAAACTGCCTATCCAGACTCACCAACTGCGATGGGGTACACACACGGGTCAGAACTTTGCGTCAGGGAGACACCACTCACTGCGACAAACCGCACAACAGAACACACAACAAGCACTCGACCCAATCTAGCGAAAGTCTAAGACATGTCACCCATTCCATAACATTATGTTGTCTGCAGCCAACATAATCGCTTAGGAGAATAAACATGCCAATCACTCGTCCCATCCCTTGGGAGAGGTATAAAACTCAATCAGGACTCTCGCTACATGTCACGACTCTCACGTAGTCATCCTAAGATCCAACCACAAGCCTAGGGTTTCTATGTCCAAAATGACCTACATCCTAGGCTCTGATACCACTCTAATCTGTCACGCCCCGGCGTCGAAACTGCGACCCGGGCTCGCCAACAGATCCGCCGCCCATACGGAAACCCCATATGGACGAAGCGACAAACCTGCAAAAGAGTCAACTACAGTATACAGATATCAGAGCTGAAAAGTAAACTACTGTAAAGCTAAAATCCAATCCCTGTACAACTGAAAATAATACAATATCCATCTCCCACATACGATCATATACAAGTCCTCTGATACAAAACTCAAAAGGGAGATATCTCCAATAAATACATCAGTGTACAAGCTCTCAATACAAAAATATCCTCACTACATCAGTCTCTCAAAAGAGGAAAAAGAAATAAATTAATCTACTGAAGCTCTCCTCTGAAGGGGTACCGCTACACTCCATCGACGGGTAGGGAACTAGCTCGCGACTCTCTCGTCTCGGTTAGAAGGATCAGCAACAGGATCAGCAGGAACATGAGAAAAAGTCCCTGGGGAAAAGACACCACGACGGGTGTGAGAACTACTTCCCACAGTAGTTCTCAGTGGGCGCCGCCAACAAGCCCAACGGTCTGCCCACTAAGTCTACCAAAGGTATAAAGTAACAAAATCCTGACTGAAAGAGGAAAAGCTGGAAAAATAACTCTACAGCTACTATGCCTCTATCTAGATGCTCAAGTAGTGGAACAGATGATAATATAATGTATCTACTGACTCTCAAGTATAGTCACCCAATCTACACTGACTGCCTCCTTGGGTCCAGTCAAACCTGCGCCTGCCTACTACCGTTACATCCCGGAGGACCGGACTGACGTAGGGCGTCCGTAGCTGCCAAAACTGGCCCAGCCAGAGGGACTGTGTCGACAAGTCGCGATACAAAAGTAAGAAATCCACCCCGAGCGTGGCTCTCGAGGGGCGCGACCCCAACGAGGAAAAGGTATCCGCGCACTCTGTCGTTCAGGTGGCGCTGCAGGCTATAGTCAAAATCCACGCTCATGCTCTGAACGGAAGGACTCAATCCTCAAACATCTCGCACAACAGTCGGAGCACTCTCGACGACTCAGCTGATCAGCTCACACGAAACACGAGACACTAGCCTCACCAACAGCTCACAGCACAGAACACACTGGCTGGAGATACTCCACAGCCAGGAACGACCCACAACTCAGGGCCAACAACACTGGTCGGACAACACTCAACGACCCGGGACCACCGTCAACACCAACGGCTCCCACAACAGAACACCAACCACACCGATAACTCAGGAACGGCCGACACCATAAGGGTTTGGAAAACCCAAAACGTCAGTGCTAAGAACCCTATCAAACAAGAACAGACTCGAGGCTCTGCCTATCGAAGTTCCGGGCCCCCTTACAGTTCAGGAACACGACAACCTCGGAACAACCCGCAGAAGGTACCAACCAGGGCCCGAAAGTTCCGGGAGACCAACACCGACAACCCTATCAACAAGACCAGGTTCCTGGCTCGGCCCCCGTGGCTTCCGTCCTGACAAAGGAATGGCCCCTACAACCCAGACCGCTCGAATCCTCTCGAGTGGGAAAGTTTACAAGAAAAGGTGACATTTATTACCGAAAATCATCTTGATTTGACGGGAAACCCGTTTTTAATGATTTTTAGTTCTTTTAGGAAAAGCAGTTAGAAAACAAGTATTTTACACCCAAACCCCGAAGGGCTGATGCCTTTGTCCAATCAAACAAGAACAGACTCCAGCGGCCCTCCGATGCTTGGAAGAAAACATTGGTAGACTAAAATCATTTGTATGTCAAAAAGGTTCTGGGTTCTAGGTCCAGCTAACACTAGCACACAACTGCCACTAACACAGTGGCGACAGCACAAACAGGGATACAAGACCTCCCGGGACTACCGTTTACCCAAACGGCTCTCGGCACAGATAAGCGACCCACTACAACTACCAGACTCCACTATGCTCCCAAGCACGAGTGCAAATGCATCCCACACTAAAAGAAAGTCCCGACCTCTCGGCCCACTACCCGGGCGAGGATAACACTATGTCCAGAAATAGAAGAAACAGTGTGGATGTCTAATCAAAAATAACCCTAGCCCAAGTGAGGGTTTTCTACTGGTCTGGTTACACATGCAACATATGACGGGGGTGCTAGGTCAGGTTCCAAGATAACAAAAATTAAATAGATAGAAGGAAGTAAAAGGTCACAAGATCGACAGATAATACTAGAAATAACAATTCGAACATTCTAGCATGCTACTCAATAAATTCACTATCATGCATGATCCTACATCAGTAGAATTACTGTACAGTCCAACAAGCTTGGAGACAAGGCCACCCACCTGAAACTGGACGATCCGATGCCCGATCTGGCTGAATTTTGACGTGAGTAATCCTCATCCTCTCAGAAGTCCGATGCCATGAAAATCATCCAAATCCGCCTCACGGATTGGGCACAATCACTGAAACAATGCACACCGCGTAATCAAATTCCAGAATTTCAGCAATTGAAATTAAGTTAAAGAAAATGTAGGTGCAGCCCCAAATACCTCAAGATGAAGTTCCTAGCAGTAAAACAAAGATGTCCAGCTCCATACAAACATCTTCAAGTCCTCAAAATCCACCATTAATTTCCCTTAACATTCAAACACCATAAATATCACAATGCTGTCCAAAACTGCTAACATAAACTTGCTAGCATTTCCAAGCTTAATTAGGGGCTTTTCCAAAGGGATTTATCCACAAATCACAAAAGATAATTTGCTCACATTGAAGTTAAGAAGAAGTCCCAACTTGAATTTCTGAAGAAGACCTTATATCCACAGAGTTATCTGCATTCCAAGGTGCATTGCTCGAATCAAAACTAAAACAGGGACTGCAGTAATCCTTATAACAACACTTGGAAAGATCATTAAAGTTACCTAACCAAACGTGCTCCAAATCCTGCAAGAGAGGTACCATTGGATTCCTTGTTGAGACTAGATACAATTTGAGCTAAAGAACTCCAAATTTCATGCTCGGATGAAGGAGAAAACCCATAAACACTTTGAACTATCCACCAAGTTCCATCTGTACACGAATGCAGCAAGGTGTTCCACAGATCATGCATAAACCCTAATAAAAACTTAGATCTGGGGAGAATGGGACTTACCAATATTGTAGATATTCGAGTCCTGAAAATTTCCCCGCAAATATCATCCAAAAATTCTCATCCTACTGCCCAGAAAGGCCAAAACACTGAGGACTGCTTAGGATTCCAGACTGAAATTAAGGGTCCCAAAGATGGCCTTAAAACACTATAAAATCATGAGATCTGAGGGAAGAGTTGTATACAAAGATTGTAGCCTTACCTCTTGTGAAAACGTAGAATGAAAAATGAGCTCAAAATTCCAAGAAATGAGTCCTGGGGAATTTTTGTACTGAAAGGCGACGGAGAAGGCTGTGAAGCAGCAATGGTGATATCCTCAAGTGTTGATGGAGAAGATGATCCAAATGGCCTCCAAAAATCCTCCAAAAATCCAGTGTTGTAGTAGAGAGGTTGGAGAAGCTCTGGTAAAAACCCCACTGAGAAAAACCTCCCCAAAAGCCCCAAAATGGAGAAAGAAAACTGCATTTAAACATTGAAGAAGAAGAATCCCCAGGATTTAACCTCCTGTCGCTACAGTGTTGGGCCGGCCCGCGGCCTCAATGCGGGCCGCCAGGCGTCGCCCATCCAGCGGCCGCGCCCACCCGCGCCAGCCACCGGATGCACGCCACGCGTCGCGCCCCGACAGGGCGATCGCGCCCGCGAATAGGCGCGCGACGCGTGGCGGGACCTTATCCGCCCGCGCCCGAGGCCGCCCGCGCCTCTGCCCGCGCCTGCCCGGCCTGCCCGCGCCTGCTGCGTGGGCCGGGCTCGCTGCACCGCGCCTCCGCTCCTGCCACGTGGCGTATGGACCCAATGGGAAGCCACCACGTGGCACCCCTTCCGGTCCACCGGTCTACCATGCACCCGAAAACACTGTAAACTTCGGGTTGCTCGTTTTCGCGCATCCGGACTCAAAAAAATACATGCAAATAGCCGATTTTCAACGTTTTTCCGCGCTGAATCCAAATACGAAGTCCATTTTGCAAGAATCCATTCCTAATTTTCGGCGAAACTCCCCATTAAGCAATCTTGATCCATTTCTCGGACTGAGTCCGTTTCTCGGGTGCGATGTGCGCGCAACCAACACTATCCACAGAAATAGGCCCCCACAAGCTGTCGATCACGCTGTAATGACCACAAATATCCGGGTCTTCACAGGCAGTGTGGTAACTTCTTTGTTTTGAGTGGGGTGGTTGAGGGTTGGTCTATATAACACCTCTGAGACATCCACTCCATCATTTCCATCCCTTCTTCCTCCTCCTCAGAAGCAGCAGCAGCAGCAGGGAGAGCTCGGTTGGGAGCTTGCACGCACGGAAGCAACAACAAGGTGAGTACTGTGTTGTTCCGAGATTTCAGATTTTTTTTGTGGATTTTGGAGTTTTGATCAGAGGAATGGATTTTTGAGTTGGAATTAGATTTTTCATCCTTTCCTTTTTCCCTGTGTGGTGTGGAGCAACTAAGTGCTGCGCGTGACACGGAGGAGTGCGTGCAAGTTGCCCAGTGCACTGTGCGGAGCCGCGAGGGGCGTGGGCTGTGGGCGCAGTGACTTGGCGGAGTTGGCCGTGGGTTGGTCGGAGCACAGCTGGAGCCCTGTTAGAGGTTGTGCAGTGAGCTGAGAGCTCCTTGAGGATTTTCTAGGCGCTTGGCAGAGGTGCGTGCGCGAGGAGCCGAAGTGCTATTTTCGGCGGAATTTGACAGTGAGCGAATCCGTTCTTCATCGATTTCAGCATTGCCTGTGGAAAGCGATCCAGGTGGGTTGGAAATTCTTCCAAGCTTTGTGGAATGCCCTCTAATGCTTCTGTATGCATGTTGAGCATGTATAGTTTATCTGTTATTATAGTTGGTAAATCTGATAGTTGCCTAGAAAATTACAGAAAGACAATCCTGAGCCCCAGATATTTTTAGCATGATCTAGAGATGATTTGACACTAGACTGCATCTAGACTTTCTTAATATTCGGGATGCATCTAGACTTTCATAAAATTTCTATAAATGGTTTTAAGTTAAACACTTATTTTAAAAGTGTTTTAAAATATCGAGAGCATTATGGATGGTCCAGATAGTTCGGGATGCATGTATCCTCGTGCCAGGGGGCCGAGCGGATTTTTTGAACTCTGTGGGATGAGTTCCTAGTGTCATGAGAGTTTGGGCATTTGTTTCACTTCGGAGGCGGAAGCTACGGGCGGCTGTGCCTGCAGCCTGTTCTTGTTTGATTTGGGTTGTAGGCGTCAGTCATTCAGAATTTCCAGGCCTTTTATGTGAGAGATTGAGGACCGATTCCATTGTTGGGTTCGAAGCTACGAGCGGCTTTGCCTGCAGCCTGTTCTTATTTGATTTGGGTTGTAGGTGTCAGTCTTTCGGAATATTCGGCCCTTCATGGAAGTCGATTGGTTTACTCTAGATCATGGGTTGGGCATTAGCAGATTTAGTCGTGGAGGGTTCTCCGACTTAGCTATGTTTATTTGGGCTTTATCAGATTGAGTCGTGGAGGGTTCTCCGACTTAGCTATGTTATTTGGGCATTGTTAGATTGAGTCGTGGAGGGTTCTCCGACTGAGTGATGGTTATTTGGGTATTCGAGTTTCCGATCTGTTTGATCGTGGATTGTAGCCTGCAGATGCTACTTTTTATGCCAGATGAGACACGCTTGAGCTCGGTGGGGTCGCTCCCCTCCAGTTACGCTACGGATGCGATGATGATGCGCCTAGTTGATACACTAGAGGTCGGTTTGCGTGATACTGAGATAGTTTGATGGGACGCCCTGGTTGATACACTAGTGGGCGCAGGCTTGACTGGACCCGATGTGGCAGTCACTGAGATTGGGTTATGTGAGCACCTCGTGAGCGAGTGGATGCATAGCATTTTCTTAGTTGAGTTTTTCTTTGAGCATGGTACTTGAGGCATATTAACTGTAGTTTCATTCCAGCTTTAATATTATTTATCAGCATACCTATTGTTTTGCCTCCAGTAGACTTAGTGGCCATATCGTGGATATTGGTGACGGTACTCACTGGGAACTACCTTCTGCAGTAGTTCTCACACCCGCTGCGGTGACAGGTTTTCCAGAGGTTGCTGTTCCGGCTGGTTCGTGCGGAGACAGCCGATCGAGGTAAGGACGTGACCGAGTAGTTCCTTACCAACATTTTGAGAGTCAGAAGTAGATGTACCCTGTATTTTTTTTGAGTTTTCACTTTTGTCCTGGACAGTCTGAGAGATTTGTATTGTATTTATTTTACATAGTGGGAGAGATTGTGTATTGAGGATTTATGTTTATTCAGATGTTCAGTTTATGATTTCTGTAGCTACTAGTTTACTTTCGCTCTGATACATGTTTAGCTATAGATCTGACTTATAGGGTAGACGCTTCGTCTGTGCGGGGGTTTTCGTACAGATGGCGGATCTGTTGGCGAGCCCGGGTCGCAGTTTCGACCCCGGGGCGTGACACTTGGCTTCTCGTTATTATCTTTGTTATTTTCGTGAGGTTTCTGTACTTTCGTTTGGATTTCTTGGGGATTTCCGTCGGCGCATGAGATTTTAGCGGAGCCGCCGCCGTCACTGTTGGTTTAGACGGGAGGCCACCGCCACCATCGGATTTGACGAGAGGTCGTCGCCGCCGTTGGTTGAAACGGGAGATCGCCGTCGCCGTGGGGTTAAACGGGAGGCTGCCACCGCCGTTGTGTTAAACGGGAGGCCGCCGCCGCCGTAACCATGTTCGCGAGGCTGCCGCCGCCGTTGCCATTGTCGCGGGGTCACCGCCGGAGCCGAGGAAAGCAAAAAAAAAATAGAGAATTTCCTTTGCTATTACTGTGCGGCCCTGCCCAGTCAAGCCGTTCGGTGCATGCGCTGGCGTGGACCCCGTGCACACGTCCGCAGCCATAGCCGTGAACTCGGTGCGCCTCCCTCTCCCCTACGCAGCTCGGCCCAGCTGCTTGTGTCCAGCCTTGCTCCAGCGCGCGACCCAACTGGCCCAGCTGCACGCTGTCCATCGCCTAGCGTGCGGCCGGTGCATGCGCCGCTTGCCCCGTGGTGTGAACTCGGTCCACGCCTGGTTCCGTGCACTTGCGCCCAGCCCAAGGTCCAGCAGCCCATTCCAACTCAGGTTTCGGCCCGTTTCGCTTCGTTTTCGTGATTTTAGGGCTGTTTGGCCTCCGCCATCGTTGGGTTTGGTTGGGTTTTTGGCCGTCGGATTTCCGGTTTGAACCACGATTTACGGATTTGATGTGGGCTTGGGTTTTCGTTAACGGAATTGGTTTCCGGTTGCGATGTTCTCGCCGTTTTTGCCATCAAAATTCTGGGTTGACATACAATTTACAAAATTGTGTTACGGGTGTGTTTTTAACGATGGTTTTTGGTGTCGTTTTCGTCCGGTCATGATTAAGAAGATTCGGAAGGATTTTTGAACATCGTTTTCTTCGTCAGTATAGGTGGGGGATGTTGTTGGACGGTCGTGTTCAACCATCCTCTCCCTTTTATTGTGTTTTTAGCATAGTTATGTTAAATTGTGAATAAGGACATTGTTATGAATGATATGGTGAATTGGTACATACAAAAGGACAAGGATAGACGTTGACTTTATCGGGTACAACTATCGTGATTTAGTTCACAAGTACGGGATCGTGACGCTCATGGCACAGTTAGGTGCACCGACGGTTTGGCCACCACAAGGGTATACTTTTGCAGGGAAGTGGTCTAAGAACCCGTGATCTCTACGTGGTTACTTCGTAGGGGCCCTCTGTGTCATAGCGGCGGGGGTTTGATAGGTACCAATGTATTGAGCAGGTTTGATGGTTCCTTAGGTCTACGGACCGATGGTACGGTATGGATGGTTCGGATGTTTCGGTTTATGGTTTGATATCCTGTTTACCTTATTGTACCTATCCATTGCCTATGATTATCGTTATATTTGTAGTCCTTTTCCTATAATTTAGTCACTGACTCCACCATGTGACAGGTTCGGGCTGGGACGAGAGAGAGGCTTCGACGCGGGAGTGACTTGTGTCTTTCCATCATCCCGGTGACATTTCTACTCCTCTCTATTTGGACATTACATTCAGTTGATACTTGTGCATGTGATATGAATATTTGGTGATGTGAACCTTTGTGATGTGGATGTAGGGACACATGAACTCTTTGGGATAATGAACTTTTGGATTTCGTTTTATCTTGTTGTGAATGCATGTGGAATGTGGAGATCTTTCAAAATGATAAAATATTTGTGAAAACTGTATTCAAAACTGAGTGTCGAGTGGACGCTATTTTTAAATCTTGTGCCTTTATCCTTTCAACTTGGAGTATGTCGAACGGGCGATTTTCTCTTGTATAATTCCATTGTTCAGTTTATCCTTTTATTCGCTTTGTGGTGTATGTGGAACTAGTGATGGTTGATGAATGTATGTTGTGCGACGCCGTGCATATACAGGGGAGATTGTGAAGACCCGAAATTCCCACTTATGGAGCACTGCTGCATCTACAGCTTCTGGAGGCCTATGCGGCGCGTCGGCGGGGTTTGTACACAATTTGGACACAAGTGGGGGACTTCGGGCTTAAATGGATCACGTGGGTGATCAAATGGCCCCGTCGAATGCTTAGAAGTGGTTTCGCGCGCAAGGGATATTAAAATTGGGCTCAGCGCGAAGTTTGGACAAAGAAACACCTTTCCGGATGCCTTCGGCAATTTTTAGAGTTGGAATTTGGCAAAATGGACTTCGGATTTGGATTCAGTGCGCGAAAACGATGAAAATGGACTATTCACTTGCATTTTTCGGAGTCCAGATGATTCAGCACGTTTTTCGAGGCAAGGGTACTGTTCCGGCACCGGCGGCGTGCGGCGGCGGGCAGCGGCGGGGCAGGCGCGGGCAGGTGCGTGGTCCACCGTGGAGGCGTGCACCGGACGCAGGCCACGTGGCGGCTCCCGGTAGGGCCGGCGCAGCGGGCGCGGTCCACGGGGAAAAGCGGATGTACGGTGGACCGGTGGGGGGACACGTGGCGCACACCGGTTGGCCGGTCCGCGTGCACTCGGTCCACGGAGCAGGTGCGGCCGCCTCGGGGCGCGTGCCTGGCAGGGGGCGCAGGCGGCGCTGGCAGCGCGCACGTGGGCGCGGCAGCGGGGTGTTGACCAAGTGCCTGCCACGTGTCGAGCCCTCGTAGGTCCACGTGTCGTGCGGCGGTTTGCCGGTTTTGCTGTCGCCTGTTTGGCGGGCGACGTGGAGGCCCGCGGGAGTTTCGGGCTGCTACAGTGTTGGGCCGGCCCAACACTGTGCACGCCCGAAAGTTGCCCTGCGCCCGAAAAATAGGACACGTTCGGTATTATTCGATTTGTTTTCTGGAGCCTATAAATAGGATCCGAGCCTCCTTCTTCACCCCTTTTGCCGTATTTCCGAGCCTCCCCTTGCTAAGGTGTCTTCAGGAAAGATGATCCCCGAGCTACGCTGCATCCTTCTGCAATGTTTTGAGATTTTTGGTGGCACGCTTATTGAGGATTCCTTTTTTTCGGCGCGGCGCGACGCTCGTCCATTTGGGTTCCCCTTTGTCGCGTTTCGGTACGCGAGCTCCCCCGGCCTACTCCGACCACCTTTTTGAGCGATTTCTTCGCTGCTGGATCCGCGACGGACAGATCTACGAGCTAGGTATTTTTAGCTTTCCCTCATTTCGCGCTTTTTGAGGTGTTTGTTCGAGCTTACTGTGACCCCATTTCTGTGTTGGAGATTTGGACAGCGGCGTGGTTTTTCGGCGATATCTCCGCAACCGGGCATCGTATGGCGACGTGCTTGTACACTTTTTTCATCTACTCGACGCACGGATTATCACAGTATTTTTCTTGGATTTTTCTGAGTTTTTCCCGAAGGTATATGTTCTTACCCTTATCTGTAAATGGAATTACAGTCATGTTGCTGTGTGGTTTTGCGCACCCGTACTGTGGAATTTGTAACTCAGCCTACGGGGCTCGGAATTGGACGTGCAGGTACTCGTTTCGAAGGTATCGACGCGAGGATTGCTGTGATATTTTTATTGGATTTTTCTGGGTACTTTCGGCAGGTGAAATAAGCATATCTTTGGGACTGATTTTCTGTGTGTTGTGCGTGGTTAATTTTGGGAATGAAAGTGTAATATTGGACCTTATTGTTGTACCCAGGGGTGTTTCCAAGTGTTGCTGGACCCGATGGATCTGTAGACTTTGATTTCGGGGTACTTTTAGTTGTTTGGAGCCACGGCTTGCCCGACATGTACCGAGGGTGCAATTTTGGCAGATTTTGGACTGTGAGCGTCTACACTCTTCACCGACTTCAGGTTTGCCTTGGTTTAAGCGCTTCTGGTGGGTAAGCTTAATATCAGTAACTGTATAAGGCAATGATTATGTTATGGCGAATATAAGTGCACTTGTGGGGATGTCACCCCTCTATGACTGATGCATGCATGTTTAGGGTACATGGTTTATGTTTGTAAGGTAGGTAAGCTTGATAATGATATTTGTATAAATGATTGCAAGAATAGTATTTATAAGGTATACAGAGGACTTGCATGACTTGGACATCTATGTGATGATTAGTGTAAGCTTACCTAGGATAATGTTACCCTATGAGATTATGTAACATGCCATGTTAGCACATAGCCTTTCATGTGGTTGGTTTATGCTTTGGGATAGGATTTTGTAGCTATGTGCGGATTTTCACTCTGAGGAGTTATTGTAATCGAGGATTACGATCAGGTGTAGGCATGTGGTTTACTTTCTATATCATTCTTGAGGACAAATGCATGCTTGTATGGACATATAGTTAGGCCACCTTTTTATTGCTACACTATTTATTGGAACTTGACTTAGGAGAAACCATACTTTTCTTTTCTCCTTCCAGTTGGTCAGGTGGTCAGTGTTGCTCGGGTTCGAGCAGGGGTCTAGATAGTGTAGTTGGGACTTCGTGTCTGGGACAGGTTGGATTAGTTGTTGGGCTTTGCGGCAACCGCGGATATTGGGCGGTTGACCGGATGTTTATCTATGCACCAGATTGGGTATCAGTTTCCTCTAGTGGATGGAGTTTTCCACTTATCGTTTAGTTGCATCCGATTGAGGTCGGGCCTTTCTTTAGTGGTTGAGTTTTCCCACTTTGATCAGATTTGTGATCAAAGTCCTGCTATACAGGGATACTTGTTACTGAGATACTGGTTACTGAGATACCTTGCTCGTGTGGGTCGCTCCCCTCGAGCGCCGCTCCGGAGTAGGCTTTAGACCGTGTTGGGTTCCGGTCAGACCGTGACGGGCCGGTCAGTTGGTGAGTTGTGAGTGATGACGTGTCAGGGGGGGACCGAGTGGAGTCTAGTAGCTGTGTTAGACCAGTGCTCGTGTTGTTGGGAACCGTTTGGGGATTGACGGTGGCCCCAAGGTCATTGTGAGTTGTTGACCATTGTGCGAGAGGCTTGGTGATCTTGAGTTTATCCGTTCTGAGAGAGAGCGTGGATTTTGATTATAGCCTGCATGAGCCACTACTCGATAGCGAGTTAGTCCGTTTGGACGCCCTATGTAATCCCTGCCCGTCAGCGGGAGGTGGTCGTAGGTGGGGCGCAGGTTTGACTGGACCCGATGTGGCAGTCAGCTCGATTGGGTCGATTGAGCACCTCGTGTGCGAGTGTTGCTTATCTTTATCAGAGTTTGCCCCATTTGAGCATCTAGATAGAGGCATGGTAGCTGTTGAGAGTCTCCAGCTTTCCTATTTCAGTCTTTACTGCTTTGGTCATTTTATGTCTCTTGAGGACTTAGTGGGCAGACCGTCAGGTCTGGCGGTGGTACCCACTGAGAACTCCCTTTTTGGTGTAGTTCTCACACCCTTTGGGGGTCTTCCCCCTCTTTTTTCCTTCCTCTCCCTTGTTTTGTAGAGTCTTAGCGGGTGTTGCGGATTCTGCGGTTGTTGTTCGAGGCGAGGGAGTCGCGAGCTAGATCCCTACCCGTCGTTGGAGAGTAGCGGTACCCCTTCAGAGGAGATCTTCAGTAGATTAGTTGTTTTATTTTTTCCTCTTTTGAGAGACTGATGTGGTGAGGATATTTTATGTATTGAGAGACTGTACACTGTTGTATTTATTGGAGATACCTCCCGGTTGGGTTCACAGCTTGTATTTGAGGATATTGTACGATTATCACTTTTGGGAGGTGGACATTGTTGTTTTATTTCCAGTTGTACAGTGATTGATTTTAGTTATACAGCAGGTTTTTATTTATAGCTCTGATATCTGTTTAGCTGTAGTACTTTTCTTGCAGGTAGGACGCTTCACCTATGCAGGTTGGCATAGGTGGCGGATCTGTTGGCGAGCCCGGGTCGCAGTTTCGACCCCGGGGCGTGACAGATTAGAGTGGTATCAGAGCCTAGGTTGTAGGTCAAGGTGGACTTAGAAACCCTAGGCTTATGGTTTGACCCTTGGTTGACTTCGTGAGAGTCGTGATTTTTAGCGAGAGTCCTGATTGAGTTTTATACCTCTCCCAAGGGACGGGAGGAGTGATTGGCATGTTTATTCTCCTAAGTGATTATGTTGGCTGCAGACAACATAATGCTGTGGAACGGGTGGCATGCTTTAGACTTTCGTTGGATTGGGTCGAGCGTTGTTGTGTGCTGTTTTGCAGTTTCGTCGTAGCGAGCGGTGTCTCCCCGACGCTGGGTTTTGACCCGTGTGCATCCTGTCATAGCAGTTGATCTTGAGCGGTTGGTTTTGGGCCGGATACCCGGATTGAGGTCAGAGAACTCCGGACCCAGATGACAGGATTGTCAGAGGCTTATCAGCGGCAGAGTGAGCAGCTGGTCTTGGTGACACAGTTGTCGGAGCACTGAGTAACCCCCTCTGTGCCAATGTTTAGTGTCGAGGCACCGAGGTAGGGTGGATAGTTGACAGCAGAGGAGCTGTGGGACATGATCGATCTATTGAGCCAGATTTGGCAGTTGAACCACCCCGACTCGTAAGATTGAGTTTGGAGCCTTTGGAGGCAGAGTCATGATTGGTGGTGATGGAGTGATCCATTGAGAGCCTCCCTGTGCCAGAGAGTTTATGCAGTTGTCGAACTGCGCGCTCCAGGTTTCGAGGGACGAGGCGCATAGGATATGTGAGACTGGGAGTGGTTTGCGCCAAGATACCTTTCTGCTTAGTTGGTCCCTCTGTTATGGATTATTGACGCCTCGATGGAGTAGGCATTGTATATGGAGCATGGCGCTGCAGTTCCTTTGGATAGGGATCTGCCGCCAGAGGCGAGTTCTGGATTTTGGCGCTTGGCGCCGGGTGATGGAGGACAGATCGGCCGGCAGAGGCATTTCTGATTTCTTTTTTCAGGATAACGAGTTCCCGAGATGCCGGAGATCGGGTGGACCCTGATGGCAGCATCAGTATCTTTTTGGAGTGGCGCAGCGGTAGCGTGGATTTGTTATCTGCGGAGGACCTTATTCGTCGCCTCAATGTGATCAGAGACAGAGGTCGTGCTTCCTTGTGGATAGTCCTGATTTTTAGGCAGATTGAGCGACAACCACTTGCTTTGAGCGGATGAATCTGTGCCGCCCGGTTGGAGGGCGCCACGGTAGTGGATCGAGTGTCGCAGGTGGGATTTCACCACATCAGTCGGAGTTGAGCATGTTACATTCTTGCTTGGACTAGAGGCAGATTTGTTACCACGTGCACTAGAGGTGCAGGTTCCTGTTGTTGTTGTGCACGTGGAGGAGGCCCTTGGACCATGTCCAGTGCGGCCGAGACCGCGAGTTGTACCGACAGGCTTACCGGTAATTGTGGCGGTTCGGTGTTTCGACCCTGTGCTTGAGATTGATTGGCACAATGCAACAGAATGTTTGACTGCGGCGAGAGAGGACTTTGATCTTCGGCAAGGCGGACAAGAGGAGGCTTGCTTGTGAGATTGTTAGAGCACACAGGTTTTAGCGACAGTGTGAGAGGTGCTTACGGCGGCACCGGGACTCATGGATATCCTTGTTGCTCATGAGATCCCGGGTGTGATTTCACCTGAGCTGTTGATAATGCCGCCGGTTAGGGAGATAGAGATTGCGTTTGATGTGGTTCGGGGGACCGCGCCACCCTCGACAGCACCTCATTGGATATCGCCTGTATAGCTGAGAGAGCTGATGGCGCAGTTGCAGGATCTGATGGATCGAGGGGTCTGTTTGACCTGGTGCCACGCCGTTGGTATACGACGGTGATGCCACGCCGTTGGTATACGATGGTGATGCCACGCCGTTGGTATACGGTGGTGATGCCACGTTGTTGATACACGACTGTGAGGGTCCTTTTATGGTTCGAGTGTAGACAAGTCCGGGTGGTATCTAGGACCTTTTGAGGGAGTTATACTCCGGCAGTTAGTGTATGATGCGAGTACCTACTTGGAATTAGACAGCCGAGGACTTCGCCTAGATGGCGTTCAGGACACGGTAGGGGCATTATGAGTTTATAGCGAGGCCCAATGGAATGACGAATGCCCTGTTGACTTCAATGTCTGAGGAATTGTATGTCACAGTTGTACTTGGGCGGATTGGGAGTGGGGTTTCCCGAGGATATTTTGATTTACTCCCAGAGCGATTTGGAGCACGAGGAGCACTTGTGGAGGTGCTACCATTCCTGTGTGGATGAAGTTGTATGCCAAGTTATTGAGGTACAAGTTTTAACTCCAAGTGCATGCCTTCTTGAGTCACCTTATTCTGGCCATTGGAGCGGCGGTGGAATCCGACCAAATGGATGTTATTCATGATTGGCTGAGACCAACATTTATTCTTGAGGTGAGGAGCTTCTTGGACTTGGCAGTGGCGGGAGAGCATGGCCAATGGATAATGAGACTGATACCAGCGCCAATGCTAGTAATTCTAGTGTTGGGAGATGGATTTGTGTGTTTTAGTGATACCTCCCATTGTGGCTGTAGAGTTACCGTGGGTTGATTTCGGACCACACTTCATCAGTCCAACCCTATGAGTGTTGAGGCAGGGCAAACCGCTGTTTTGCAGGCAGCTTGGATGCCACCGTTGAGCCTTTCAGTACGTCTATTACTTCCAGCTTTGATTGTTATACCTGGGCGTAGGCCCTACCTGCTTGGCTATCAGTCCTGATTACTCAGCAATTATGTTCTATATTATATGATAGATCAAGATTTCAGCTCCAGTTTACGGTTTCGACCATGCGGCATCAGTGGAGCCTACAGCTTTCAGCATCTTGGGTGGGATTTACGCGGATTGTCGTTGCTGGTTAGGATTTTTGACCGCGAGTTTGGGCATCAGCATTATGATCGCCTTTTGAGCCAGTTTTCAGTCCCGTTCACTGACGGTTTGGTCCCCGTCAGGGTGTCCTTTATTAGTTGAGAGATCGACTTCGACCCGTGGGTCTGTTGGGGTTATGTTGGCATGTTGAGTGACCAACTGCGGCATGAGCTTGTGTCTCTTGATGATCCCTTTTGAGGGTCGGCCGCAGTTGAGTAGTCCACTCGGGTGATTTTGGATCGGGAAGTAACCGAGTGAAGACCCCAGCTTATTGGATGAATGTGTGGGTATGCTTCGGGTCGCCTTGTTGAGATTGGCACCAGGATGTGGTTGGTGCGTGTTGCACTGGTGGTTATTTTGTTTCCCCCAGCTTTTGATGGAGCCCCTGTATTGTTTCACGTCTCAGCTCAGGAGTGTTTTGGTTTTGCGTCCCTCGCGCGTGATTGACTTGCCCCTTCGAGATCTGTGATTGTTGGAGTACGAGGGACGCCCGTTGCGATTTCTGGCTCGAGAGATGAGAGAATTGCATATCGGGCCATGCCGTACTTGTTGTTGTTGTTGTTGGGGAGTAATCACGGGGAGCGAGTGATGTTTCGGGAACTGGAGGCGTTATTGATGGATACCTACCCGTGGTATTTGTGACTCTTGGTGGATTTGAGCTAGTTTCGAGGACGAAACTTTCTTTTAGTGGGGGAGGATGTGAAGACCCGAAATTCCCACTTATGGAGCACTGCTGCATCTACAGCTTCTGGAGGCCTATGCGGCGCGTCGGCGGGGTTTGTGCACAATTTGGACACAAGTGGGGGACTTCGGGCTTAAATGGATCACGTGGGTGATCAAATGTCCCCGTCGAATGCTTAGAAGTGGTTTCGCGCGCAAGGGATATTAAAATTGGGCTCAGCGCGAAGTTTGGACAAATGAACACCTTTCCGGATGCCTTCGGCAATTTTTAGAGTTGGAATTTGGCAAAATGGACTTCGGGTTTGGATTCAGCGCACGAAAACGATGAAAATGGACTATTCACTTGCATTTTTCGGAGTTCGGATGATTCGGCACGTTTTTCGAGGCAAGGGTACTGTTCCGGCACCGGCGGCGGCGGCGTGCGGCGTGCGGCGGCGGGGCAGGCGCGGGCAGGTGCGCGGTCCACCGCGGAGGCGTGCACCGGACGCGGGCCACGTGGCGGCTCCCGGTTGGGCCGGCGCAGCGGGCGCGGTCCACGGGGAAAAGCGGGTGTACGGTGGACCGGTGGGGGGACACGTGGTGCACACCGGTTGGCCGGTCCGCGTGCACTCGGTCCACGGAGCAGGTGCGGCCGCCTCGGGGCGCGTGCCTGGCAGGGGGCGCAGGCGGCGCTGGCAGCGCGCACGTGGGCGCGGCAGCGGGGTGTTGACCAAGTGCCTGCCACGTGTCGAGCCCTCGTAGGTCCACGTGTCGTGCGGCGGTTTGCCGGTTTTGCTGTCGCCTGTTTGGCGGGCGACGTGGAGGCCCGCGGGAGTTTCAGACTGCTACAGTGTTGGGCCGGCCCAACACTGTGCGCGCCCGAAAGTTGCCCTGCGCCCGGAAAATAGGACACGTTCGGTATTATTCGATTTGTTTTCTGGAGCATATAAATAGGATCCGAGCCTCCTTCTTCACCCCTTTTGCCGCATTTCCGAGCCTCCCCTTGCTAAGGTGTCTTCAGCAAAGATGATCCCCGAGCTACGCTGCATCCTTCTGCAAAGTTTTGAGATTTTTGGTGGCACGCTTATCGAGGTTTCCTTTTTTTCGGCGCGGCGCGACACTCGTCCATTTGGGTTTCCCTTCGTCGCGTTTCGGTGCGCGAGCTCCCCCGGCCTACTCCGACCTCCTTTTTGAGCGATTTCTTCGCCGCTGGATCCGCGACGGACAGATCTACGAGCTAGGTACTTTCAGTTTTCCCTCATTTCGCGCTTTTCGAGGTGTTTGTTCGAGCTTACTGTGACCCCATTTCTGTGATGGAGATTTGGACAGCGGCGTGGTTTTTCGGCGATATCTCCGCAACCGGGCATCGTATGGCGACGTGCTTATACACTTTTTTCATCTACTCGACGCAAGGATTATCACAGTATTTTTCTTGGATTTTTCTGAGTTTTTCCCGAAGGTATATGTTCTTACCCTTATCTGTAAATGGAATTACAGTCATGTTGCTGTGTGGTTTTGCGCACCTGTATTGTGGAATTTGTAACTCAGCCTACGAGGCTCGGAATTGGACGTGCAGGTACTCGTTTCGAAGGTATCGACGCGAGGATTGCTGTGATATTTTTATTGGATTTTTCTAGGTACTTTCGGCAGGTGAAATAAGCATATCTTTGGGACTGATTTTCTGTGTGTTGTGCGTGGTTAATTTTGGGAATGAATGTGTAATATTGGACCTTATTGTTGTACCCAGGGGTGTTTCCAAGTGTTGCTAGACCCGATGGATCTGTAGACTTTGATTTCGGGGTACTTTTAGTTGTTTGGAGCCACGGCTTGCGCGACATGTACCGAGGGTGCAATTTTGGCAGATTTTGGACTGTGAGCGTCTACACTCTTCACCGACTTCAGGTTTGCCTTGGTTTAAGAGCTTCAGGTGGGTAAGCTTAATATCAGTAACTGTATAAGGCAATGATTATGTTATGGCGAATATAAGTGCACTTGTGGGGATGTCACCCCTCTATGACTGATGCATGCATGTTTAGGGTACATGGTTTATGTTTGTAAGGTAGGTAAGTTTGATAATGATATTTGTATAAATGATTGCAAGAATAGTATTTATGAGATATACTGAGGACTTGCATGACTTGGACATCTATGTGATGATTAGTGTAAGCTTACCTAGGATAATGTTACCCTATGAGATTATGTAACATGCCATGTTAGCACATAGCCTTTCATGTGGTTGGTTTATGCTTTGGGATAGGATTTTGTAGCTATGTGCGGATTTTCACTCTGAGGAGTTATTGTAATCGAGGATTACGATCAGGTGTAGGCATGTGGTTTACTTTCTATATCATTCTTGAGGACAAATGCATGCTTGTATGGACATATAGTTAGGCCACCTTTTTATTGCTACACTATTTATTGGAACTTGACTTAGGAGAAACCATGGTTTTCTTTTCTCCTTCCTGTTGGTCAGGTGGTCAGTGTTGCTCGGGTTCGAGCAGGGGTCTGGATAGTGTAGTTGGGACTTCGTGTCTGGGACAGGTTGGATTAGTTGTGGGGCTTTGCGGCAACCGCGGATATTGGGCGGTTGACCGGATGTTTATCTATGCACTAGATTGGGTATCAGTTTCCTCTAGTGGATGGAGTTTCCCACTTATCGTTTAGTTGCATCCGATTGAGGTCGGGCCTTTCTTTAGTGGTTGAGTTTTCCCACTTTGATCAGATTTGTGATCAAAGTCCTGCTATACAGAGATACTTGTTACTGAGATACTGGTTACTGAGATACCTTGCTCGTGTGGGTCGCTCCCCTCGAGCGCCGCTCCGGAGTAGGTTTTAGACCGTGTTGGGTTCCGGTCAGACCGTGACGGGCCGGTCAGTTGGTGAGTTGTGAGTGATGACGTGTCAGGGGGGGACCGAGTGGAGTCTAGTAGCTGTGTTAGACCAGTGCTCGTGTTGTTGGGAACCGTTTGGGGATTGACTGTGGCCCCAAGGTCATTGTGAGTTGTTGGCCATTGTGCGAGTGGCTTGGTGATCTTGAGTTTATCCGTTCTGAGAGAGAGCGTGGATTTTGATTATAGCCTGCATGAGCCACTACTCGATAGCGAGTTAGTCCGTTTGGACGCCCTACGTAATCCCTGCCCGTCAGCGGGAGGTGGTCGTAGGTGGGGCGCAGGTTTGACTGGACCCGATGTGGCAGTCAGCTCGATTGGGTCGATTGAGCACCTCGTGTGCGAGTGTTGCGTATCTTTATCACAGTTTGCCCCATTTGAGCATCTAGATAGAGGCATGGTAGCTGTTGAGAGTCTCCAGCTTTCCTATTTCAGTCTTTACTGCTCTGGTCATTTTATGTCTCTTGAGGACTTAGTGGGCAGACCGTCAGGTCTGGCGGTGGTACCCACTGAGAACTCCCTTTTTGGTGTAGTTCTCACACCCTTTGGGGATCTTCCCCCTCCTTTTTCCTTCCTCTCCCTTGTTTTGCAGAGTCTTAGCGGGTGTTGCGGATTCTGCGGTTGTTGTTCGAGGCGAGGGAGTCGCGAGCTAGATCCCTACCCGTCGTTGGAGAGTAGCGGTACCCCTTCAGAGGAGATCTTCAGTAGATTAGTTGTTTTATTTTTTCCTCTTTTGAGAGACTGATGTGGTGAGGATATTTTATGTATTGAGAGACTGTACACTGTTGTATTTATTGGAGATACTTCCCGGTTGGGTTCAGAGCTTGTATTTGAGGATATTGTACGATTATCACTTTTGGGAGGTGGATATTGTTGTTTTATTTTCAGTTGTACAGTGATTGATTTTAGTTATACAGCGGGTTTTTATTTATAGCTCTGATATCTGTTTAGCTGTAGTACTTTTCTTGCAGGTAGGACGCTTCGCCTATGTAGGTTGGCATAGGTGGCGGATCTGTTGGCGAGCCCGGGTCACAGTTTCGACCCCGGGGCGTGACAGAGATTCTGTCCGTTTGTTTAGAGAGATTTCGTATATGTGGTGGGTCTGGGCACGTGCCGGGGTGAATGATATTTTAAAAAAAAATAGGGTCGTTTTTCGCTTTTAAACCACTCCCGGGGCGTGACACCGACGAGAAACGAAAGTCACTAGACTAGCTAGGATAGCATCGGGAACGGCTAATGACACTTGGCGATCTTAATTGATCATCTAATTTGCTCGGATCGCACATTTTGCGCTGAAACAACGATAAACCAGCGATTTTGCCAATTTACGACTCATAATTCAAATTTAATTTATCGAAAGCTATTTAGACCTCGAACGAAGAGTTCAGAGGTCACGTGCACGCTGCCTGAGGCAGCCCACTTGGCTATAATAACACCTACGCCCCTATACTTTCTTAGGATAGCATAAAAACATGTTATTATAGGTGTTTAGGCTTGATACCTTAATCCGAAGATCTTCGGATTGATCCAAAGGTATAGGTTGATAGGTCTCGACATGCTGAGTGTCGTGCTCGCTGTCTGAGGGTTGCTCGGAGTCCAAGAAGGTGCTAGGGCTAACCTATAATAGCCATCAAGAGCCCAAGTTGTAATTTACACACAACCATTCAATCAACAGGCAACCTAAGGCAAGCATCATGCTCAGGAGGTTCAAGGGAATCGAGGGCTCACCTTATTGTGATCGGAATGCCGCCAGAATGCTGGCTGGAGCAAGGTGGCCCAAGTATTCAAGCTTTAGAATGGAGCTTACTCACAAAGCTCAAGAACAGGATGGAACCAATGGCAAGCAGCAGCAGTAGAGGGTTCAGGAGAGTGCCAGGGCCCCCTCCCAGTCTGGCATCGGCGTCAGGTGGTGGCGGATGGCCGAGATTTGCTATTGTGGTCAACCAGGAAGCAAGGATGGAGAGGAAGGTGATTCGACAGCCTAGGGTTTCATGCAAGGAAACATGAAGGTTGCTCTCGATTAGAGGGAGCTAGCTAAGTGGTTGGTCGTTGGCGGGAAGCGGCGGCGGACCAAGCTCGTTCAAACCCAAGGTGCAGGAATCCTAGGGTTTCAATTTGGGGCACCGCGACAGATCGAGGAAGGCTGAGAGTTGGTGGAGGGTTTCTAGGGGTCCAGCAGAAGGTGACTAACAACTTGGTTCACCTGCAAAATCTCTGGAGGCTGCGCATGACGAACTCCGACCAAACTAGGGTTCGGGCGTAGATCTGGCTCCCGCCGGTTAATAACAAAGATCCAGGTGATGGGGCTGCACAGGGGTGATCCCCAAGAGGTAAGGAGGATAGTAGAGACCTCCAGCAGCTAGGAAAATGAAAGCAAAAAGAATCTAGGTCACCTCTGTCCTGAGGAAGAAGAAGAAGAAGCTTGGGCTCCCCGACGTCGCGTGGCGGTGCCCTGCGGCCAGGCTCCTCGGGATGGGATTTCTGGGGATGAAGGAGGCCACAGAAGGGTTCTGGACATGGTGGATGAACTTTGGTGCTTTCTCTTCTCTCCCAACTTGAAACGCACAAAGATAAGATGCTTGGGGCTTCTCTTTTCCGGCAGGGGCAGGCGGCGGCCGGCCATGGCAGGGCACGGGTAAAGTAGCAGAGGAGAGGAGGAGACGTGGGGAAGGCAATGGGGCTCAGGTGCTGTGTGGCTAGGGTTTCCAAGTAGAAACCCTAGATGTAGTATATATAGAGTTGAACAAAATGCTGTTTGGTCCACATATCAAGGATATTTTTGCATGGGTCCCTACATGTAGATGAATTATGCTAAAAGGCCCCTCCCCATAAAGTTTCACGCATATCGATGCATAAAATATGGGGTATTCAACAAAAACATCTTGTAAAAATAATATTTTTCACGCTTTTCGTTGGTTTAGGCTTGCCGAAATCAAAATCGGATGTCGCCACGTCGTTCAGCTCGACGAGATTGATCAAGTAGCGATTTTGTTTCATTGCGTTAGGATCTCGTTAAGTCGCATTAGCCATTTCTTCTTGTGCACCCTTGATAATTTGAATTTTTGAATTTAAAAATTTTAGAAAATTAAATTCAAATTTAAATTTTTGAATTTAACATTCACAGGTATTACAATATCTTTGATGAATTTTATCCCTGATTAAGCAATGGTAGGATTTAGGGATGTTGAACATGAGATGTACATCGGGCGGCAATAATATATCTCAAATCAATAGTAGAGTGTCAATCAAGTAGGCCATATAAGCCATTCATGCTGGTGTGGGCATACACTCATGATGTATATAGCTTAGACAAGTTTTCATAGATGGGTCCTTCAGTATGGAATGATGTTATGATCAATAAATTGATCATCTAACAATCCTGCATGAATTGGTCCCCAATCCCGTGGCATGGATGATGTTATGATCATGACAGGGGTGTCCTTTTTATTTGCAATGTTAGAAACTGGTCTAATTGAATCATTCTCTCTAATTTAATTCAAAAAATGTAATGATGTTATGGAGATTAGAACTACAGAATGATATGCATAATTAGACCAAGCTTTATGCTTGGCTCGTCATCTAGGTGAGCTTCATCAGCTAAAAAGGTACAATTTTTATCTTTTCTCTCCTGAAGTTTAAGTTGGAGCCGCATTTGGCGAAGGTGGCCTCTACTCGTGGGCGCAACATTTTCCTAACATTTTTTTTTATTTTTTTTATTTTTTGTTGCAGAATTCTCTTTACGGCTTCAGTTGCTCGGCTTCCCAGAAAGATGAAGCTTGGCCCCCTTCATGAAGCAATTTACAAAAGATCGGCAGGAGGTCTACATGAGTTTGTCTGTTACTCTCACAAGATGGTCATTTCAGCAAATGAATTTTGATAGAGTAGTTGAGTTTAGTAAATTTGAATTGCCATGCATCATTCTCCAAAAAGAAACCTTTTCTAACAATCGTAGCTCATGATCGTAATCTAACAATTTCCTTTATTATTATTATTATTTTCATCTCATTGTCGATGTGACCTTTTCCCAATAATCCACCCAAAAAAAAGAGAGAGGATGTAATTGTGTTTCAAATGAGTTGGTATATTATCTTTAAGCTTGCAGGGCCAAAAAGCCAGGCATACATAAAATGGGCAGGAGCATGAGAAAGATCTGATACTTTGATACTTGGATGTATCTATTCACTGGTAGTTTATATCAATGTAAATATTAAAAATACTATTTTTTGATAACTTAAATTTTTTGAGATTTACGGTTATTTTCATAATATAATATGGTATTCAAGCAGCGATCCATAAGTCTACTTACACTATTTTCTGATAACTTAAATTTTTAGAAATAAATAATTATTTCACATTAGCAAATTTTTTTTTGAAATAAATAATTTTTTTGAGAAAATAAATAATTATTTCACATATAAAACTTTGTCTTCGTGTTATAGTTTTGTAGGAGGTGGTATCTAACATTCAATGACCACAGTGCTCAAAGAAGAGTTGGACCCACAGTACTCAAGATATCAGCTATTCAGCTCTCGAAAGTAAGGGGGTGGTAGGGACAGAAAATTTCTTCCCATTTTGATGAATCCAAGTCGGAGAAAGGGACGGTTTAGGACTGCCTACTGCTGCAGCAGTAAAGTGCATTCAAGTTGCACGGCATTTCTCATCCTAAGATAAGGTTTTTTCGACCAACTAATTTGTTTTATATGTTTTTAAAGCAGAACAACAAAAAAAAAATCTAAAAAATATAATATAATAAATAAATAAATAAAAATATATTAGGATTTACGTGATTTTGTCATCCAACTATGCCTACGTATAGAAAAGGAACAAAATTTTTTATTAATATCGAAAACGGAGTACAAAATAATCTCTCTCAAGAAATCTTAATACTAAAATATAAATTCGGTCGAGACAAGACAGGCCGAAGACTCGGCAGAGGCGGCCGAGGAGAAAGAGCGAAGTGATTGTGGATTATGAGATCCAAGGATCAAAATAGGAGAAAAACCATCTAGAGGGAGGGTGAATAGGAGGTATAAACAATAAAACTCAGAAATCTTTGTGTAAAAAATAACCCAATGCGGAAAATAAATAAAATACGCAAGATTTTACGTGAAAAACTCCGTCACAGGAGTAAAAAACCACGGAACCGATAACACGGTAAAATACACTAAGATTAAACATGTACAAGGTGATATAACGTAACACTACGACTAACCTTTTCCATACGCTCCGAGTAGATCTTCTTCGCTCGCTTCACAACGCGCCTCGAATCCGCGATTTGCGTCCAACTTCGAATTCACAAAGTCCAACCGAATCCACAGTCTTCACCAATTTTGGTACGAATCGATCATACGAACGCACCTCAATCCGAATCCACGAAAGCGATAGCACCTTGAATCCACAAGGCCACGCGAATGAACGCGCCGATTGTTCTTTCGGAAATCGTTGTTTTGTTTATTGGTGGTGATGATATTTGAATACTTAGATCATATAGATAGATAGGAAAACACCTTCTAAGTATTCATCGATTTGATTATTCAAAAGAAAAAGGAGATTGAAAAACCTCGAATCAAATCGATAACTATAGAGAAAGAAAACCTAAAATCAACGGTGTTTACCTTTCTTCTCTATATGTGGATTACCTTTGATCCTTTTTTTCGGATACCCTAAAAGATGATATTAGGGTTTTATTTATAGGTTAGAAACCTTTTGAAAAGAGATAAGAATCAAAAACTGACTTAAGAGATTTTTTCCCGCACGGCGGTCCGGACAGGATTTTGGCTGATTCGGTGTAGTGGCCTAGATCCTCGTGTAGCTTTCCCCCGTGATTCGTGCAGTGAAACACCTGTTATTGGGGTGTAAAGCTCGCAACGCTGTAATACCCGCCTTCTAATTTGGCATTTTATCTTTTACCTTTTTATTTCGTAGTCTGGTGGGGGGGGGGGGTTAATAATTCGTTTATTTCTGGGCTGACCGGCGGGGTTTTCGGGTATTTTTAGGTGCAAGTGCTCGCAAAACGGAGAACGGTGGTGCGATCGGATTCGAATTCCGACCCCGGGATCTTCCAGAAATAAATCTTGAAGTTCGCGATCAATTCGGACGCGCCAGAATCCGTGCTGGCGATCAGCATGTTTTTCGAGGTAACCGGGACCCCTCGTTTGATTTCCGATGGGTTATGTTGCGATCCGGGGACTTAGATTCTTTTCCGCCTTTTTGTGCCTTTCTTCGTTGCATTAGGGCAGACGCGGGCGCGATCAAAAAGAGGAAAAAGGAATCCCCAATCCACATTCTCTCTCGTTTCAAGACATCGGCGTAGGGTTCCAGGCGCAGAGACAGGGAGAGGGAAGGAGACATTCTTTGTTTTGCGGGATCGATCGGGCAACGGGAGGACGATCCTCTCTTTTCTCTTCCTCCAGCGGATCGAAGGTGAGTGGTTTTCGTTTTAAGGTTTTCTTGATTCGCATGTTTTGGGTTCGGCGTTTTGCGGGGGAAGCCGCCGCCGCTGCCGCCGTCACTGTAATTCTCAGGCCGCCGCGCGGGGCTGCCCGCAGGCAGCGTGCCGCGCGGCAAGGCGCCGCACGGCAGGGCGCCGCGCGGGGCTGCCCGTAGGTAGGCGCTGCGCGGGCTGGTGCCGCGCGGGGATGCCAGCAGGCGCCCGCCGCGCGGCAGGGCGCCGCGCGGGGCTGCCCGCAGGCAGGCGCCGCGTGGGCTGGAGCCGCGCGGGGCTACTTGCAGGGAGCGCGCCGCGCTGCAGGGCGCAGCGCGGCGCGCGGCAGGGCGCCGCGCGGGGCTGCCCGCAGGCAGGGCGCCGCGCGGGCTGGCGCCACGCGGGGCTGCCTGCAGGCAGCGCGCCGCGCGGCAGGGCGCCGCGCGGGGCTGCCCGCAGGCAGTGAGCCACGCGGCAGAGCGCCGCGCGGGGCTGCCCGCAAGGAGGCGCCGCGCGGGGTGATGACGCGCGGGCTGCCTGCAGGCAGCGCGCCGCGCGGGCTGGTGCCGCGCGGGGCCGCCCGCAGGCAGGCCGCGCCGCGCGGGTAGGGGCCGCGCGGGCTGGTGCCGCGCGGGGCCGTCCGCAGGCAGGCCGCGCCGCGCGGGTAGGGGCCGCGCCGCGCCGTCCGTAGGAAGGGTGCGCGCCGCACGGGTCGGTGCCGTGTGGGGAACTTCGCCGCGTGGGGTTCTAGGACCTGGTCGGTTTTCCTTCTCCAGTTTTGAGTCGACTTTTGGTGTTTTAGTCATCTAGTCTTAGCATATTAATGTTTCTTCAGGGGCGCGGGACGTCGTAGGCTCGGCAGGCACGCAGACGCGGACAAGCCGAGCGCCGGTCATCACCCAAGGTGGGTACCTTTCCATGGTTGTTCGGAAAAAGGTTTAAGTGTAGAGATTACATGTTTGGGCAAAGGTGAAAGATAAATTAGTTATCCGTTTTCGTTGCTAACCCTGTTTAAGTTATCACCTATATACTTGGTTTCGAGGCTCGATATTGCTACACGCACACCAGCGGTTTGGCCACCGCGAGGGTGTGCTTTTCCGGAAAAGTGGTACGTTGACCCGTGTACCCCACGTGTTGGTGACGTAATGGGGGCCCTCGTAGGTGGGGGGTGTGAGCGGTGTTGCCGAGGCAGGTGCTCGGTGTGGCGCCGGGGCAGGGGCTCAGTGCGGTTGCCGAGGTAGGTGCTCGGTGGGGTTGCCGAGGTAGTTGCTCGGTTTGGATTGTACAGGGGTAGTGTTTTTACTGTCGATTGCACGATGAGGAGGGTGGTTGCTCTGGTTTTACTGCGGTTTGCCTTATTTATAGCCCTTATTGTCTTCGTGCTTTATTTTCTGGTCACTGACTTCCCACTCTATGGCAGGTTTGTCCAGGGGTGAGTGCTAGGATGACGGTGAGGCCGCACGAGCGATCTTTTGGCCCTTCGAGGCTGCAGACTTTTACTTCTTCTTTCCTTGTTCATTTTATTACATGTTAGTAGCTTATTTTGTGGATTTCGATACCCCTGTGGGGTCGACGTGGATGTTGGAATATTTTCATACCTTGTGGATGAATGTTGTTTTACTTCCTTTGGTTGGCCATTTTCAAAATACAAAGAAAAAGGAAAAGAAAACATTGCAAAAACAGTTTTGAAAATATGGGTGTCGAGTGGGCACCGTTTTAAAACTCTGTGGATTTATGGAATTGCGAAAATAGTTTTGAAAACCTGGGTGTCGAGTGGGTACCGTTTTGAAACTCTGTGGATTTATGGATTTCAAACCCAGCTTTGAAAACATGGGTGCCGTGTGGGCACCGTTTTAAAACTTGTGGATTTATCCTTTCAAAATCGGTCGGCCTTGTTAATCCTTATGAAAAATAATTGTTTGTACTCGACTGCTGAGCTATTGTGGTTAAATGGATGTTTGTATGGATATTGTAGTCAGGACGCCGTGCATATACAAAGGAGACTCTGCCCGTTTGCAGAGTGAATTTTTATATGCGGCGGGTCTGGGCACGCACCGGGGGAGGAAAAAAAAAAATGTACGTAATTATGGGAGCATCGGTGGCTATCCTTCCGTGCGTTTAAATCCCCGGGGCGTGACAGATTAAGATGGTATCAGAGAGAAACTTTAACCACTGTAGTCGGAGTCCAACATCCACGGGACACAACACCCTAGCTACTAACTAATGGAATGAACATTGTATAAATGCGTAGAGCGCGAGTGGTCGGGGGGGGGGGGGGATAGTAAAGTCCCTATTCTCGTTAGTGTTTGGGTGCTGCTTTAGCTGAGTCTAGAATTGACTTGTTTTGTGCATGTGTACAGAACATGGCCAGAACTAGATCCTCCACTGAGGATGCAGGGGCAGACGCAGCAGCGTCGGCGACCGCGGAGAACTAGCTCCTGCGGCAGCAACTACGAGAGATGGCGGGTCAATTGGCGACCCTCACAGACCATGTGCGCCAGTTGATGCAGCAGCAGTAGCCAGCTGCAACGGTGGTGGTCGCCCAGGGCCCTCCTCAGGGGGCAACTGCACCAGCGACGGGACCGCCAGTGACGGATGCCGAGACGGGGACTGCCCCTACCCGGGCCACGGCGGCCGAGGTGCCGTTAGTCCAGCCAACGGTGCCAGCGGTAGCCCCTTCGACAGCGGCTGCGAGACCAACGCCGGGGACCACTGCCGGAGGTACTTTGGAGGAGACTGTAGCGACGCCTTCTCCCGCTGTGGCCGCCACTGCCACGGGGGAAGGGTCTGTTCCGCTGACCGAGCGGGACCGCGTGCGAGCCAACCTAGCGGATTTCAGGAAGTACGACCCGCGGGTGTTCGAGGGGGAGACGACCGACCCCTGGGTCGTGGAGAAATGGGTGGACACGATGGAGAAATTATTCGAGGACTTGTTGATGGCGGAGTACGAGCGGGTCCCCCTGGCCGTCCACTTCCTTGAGGGGAACGCTCGTATGTGGTGGAAGACGGTGCGCCCTGACTCCTCGAAGGGCACCGCCCTCCCATCATGGACCACTTTCAAGCAAGAGCTGTTTGGGGCGTTCTTCTCCAACAGCGTCAAGCGACAACTGGAGGATGACTTGAACCATATCAAGCAGGGGAGCCTAACCGTCATGGAGTACCAGCGGGAGTTCGTGAAGCTGGCGAACTGCGTCCCTTTTGTCATACGGGACGAGTCTCACAAAGCCTCACTCTTCGTGGACGGGCTGCGTAGCGACATTTTCCAGGTGGTGCAAGCGGTGGACTTGCACACCTTCCAGAAGGTGGTCGACCGGGCCACCGTTGTGGAGCGCGGTTTCGCCATTACACGCGCCTGATGGGGGGGCCTTGCTCAGCACGAGGATAGGAAGAGATCTCAGCCTTACTCTGGGGGAGGCTCTTCCAGCGGGAGTCGACCCTCTAAACGGTGGAGATCACAGCAGAAGACCAGAAGCGCACCAGTGGGAGGACAGAGATCGGATGATAGGCCTTGCGTCATCTGCGGCGGGGCACATCGGGTGACAGAGTGCTCCAGGAGGCAAGACCACTGCTTTCGTTGCGGCAGGCATGGGCATTTCCGCTTCAATTGCCCCTTGAACCAGGGATCGGCATCGTCAGCAGCTTCTATGCCTACGCCGCAGCATGCGAGACAGGGAAAAGCCCTGATGGGATCGACCACTAGACTCCCAGCACCTCGAGAAGCAGGGGAAAGGCCACCACAACCAGGAGGCAGAGTTTATTCGATGACCCGCTAGGAGGTGGACCAGCCAGAGGACGTTGTAGCAGGTATCACTTTAATTTCTGTTTACCGTGCTAGAACTCTTTTTGATACCGGAGCAACCCACTCTTTCATATCTTGCGATTTCGTGCTTTCTCATGGCTTTGAGGAGAGACCTCTACAAAATTTGTTGTCGGTCCAAAACGCGGGGGGGCCTTTGGAGGCCCGCAACCTTGTACCTTCCTGCCCGATAAGGTTGGGGAGACTTTCTTGCCCTTGGGATTTGGTGATCATTCCATTAAAGGAGTACGATGTGGTACTTGGAATGGATTGGCTCACTAAGTATCAAGCGGTGATCGACTGCGAGAAGCGTCAAGTGCGACTACAGTACCCAGGGTTCCCTGAGAATGTGTACCTGGCATGCAAAAGCATCTCATTTTCCACCCTTATCCCAGCATCGCGAGCCAGAAGACTAATAGAAGGAGGGTGTGTGGCTTACCTGGCGTCGGTGGACCTAGCAACTCGACCCTCTACAACACTCTCGGACATTCCAATTGTGAAGGACTACCCTGACGTTTTTCTTACTGAACTGCCAGGGATGCCTCCCGAGCGGTAGGTTGTTTTCCGATCGAGCTTCTACCCGGCACGCGACCTATCACGAAGACACCCTACAGAATGGCTTTTGCGGAACTGAAGGAGCTTAAGGCACAACTCGAAGACCTTCTGGATAAAGGGTTTATTAGACCTAGCGTGTCACCTTGGGGCGCACCCGTGCTTTTCATGCGGAAGAAGGACGGAAGCCTGCGACTATGCATGGACTACAGGGAGATAAACAAGGTCACGGTAAAGAACAAGTATCCCTTACCCAGGATTGACGACCTCTTCGATCAACTACGGGGAGCAACGGTCTTTTCAAAGATTGATTTACAGTCAGGCTACCACCAGCTCAGAGTTCGAGATGAAGATATTCCGAAGACGGCGTTCCGGACCCGGTACGGCCACTACGAGTTCACTGTTATGCCATTCGGGCTTATGAACGCCCCAGCGGTATTTATGGATATGATGAACAGAATCTTCAGACCCTTCTTGGATCGGTTCGTAGTGGTCTTCATCGACGACATCTTGATCTACTCGCCCACCGATGAGGAACACGAGGAACATTTACGGATTATTCTGCAGACTCTCAGGGATCAGAAGTTGTTCGCTAAACTTAAGAAGTGCGAGTTTTGGCTTCGTGAGGTGGGTTTTTTTGGGCACGTAATATCAGCAGCGGGAATTGCAGTGGATCCCAAGAAAGTGGAGTCGGTGACCGACTGGCCCCAACCGACTACAGTAACGGAAGTTCGCAGCTTCCTGGGCCTAGCAGGATACTACAGACGCTTCGTAGAGGGCTTCTCGAAGATTGCGACCCCCTTGAACCGCCTGACCCGGAAAGGAGAAAAAATTATCTGGACGGCCCAATGCCAAGAGAGTTTCAAGGAACTCAAGGATAGGCTAACGAGGGCACCTGTACTTGCGCTACCGACACCCGGAGAGGACTACGAGGTTTACTGTGATGCATAACGGATCGGATTGGGGGGTGTACTGATGCAACAGGGGAAGGTCATAGCCTATGCCTCAAGACAACTCAAGGAATATGAGCAGAATTACCCGACGCACGATCTGGAGTTGGCCGCAGTCGTCTTCATTCTGAAGCTTTGGAGGCACTACCTCTTTGGTGTCCATTGTAATGTGTTCTCAGATCACCAAAGCCTTAAATACCTCTTCTCCCAGAAGGAGCTGAACCTACGACAGAGACGGTGGTTGGAGTTGTTGAAGGACTACGACCTATCAATCCAATACCATCCCGGAAAAGAAAATGTGGTAGCGGATGCTTTGAGCAGGAAGGGACAGATAGAGGGGACATCAGGGGGCACGATTACTCAGCAGGATAACTTGGTCGCGGAGTTCTCGCGGTTGAGGTTGGAGGTGGTACCGGCGGGAACGGTCGCACGACTGATGTCTTTAATAGTCAAGCCTACTTTGTTCGAGAAGATCCGAGAAGGCCAAAGGACCGACTCACAGTCTGGCGAATCAGGCACGCAGATCCGCCCTCGAAAACGGAGTGTGCCGTCTGTCCCCACCGTAAAGTCCCCCTCCTGGTCCGGGGAAATCCTGTCCCGCACAAGCCAGAGTGGAAATGGGAGCGGATCACCGTGGATTTCGTCTCCGGGTTTCCGCGTTCGCAGCAGGGGCATGACACCATCTGGGTCATTGTGGATCGGTTAACGAAATCAGCTCACTTCCTACCCATTCACACGACGTGGACGTGAGATCAGCTAGCTCAGGTCTACATCAGCGAGATTGTGAGGTTGCACGGGGTACCGACATCGATCACTTTAGACAGAGACACACGGTTTGTCTCAAACTTTTGGCAGAGTCTACAACGGGCTTTGGGGACCAAAGTGCACTTTAGCACAACCTTTCACCCTTAGACGGATGGACAATCTGAACGGGTGATCCAGATCCTTGAGGACATGCTTCGAGCCTGTGTACTTGACTTAGGTGACGGATGGTCACGCTACCTACCTCTCGTGGAGTTCGCCTACAACAACAGCTACCAGGCTAGCATCCATATGGCACCGTACGAAGCTTTATATGGCCGACGCTGTCGATCCCCGATCTGTTGGGACGACTTGGGGGAGCGGAAATTCTTGGGACCGGATTTGGTAGAAGAGACTAAGGAAAAGGTGCGCCTCATCAGGCAGCGGTTGCTGACCGCCCAGAGTCGACAAAAGAGCTATGCAGACCAGAGACGCCACGATTTTGAGTTCCAGGTGGGGGAGCATGTGCTACTGCGAGTCTCGCTGTCAAAAGGGATTAAGCGGTTCGGGCTGAGAGGCAAGTTGAGCCCACGGTACGTGGGGCCTTTTGAGATCTTGGAGCACATCGGCCCGGTGGCCTATCGCCGAGCCCTACCGCCAAATCTCGACCGGGTACACGACGTGTTCCATGTTTCAATGCTCCGAAGATATCTCCCTGACCCATCGCGTGTACTCAACGTCACCGCAGTCGATCTTAGAGAGGACCTGAGCTTTGAGGAAACACCAGTGCGGATCCTAGCACGGGAGGACAAAAAGTTGTGCAATCGGACGATCCCCTATGTGAAGGTGCTTTGGAGCAACCAGGAAGAACGTGAAGCGACTTGGGAACCGGAGTCGAAGATGAGGGAGTTCTACCAAGATCTATTCGTCGCAGACTAGGATTAAGTTTCGGGGACGAAACTTGTTTTTAGAGGTGAGTGATGTAATACCCGCCTTCTAATTTGGCATTTTATCTTTTACCTTTTTATTTCGTAGTCTGGTAGGGGGGTTAATAATTCGTTTATTTTTGGGCTGACCGGCGAGGTTTGCGGGTATTTTCAGGTGCTAGGGCTCGCAAAACGGTGAACGGTGGCGCGATCGGATTCGAATTCCGACCTCGAGATCTCCCAGAAATAAATCTTGAATTTTGCGATCAATTCGGACGCGCCAGAATCCGTGCTAGCGATCAGCACGTTTTTCGAGGTAACCGGGACCCCTCGTTTGATTTCCGATGGGTTATGTTGCGATCCGGGGACTTAGATTCTTTTTCGCCTTTTTGTGTCTTTCTTCGGTGCATTAGGGCAGACGCGAGCGCGATCAAAAAGAGGAAAAAAGAATCCCCAATCCACATTCTCTCTCGTTTCAAGACGTCGGCGTAGGGGTCCTGACGGAGAGACAGGGAGAGGGAATGAGACATTCTTTGTTTTGCGGGATCGATTGGGCAACGGGAGGACGATCCTCTCCTTCCTCTTCCTCCAGCGGATCGAAGGTGAGTTGTTTTCGTTTTAAGGTTTTCTTGATTCGCGTGTTTTGGGTTCGTCGTTTTGCGGGGGAAGCCGCCGCCGCCGCCGTCATCGTAATTCTTAGGGCGCCGCGCGGGGCTGCCCGCAGGCAGCGCACCGCGCGGGGCTGCGTGTGTTTCGGCATTTTGGTGTTGGCATATTTCGTGAGTCAAGTCAGTGAGTTGAGTCGGAGTCTTAAAGGGATCAAATTGTCAATCAGCAATCAAAGACTTTGAGAAGATTCAACAAGAGCTCAAGTTGACACTCAGTGTCTTGAGTCTTGAAGATTGAAGTTGAAGAATTGTGGATCAGTTACATCAATCTCAAGAAGAAAGTATTCAAAAGGATCAGGTATGGTTAACTAAATAATTTTGGTGATCCGAATACTTTCTTATAGTGTAGAAACACTTGGATGAATTTCTTATTGCATAAAAATCAAAAACTGGACATGGGACATGTTCAGGATCCGGATCAGACAGTCCAATCCGGATCCCGAAGGGTGCTTGTTTATTGGCAAATCCGATCCGGATCATAGTCATTTCGATCCGGATCCCGAACATGGGAATTTGCTGGAATACATGAACGATCCGGATCGTGCATTACAATCCGGATCCCGAACCCTGTTTTTTTCTGGAATAACCTGACTCGTTACGACGATCCGGATCACAGTAAATCCGATCCGGATCGCCGTCCTGAAAATTTCCAGATAAGGTAAGTTTTTGATTCTTATCTCTTTCCAAAGGTTTCTAAACTATAAATAGACATTTAGGGTTTCTCAAAAACGTGGGGAGCACGGCCGATTAATTTATAAAACACTTGAGAGCAACCCTAGAGGCTAGGTTTTTATCGATCTTCTTTATAGCCTCTTTTAGGTCAATTCGACGGTTCTTTCAAGAACATATATTTTGTCGAATTGATCTAATCTTTGCTTAGAGATTTCTTTTACGGTTCCTCAATGAGAATCTAAGCAAAGGATCACCATCGAAGTCAATATTCTTATCGACTGAGTTTGCGTCGTGGATTCGACGTGGCATCGTGGATTCGGTGTGCTAAAGGCGTTTCGTGGATTCGAAACGTGTGCTCGTGGATTCGAGTGGCGTTCGTGGATTCGAACGTGTGCAGTGGACGTGCAAACGGTGGAGCGCGAGGTCCGAAGAAATTGAAGGAGGGGTTAAATCCGTGGAGACGGTAATCACCTTGTTATTCTTCTTTTCTTAGTGGATTGTTATTGCGTGGACATCCAACCGGTCAGCGCAAGGTCCGAAGAAGCTGAAGGAGGGGTTGAGTCCGTGGAGTCGGTAATCACCTTGTTATTCTTCTATTCTCAGTGGATTGTTATTGTGTGTTGGTCCCGTGGTTTTTCTCCTGGATTGGAGTTTCCACGTATATCTCGGTGTGCTGTTTTTATTTTCCGCATTGGTTTTTATTTTGCACTGAGATTTGGTTTTATAAGTATTACACCTATGCACCCCCCCTCTAGTTGTTTGATAGTACCTTTTTAGATCCTTGTGGATCCTATAAAAACCTACAATTGGTATCAGAGCGGATTTTAGGTTTATCTATCATGTTGGGTGAAAGTGGTAATATTTATAGACCTCCTCTTTTTGATGGGACTAATTATGCTTATTGGAAAGTGCGGATGAGAGCTTTTCTCATCGCAATTGATGAGCGGGTATGGCAATCCGTGGAATACGGTTGGGTGCATCCTATTGAGGAAGTAGGAAATTCTACTGCCCCAAAACCTCGCTCTAGATGGTCCAAAGAGGAATTTGAAAGATCTTCTTACAATGGGAAAGGTATGAACGCTTTATTTAATTCTCTTTCCTCGACTGAGTTCACACGAATTTCCGCGTGTGAAACCGCGAAGGAAATTTGGGATATTCTCAAAATTACACATGAGGGTACTAATCTTGTAAAAATTCAAAAGCTCCAGATGCTTACAAGTCAATTTGACTCTATTCATATGGAAGAGCATGAATTGTTTACAGATTATTACACTAGACTTCAAGATGTAATAAATACATGTGCTAATTTAGGAGAAAAGATCCCGGAGTCGAAAATTGTAAGAAAGATACTTCGGACTCTTCCGGAACGGTTTAGGGCAAAGGTTACCGCCATTGAAACCGTTAGTCATCCGGATGAGATGAGTGTAGAGGAATTAGTAGGTGCTTTGCAAACTTATGAAATGACTTTTCCTACTAATCAAGTTTCTTCCAAGTCTTCTTCTAAGCTTACAGGTATTGCATTCAAATCAACAAAGGAAGAAGATAGCGAATCGAGTTCCGACGATGAAATCTCTTTTGCCGATTTTGAAGAACAATTGGCACGGATCACAAAGAAATTTCGTCGGAAGTTTTGGAAGAATCGAACCGATGGATCTTCATCCATGAAACCTTCTAAAGGATCATCGGGTTCTAAATCCTCTAACCTCAAAAGCTTTGCAAAACCTTCTAAAGAAAAAGAAAAAGATGATTTCGAAGGGGAAATCCAATGCTATAAATGCAAAGGCTACGGCCATTTTTCAACGGAATGTCCTTCTCCGAAATCATATAGAAAGAAGGCTTTGCAAGCGAAAACTTGGGACGATTCTACTTCTAATGAATCGACCTCAAGTAAAGAGGAAAAAGTCGTTGCCTTACATGCTTCTCAAATTCCCTCTTCTAATGTTTGTTTATCATCTTTAATCACTGACTCTATTCCTTTGATTTTGCATGAAACATCAACATCCAACGGAGAGTCATCAAGTGAGGGGGAGTCGGACGAAGAAGAACTCGTTGAGGCATATCAACAACTTCTTGCGGAATCTAAGAAGATGGCCAAGCATATCAAGAAGTTGAGGAAGCAACGACTTGAGAATCAAGACGAGAATCAAGCTTTAAAGATAAAACTTCATGATCTCGAGGAGGAACAAGGACGTTTATTGGATAACAATAAAATCCTCCAAGAAAAGCTAAACCAATCGGAGACAAACGCTAAATCATATATGGACAAGATTGGTTTTCTAGAAAAGCAGTTTGAGGAAATTCATGTCACCAACCAAGCTTTGACCAAACAAGTTCATCAACTCAAATCCGACATACAAAGGCTTTCAACCGGTTTCAAAAACTTTGACGGTATGTCCGGATTAGGTCAAACAAGCAAGGTTGGTTTGGGTTTTAAGAAGGATCAAACTGTGCATGCTTCAAGTTCCATATTCAAATTGAAAGGAAGAACGTGTCACTTATGTGGACTTGAAGGACATTTGGTGAAGAATTGCCCGAAAAAGAGAAAGAAGAGTCCTTCGGCAACTTCATCTACGGAGCGAACTCAACGGAATCAAAAGACACATCAAGTCAAAGGAGTTCACTCAACCCACCAAAGGTCCGAGCCACAATATCAATCATACAAGTGGATTACTACGAGGCAAAGACCTAAGGTGGACCAACAGTCAAAGCGGACAACCCCCGGCCACAACGAATCAAGACAACCCAAAATCCAGCGATTTTGGATTCGGAAAGGTGATATCTTTCCTTGTCTTAAGTTCTAAATAGCTTATGACTGTATGTAATGCTTTGATTGGTTTTCCCTTCATATCTTTCTTAAACTTTGCATTACATGTTTTTCAATGCTCTTCGTTTTTATACTTTGTTTTTGAACAAAAGGGTTTTTACTGAACAAGTGCATTGAATAAAAAGGGCTTCACGTTTATTCACTCCAAATTAATTTTATTTGGATTATCAACTTTACTCCATAATCATAATCTTGAAGATACTTCATTATAGGAGTTTTTGATATTATAAGCATCAAATTTTAGAAATCATGTGTGATCTTTAGATGCTTAATCTATCTCGGTTGTGTGAATTCATTGTGATAAACGTGAGACAACCAATAGACTAAAATTTGGGATTTAATTCTTTCACGTAAGAGATTGCATTCTTACAAGGGTAATGAAATGATTTGCAAAAGATGTGGAAAGAGTTACATCCGAAAGGAGTGTGAAAACTACCACCACATGTTGGAAAGAGCTGCCACCCCGGTCGTCCGGTCTGTGTGTGAAGCTACCACATGTTTTGATGCTTGAAAAATATTTCTTGAAATTTTTAGTTGAAGCATTTGGAGATTTATATGCAAAGTTCTTATATTTTGAACAATCTCCTGGTTGGTATAAGGTGGGATAGTTGAAAGATGCTCAAAGAGCCACCCTTAGGTATTTTAGTGCTTATCTCAAATTTGAAAGGGTAAGAAATCAAATTGATGTCATTTGGAAATCTCTGTAAGTCATCTTTGTACATCCGTTACATCTTGATAGACTTTGGATCTGAAGATTATTTTTGATGACTTGTGTTTGATGAATATAACATGAAAAACGGTTTATAATTTTTTACCTTTATTTTTCATGATTTCGGAGTAAATCTTTTTAATTTTTGTAAAATTAATTGGATTGAATGACATCTATGTGATCTCATATTATTTTCAAGCACTTAAATTGTTTTCTTGATGGAATACAAATCGGTAATTCAATTATTTCAAAATCTGGATTTGTTTCAAGAAATTATTTGATTTTTGCTTTCTGGTACAGGTACGCAATCTGCATTTTTGTTATATACCGGAACTGAGCCTTTATCTCTCTTTCTCTATGAACTAATGCTGTTAGTGATTTCCTTTTGTCTAGTATGTTCACTGTTGACAATTTGTGACAAAAAGGGGGAGAACAGAAAATAATGATCGTATCACAAAGGGGGAGAACATAAATGCTCAAGACAGGGGGAGAACATGGAACATGGAGGACATGTTAGAGATGCTCATGATAGGGGGAGATAAAGAAAAGATTGAAAGAGCCGAAAAACAAAAGAACCAAAAGGACGAATCAAATGTAGGATTTTAATTTCTAACGACTAACGTTTGATTTTGTTTGGAGTTTTGTTTTGCAGGAATTACATCACTTTAAGACTCCAAGTCCTAAGTCATAGAGTATGTTCTAGGACTGTTTGGTTCAAATGTAATTTTGTATTTATTGGATCTTTCACGCAAAGAAAATTAATGTTTTGGTGATAACATTGAATTTCGACTTTTTGGTTTAAGATGAGTGACTTGAGCGCTTTTATGTATTTTTGGGTTTTGTCACGAAATTGCCAAAGGGGGAGATTGTTTCGGCATTTTGATGTTGGCATATTTCGTGAGTCAAGTCAGTGAGTTGAGTCGGAGTCTTAAAGGGATCAAATTGTCAATCAGCAATCAAAGACTTTGAGAAGATTCAACAAGAGCTCAAGTTGACACTCAGTGTCTTGAGTCTTGAAGATTGAAGTTGAAGAATTGTGGATCAGTTACATCAATCTCAAGAAGAAAGTATTCAAAAGGATCAGGTATGGTTAACTAAATAATTTTGGTGATCCGAATACTTTCTTATAGTGTAGAAACACTTGGATGAATTTCTTATTGCATAAAAATCAAAAACTGGACATGGGACATGTTCAGGATCCGGATCAGACAGTCCAATCCGGATACCGAAGGGTGCTTGTTCATTGGCAAATCCGATCCGGATCATAGTCATTTCGATCCGGATCCCGAACATGGGAATTTGCTGGAATACATGAACGATCCGGATCGTGCATTACAATCCGGATCCCGAACCCTATTTTTTTCTGGAATAACCTGACTCGTTACGACGATCCGGATCACAGTAAATCCGATCCGGATCGCCGTCCTGAAAATTTCCAGATAAGGTAAGTTTTTGATTCTTATCTCTTTCCAAAGGTTTCTAAACTATAAATAGACATTTAGGGTTTCTCAAAAACGTGGGGAGCACGGCCGATTAATTTATAAAACACTTGAGAGCAACCCTAGAGGGTAGGTTTTTATCGATCTTCTTTATAGCCTCTTTTAGGTCAATTCGACGGTTCTTTCAAGAACATATCTTTTGTCGAATTGATCTAATCTTTGCTTAGAGATTTCTTCTACGGTTCCTCAATGAGAATCTAAGCAAAGGATCACCATCGAAGTCAATATTCTTATCGACTGAGTTTGCGTCGTGGATTCGACGTGGCATCGTGGATTCGGTGTGCTAAAGGCGTTTCGTGGATTCGAAACGTGTGCTCGTGGATTCGAGTGGCGTTCGTGGATTCGAACGTGTGCAGTGGACGTGCAAACGGTGGAGCGCGAGGTCCGAAGAAATTGAAGGAGGGGTTAAATCCGTGGAGACGGTAATCACCTTGTTATTCTTCTTTTCTTAGTGGATTGTTATTGCGTGGACATCCAACCGGTCAGCGCAAGGTCCGAAGAAGCTGAAGGAGGGGTTGAGTCCGTGGAGTCGGTAATCACCTTGTTATTCTTCTATTCTTAGTGGATTGTTATTGCGTGTTGGTCCCGTGGTTTTTCTCCTGGATTGGAGTTTCCACGTATATCTCGGTGTGCTGTTTTTATTTTCCGCATTGGTTTTTATTTTGCACTGAGATTTGGTTTTATAAGTATTACACCTATTCACCCCCCCTCTAGTTGTTTGATAGTACCTATTTAGATCCTTGTGGATCCTATAAAAACCTACAGCGTGCAGGCAGCGCATCGCGCGGCAGGGCGCTGCGCGGGGCTGCCCGCAGGTAGCGCGCCGCGCGGCAGGGCGCCGCGCGGGGCTGCGTGCAAGCAGCGCGCCGCGAGGCAGGGCGCCGCGCGGCAGGGCGCCGCTCGGCAGGGCGCCGCGCGGGGCTACCCGCAGGCAGCGTGCCGCGCGGGCAGAGCCCCGCGCGGGGCTGCCCGCAGGCAGGCGCCGCGCGGGCTGATGCCGCGAGGGCTGCCTGCTGGCAGCGCGCCGCGCGGGCTGGTGCCGCGCGGGGCCGCCCCCAGGCAGGCCGCACCGCGCGGGTCGGGGCCGCGTGGGGCCGTCCGTAGGAAGGGTGCTCGTCGCACGGGTTGGTGCCGTGCGGGGACTGCGCCGCGCGGGGTTCTAGGACCGCATCGGTTTTTTTTCTCCAGTTTTGAGTCGACTTTTGGTGTTTTAGTCATCTAGTCTTAGCATATTAATGTTTCTTCAGGGACGCGGGACGTCGTAGGCTCGACAGGCACGCAGACGCGGACAAGCCGAGCGCCGGTCATCACCCAAGGTAGGTACCTTTCCATGGTTGTTCGGGAAAAGGTTTAAGTGTAGAGATTACATGTTTGGGCAAAGGTGAAAGATAAATTAGTTATCCATTTTCGTTGCTAACCCTGTTTGAGTTATCATCTATATACTTGGTTTCGTGGCTCGATATTGCTACATACACACCAGCGGTTTGGCCACCGCGAGGGTGTGCTTTTTCGGAAAAGTGGTACGTTGACCCGTGTACCCCACGTGTTGGTGACGTAATGGGGGCCCTCATCGGTGGGGGGTGTGAGCGGTGTCGCCGAGGTAGGTGCTCGGTGTGGCGCCGGGGCAGGGGCTCGGTGCGGTTGCCGAGGTAGGTGCTTGGTGGGGTTGCCGAGGTAGGTGCTCGGTTTGGATTGTACAGGGGGAGGGTTTTTACTATCGATTGCAAGATGAGGAGGGCGGTTGCTCTGGTTTTACTGCGGTTTGCCTTATTTATAGCCCTTATTGTCTTCGTGCTTTATTTTCTGGTCACTGACTTCCCACTCTGTGATAGGTTCGTCCAGGGGTGAGTGCTAGGACGACGGTGAGGCCGCACGAGCGATCTTTTGGCCCTTCGAGGCTGCAGACTTTGACTTCTTCTTTCCTTATTCATTTTATTACCTGTTAGTAGCTTATTTGTGGATTTCGATACCCCTGTGGGGTCGACGTGGATGTTGGAATATTTTCATACCATGTGGATGAATGTTGTTTTACTTCCTTTGGTTGGTCGTTTTCAAAAAATAAAGAAAAAGGAAAAGAAAATGTTGCGAAAATAGTTTTGAAAATATAGGTGTCGAGTGGGCACCGTTTTAAAACTCTGTGGATTTATGAAATTGTGAAAATAGTTTGAAAACCTTGGTGTCGAGTGGGCACCGTTTTGAAAATCTGTAGATTTACGGATTTCGAACCCAGCTTTGAAAACATGGGTGCCGTGTGGGCGCCGTTTTAAAACTTGTGGATTTATCCTTTCAAAATCGGTGGGCCTTGTTAATCCTTATGAAAAATAGTTGTTTGTACTCGACTGCTGAGCTATTGTGGTTAAATGGATGTTTGTATGGATATTGTAGTCAGGACGCCGTGCATATACAAAGGAGACTCTGCCCGTTTGCAGAGTGAATTTGTATATGCGGCGGGTTTGGGCACGCGCCGTGGGAGGAAAAAAAAAATGTATGTAATTATGGGAGCATCGGTGGCTATCCTTCCGCGCGTTTAAACCCCCGGGGCGTGACAAACGCGTCAAATGGACGTGTTAGACGGACTCTGTAAGGATTCTGGATCAAGCCTGAATTTTGACTGCTCTCGCCGAATTTTAGAAGAGGGTTTCAGGCTAAATGGAGGCCAGATTTGGATTTAGTGCGGAAAAATGTTGAAAAACGACTATTTGCTGGTATTTTTTTGAGTCCGGACGCCCAAAAACGGACACCCAGAAGTTTACCGCTCACTTTGGTGCATGGGGGGAGCCGTAGACCAGCTCGGGTGCCACGTGGCGGCCTCGGATTAGGCGGCGCACGCGGCCGCGGTACACGAAAGCCGCGCGGGAGCAGTGGACCGAGCACGGGGGACACGCGGCAGCCTCTGATTTGAGGGCTCACAGCGGCCCGGTCCACGACATTGTGCGGGCGGGTGCAATGGACCTGGGCGGGCCACGTAGCGGCCTATGAGTGGCCGGTTCACGCGTGCGCGGTCCACGCAACGCACGGGAGGAGGCGGGGCAGGTGGGAGGCGACGTTGCGGGCATGGCGGGAAGGTGGCGCCCGTACGCGGGGCGCCACGTGGCGCCCTGCGATTGGCGAGCGCCACCCCGCTCCGCTGACCCGGTCGGGCCACGCGGCGGCGCCCGAGCTGCCTTGCACCCACTGTCCGCTGTTCGGGATGCGTGTCGGGCCCTGGCGGTTTCGGTGCGCTGGTCGCGGGGCTCTTCTGGGCGCGGTTTTGGCGCCCGAAACATTCGGGCGCCCGAAACTTGGGCCTAAAAACCCAATTCTTAGGTTTTTTTGGATTTTCTTTGGGAAATTCTATAAATAGCCCCCCTTTCTCTTCATTTGGGCCTTTTTCCTGAGCTCTTCTTATGGTGAGACCTTAAGCAAAGTTGTTCCTCACTTTGTTCTCCTACTCTCCAAGGATTTTCAGAATTTTTGGAGGCCGCAGCATCGACGTCTTCGGCGATTCGGCGCACTTCGACATTTTTTCTTCGGCGGCCTTTTCCATCGCATTTCAGTCCACGGACTCCCCTGGGCTACCCACGAAGGAAATTTGGACGATTTTTGCTGCAGCGTGTTCCTAAGAGGTAGGCCTTCGATTTTTTTTGTTGATCACTTCACTCCGTTTCAAGTTTAGGTAGGGTTACCGAGGCATCTTTTTGACCCCTTTTTCTACGGTGATTGTTTTGGACAGCGGTGAAGTGTTCTTGCCGTATCTTGGTCTACGGTTGTCGGAACGAGGCGTGTAATTACTCGATTTGCTTCTACTCGTCACAAGAGTCGCAGCCGTGATTTTTTTTGATTTTATGGAGGACTGCATAGAGGTGAAATTTTCTGTTTTTTCGGGCTGTTTTGCAAAACAACAAGCGCTGTTTTTGCGGATCTCCATTTATGCCGTGTGCGATTCTTTTTGCAGGTGGTTTGCAGATTTTGGGTGTTTTGCGGGGAAAATAGGAAGTTGGACAGCGAGGAGTCTTTTACAGTTGTGGATTGCGCATTCCAGGTGGGTGGTTGTTGTTTACCTCTTGCTACGATTTACTCACTAGGGCTATTAGAGAGACCCCTGATTTATTGATGTCGGTTTGCCACCCTATTGGACATCATACTTGATTAAAGTATACCGATTAACTTTTCAGCCTATGTATGTGGGATTGATATTCTATAGTGGTGACATATTATCATGCCATGTTAGTACTTAGCCTTTCATGCAAAAATTGATTATTCTATGGGACAATATGATATATACTACTTGAGGATTTTTTTTGGACATGTATAGTTGGATGGTGATTATGACTCGATGATTTATTCCTGGTGAGATTGTTTCATGTTACTCTTTCTTATATCTTTTCTGAGGACACTTGCCATGCTTGTATGGACATTTAGATACTGCCATCTTTTATTGCTACAACTATTATATTGGGATTTGACTTAGGAGAAACCATCTTCACTATTTTCTTCTGTTATTCGGATATATTATTCATGTTGCTCGGGTTCGATCAGGGGTTTGGGATGGTGTAGTCAAGATCTTGGAGTCTGGGAAAGATTGTACAGATTGGGGACTTGTGGGGTATGTGCGGCTGACCGCGGGACAGTAGGGGATGACCGGATATTGGTTTGCTCTTCCAAATTGTGGACTTGTGGGGTATTACGGCGACCGCGGGACAGTAGGCGGTTGACCGGATATTGGTTGCTCTTCCAGATTGTGGACTTGTGGGGTGTTTGCGGCAACTGCGAATAGTAGGCAGTTGACCGGGATGTTGGTTTTTGCATCAGATTTGGGGTGGAGATTGTTACGGAATTAAGTTGGCGTATTTCGTGAATCGGTTAAGTCTTGAAGATTGAAGGTAAAGAAGGTTGGATCATATAAATCAATCTCAAGAAAGAAGAATTCAAAAGGATCAGGTATGTTTAACTTAAATCTTTGGTGATCGAATACTTCTTATAGTGTAGAAACACTTGGATGAACTTGTAATTGCATAAATATCAAAAACTGGACATGGGACATGTTCAGGATCCGGATCAGACTTTGCAATCCGGATCCCGAAGGTTGTTCGTTCATACACCAGTTCAATCCGGATCGTAGCCTTCCTTGATCCGGATCCCGAACACTGGGTTTACATCATTTATTTGAACGATCTGGATCAGGCTTTGCAATCCGGATCCGAACGTTGATGTTTGGTGAACTGTATGAACGTCCGGATCAAGCACTTCGATCGGATCCCGAACCTTCGTTTTTTCTGGAGAACTGTTTTCTCGGCTACTGCAATCCGGATCGCCGAACTCCGATCCGGATCTTCGTCATGTAAAATTCCATTAAAATGGATAGTTTTTTTATCCTTATCTTCTTCCAAGGTTTCTAACCTATAAATAGACCCTATGATTCTTTTTCCTAAAAGAAATCCAACAATAATCCAAAGGAAAGCCGCTAAACCTAAAAAGCCGTCATCTTTTATACGGCCTAAGATCCACATATAGAGAAGAAAGGAATCATAGAATCTATCTTATGTTTCTTCATCTATATTGATTGATTTGATTCTAGGTTTTCCATACTCACATTTTGAGTAGAATCAAATCAATGAATACTTAGATGGTATTTCCGATCTATTTCTAATCTAAGTATTCGGCGGATCATCACCACCCAAAAAACAACGATTTACCAAAATCGGCGCGTGGACTCGCGTGGCCTTGTGGATTCAAGGTGCAACCGCTCTCGTGGATTCGGAGCGAGGTACGTTCGTGGATTCGAAGCGTGCTACTGGGTGAAGACCGTGGATTCGGTCGGACGTCGTGGACTCGACGTTGGACGCCGTGGATTCGGCGTTGGCGCAGATCGTGGATTCGAGAAGCGTCGTGGAGCGAGCGGAGAAGATCAACTAGGAGCGTATGGAAAAGGTTGAGTCGTCTGTGAGTACGGTAAATCACCTTGTACGTGTTTTAATTCTAGTGGATTTCACCCGTGTTATCGGTCCCGTGGTTTTTTACTCCGGTTGGAGTTTTCCACGTAAAAATCTTGCGTGTTATTTTTTTTCCGCATTGGGTTTTATATCGCAAAGATTTTTGAGTGTTTTATTGTTTACACCTATTCACCCCCCTCTAGGTTTTTTTCCTATTTAGATCCAATTCATATAACCCAACAAGTGGTATCAGAGCGGGAATAGGTTGTAAACAATGGTTGAAGGTGGAAACATCAACAGACCTCCGTTCTTCGATGGAACAAATTATGCGTACTGGAAAAGTACGGATGAAAGCCTTTTTAATTTCCATCGACGAACGGGTGTGGCAATCAATTGAATTAGGATGGTCTAATCCAACTGAAATTATTGGTGATGTTCGCACCATCAAACCTAGGTCGAAATGGACCAAGGAAGAGATTGATTCATCTTCTTACATGGCAAGGGAATTAATGCTTTATTTAATGCCTATCTCAAACAGAGTTCTCTCGCGTCTCGGCATGTGAGACTGCGAAAGAAATCTGGGATGTTCTTCAAGTTACACATGAGGGAACTAACCTTGTGAAGATTCAGAAACTGCAAATGCTTACGAGCAAGTTTGACTCTATTTTCATGGCAGAAATGAATCTTTCACAGACTATTACACACGATTGCAAGACATCGTAAACTCATGTGCTAACTTGGAGAGAAGATTCCAGAATTTAAATTGTAAGAAAAATATTAAGAACTCTTCCTGAAAGATTTCGTTCCAAGGTTACAGCCATTGAAACTATTAAACACCCGACGAAATCCGTGTAGAAATTAGTTGGTTCATTACAAACATATGAAATGACATTTCCTACTAACTATTCTTCGGAAAGGCATCCTCTTCTAAGTCTTCAGGTTATGCGTTGAAAACAACAAGAAGAAGACGCGGATTCATCCTCCTCAGACGATGACGAGAACCTATCTATGGAGGACTTTGAGAAGCAGCTCGCTCTCTTGACAAGGAAGTTTCGCCGCAACTTTCGAAGGGGTAATTCAAGCAAAACTCCATCCTTCGAAAGTGGAAGAAAGGCAAGGAGGTTCTTCAAGTTACAAGTCAAGAAAGCAAGAGGGTTTTTCTAAGGATAAGAAAAGCTCAGAAGGACAAGTCCAATGCTTCAAGTGCCGAGATACGGCCATATCTCAACGGAATGTCCAAATAAGAATCCGTCCAAGAAGAAGGCGATGCAAGCCGTCACTTGGGATGACACTCATCGTCAAATGAGTCATCGTCAAGTGATGAAGAAGACAACGCCAGCGTTCCACGCGTCCACATCTTCACCCTTCATGTGCTTAATGGCAAGTACATCCGAGTCATTGTCCAACTCCACTGTTGAAAAGATGCAACGGACATGAATCGGATGATTCGAAGGTGAAGATTTTGCTCTAGCCTACCACAGACTTTTGAGGGATTCAAAGAAACTGGCTAAGCAAAACAAGGGGTTGAGAGGGAGATTGCAGGATCTCGAAGAAGAAGTAAAAAGGTAACTTCTCTCTCGACGATCTTGAAGTGGAAAGGGATAATCTGATAAAGCAAATGTTTCCCTTCAAGAGTCCAATGAGCAACTCGAGAAGAATATATAGATATGGTGAACAAAGCGAATTACTTCTTGAAGCTCACGGCGAGGCTCGACAGGAAAAATTGGAAATGACAGACCATTCTCCAACTCAAGGATGACTTACAGCAATTTTCATCAGGAAGAGTAAGTTGGATAAGCTTCTTGGTCTTGGTCAATCAAACAAGTTCGGCCTCGGATACAATCGAACTGAAGACATTTTAGTTCGGTTGGGACAGTTTTGTGTGCCTCAGTCGGTATCTCCTCCTCCGACACCGGAATCACGACAAGCAACAAACAAGCTACTTCACCCTCCTCGGAATCGTCAAGCACTAAGGTATGTTTTCGTTGTAATTTTGCAGGGCACATAAGAGAAATTGCAAGATGGGAGCCAAAGATCAACTCAAGCACTTCTTGCAACGACTACCAAAGGTAATTCTCGGAATCAAATGCAAATTATTCGAAAGGAAAAGCCTCGGTAGTTCATCAAACAAGACGACGACGTCAAGGAAAAGCGACGGATCAAACAAGACGCTTTCACCAAAGGTATCAACTTCACAATCATTTCCGACGTACACCAAAACTCGAAAGGTTTGGGTACGCAAAGTGAATTCTTCTTTCATCCTTTAATCACTCGTACCAATTGCCCTTGGAATTATTGCTATTGGATCTTATGGGGCCGACTCGTCAACCATCCTTGGGAGGTAAATGGTAATTTTCTTATTGTTGATGATTTCTCTCGGTACTTCTTGGTCATTTTTAAAAGAGAAAGCTGATACTTTTGATTCTTTTCACGAGATTTGCCATCGTATTATGATTGAAAGAATGAAAAGATCATTCGTGTTGAAGTGATAGAGGTGGAGAATTCATAAATTCTAAATTCATTGATTTTTGCACTTCCAACGGCATTAAGCATGAATTCTCAGCACCCTATACACCTCAGCAGAATGGTGTTGTCGAGCGCAAAATAGGGTTGTTCAAGAGATGGCGCGTGTGATGCT
>CM055064.1:13826196-13859491 GCA_029204045.2 Tillandsia leiboldiana | reverse complement strand
ATCGCGATCAAAAAGAGGGAAAAAAAGAATCCACAATCCACTTCTCTCTTCGTTTCAAGACTTCGGCGGTAAGGGGTCTGCCGGAAGAGACAGGAGAGGGAATGAGACATTCTTTGTTGTGCGGGGATGATCGATGGGAAACGGGCGAGACTATCCTCTCCTTCCTTTCATCACGGATCGAAGGTGAGTTGTTTTCGTTTTAAGAATTTTCTTGAGTTCGCGTGCTTTGGGTTCGTCGTTTTTGGAAGCCGCCCCGCCGCCGTCATCGTAATTCTTAGGGCGCCGCGCGGGGCTGCCCTGCAGGCAGCGCACCGGCGGGGCTGCGGTGTTACGGCATTTTGGTGTTGGCATATTTCGTGAGTCAAGTCAGTGAGTTGAGTCGGAGTCTTAAAGGGATCAAATTGTCAATCAGCAATCAAAGACTTAGAGAAGATTCAACAAGAGCTCAAGTTGACACTCAGTGTCTTGAGTCTTGAAGATTGAAGTTGAAGAATTGTGGATCAGTTACATCAATCTCAAGAAGAAAGTATTCAAAAGGATCAGGTATGTTTAACTAAATAATTTTGGTGATCCGAATACTTTCTTATAGTGTAGAAACACTTGGATGAATTTTTAATTGCATAAAAATCAAAAACTGGACATGGGACATGTTCAGGATCCGGATCAGAGCCAATCCGGATCCCGAAGGGTGTTGTTCATGGCAAATTCGATCCGGATCATAGCCATTTCGATCCGGATCCCGAACATGGGATTTGCTGAATTGCATGAACGATCCGGATCGGGCATTGCAATCCGGATCCCGAACCCTTTTTTTTCTGGAATCGTCAATCTCGTTACGACGATCCGGATCGCAGTAAATCCGATCCGGATCGCCGTCCTGAAAATTTCCAGATAAGGTATGTTTTTGATTCTTATCTCTTTCCAAAGGTTTCTAAACTATAAATAGACATTTAGGGTTTCTCAAAAACGTGGGAGCTACGGCCGATCAATTTATAAAACACTTGAGAGCAACCCTAGAGGCTAGGTTTTTATCGTTCTTCTTTATAGCCTCTTTTAGGTCAATTCGACGGTTCTTTCAAGAACATATCTTTTGTCGAATTGATCTAATCTTTGCTTAGAGATTTCTTCTACGGTTCCTCAATGAGAATCTAAGCAAAGGATCACCATCGAAGTCAATATTCTTATCGACTGAGTTTGCGTCGTGGATTCGACGTGGCATCGTGGATTCGGTGTGCTAAAGGCGTTTCGTGGATTCGAAACGTGTGCTCGTGGATTCGAGTGGCGTTCGTGGATTCGAACGTGTGCAGTGGACGTGCAAATCGGTGGAGCGCGAGGTCCAAGAAATTGAAGGAGGGGTTAAATCCGTGGAGACGGTAATCACCTTGTTATTCTTCTTTTCTTAGGGATTGTTATTGCGTGGATATCCAACCGGTCAGCGCAAGGTCCGAAGAAGCTGAAGGAGGGGTTGAGTCCGTGGAGTCGGTAATCACCTTGTTATTCTTCTATTCTTAGTGGATTGTTATTGCGTGTTGGTCCCGTGGTTTTTCTCCTGGATTGGAGTTTCCACGTATATCTCGGTGTGCTGTTTTTATTTTCCGCATTGGTTTTTATTTTGCACTGAGATTGGTTTTTAAGTATTACACCTATTCACCCCCCCTCTAGTTGTTTGATAGTACCTATTTAGATCCTTGTGGATCCTATAAAAACCTACAATTGGTATCAGAGCGGGTTTTAGGTTTATCTATCATGTGGGTGAAAGTGGTAATATTTATAGACCTCCTCTTTTTGATGGGACTAATTATGCTTATTGGAAAGTGCGGATGAGAGCTTTTCTCATCGCAATTGATGAGCGGGTATGGCAATCCGTGGAATACGGTTGGGTGCATCCTGTTGAGGAAGTAGGAAATTCTACTACCCCAAAACCTCGCTCTAGATGGTCCAAAGAGGAATTTGAAAGATCTTCTTACAATGGGAAAGGTATGAACGCTTTATTTAATTCTCTTTCCTCGACTGAGTTCACACGAATTTCCGCGTGTGAAACCGCGAAGGAAATTTGGGATATTCTCAAAATTACACATGAGGGTACTAATCTTGTAAAAATTCAAAAGCTCCAGATGCTTACAAGTCAATTTGACTCTATTCATATGGAAGAGCATGAATTGTTTACAGATTATTACACTAGACTTCAAGATGTAATAAATACATGTGCTAATTTAGGAGAAAAGATCCCGGAGTCGAAAATTGTAAGAAAGATACTTCGGACTCTTCCGGAACGGTTTAGGGCAAAGGTTACCGCCATTGAAACCGTTAGTCATCCGGATGAGATGAGTGTAGAGGAATTAGTAGGTGCTTTGCAAACTTATGAAATGACTTTTCCTACTAATCAAGTTTCTTCCAAGTCTTCTTCTAAGCTTACAGGTATTGCATTCAAATCAACAAAGGAAGAAGATAGCGAATCAAGTTCCGACGATGAAATCTCTTTTGCCGATTTTGAAGAACAATTGGCGCGGATCACAAAGAAATTTCGTCGGAAATTTTGGAAGAATCGAACCGATGGATCTTCATCCACGAAACCATCTAAAGGATCATCGGGTTCTAAATCCTCTAACCTCAAAAGCTTTGCAAAACCTTCTAAAGAAAAAGAAAAAGATGATTTCGAAGGGGAAATCCAATGCTATCGATGCAAAGGCTACGGCCATTTTTCAACGGATTGTCCTTCTCCGAAATCATATAAAAAGAAGGCTTTGCAAGCGAAAACTTGGGACGATTCTACTTCTAATGAATCGACCTCAAGTAAAGAGGAAAAAGTCGTTGCCTTCATGCCTCTCAAATTCCCTCTTCTAATGTTTGTTTATCATCTTTAATCACTGACTCTATTCCTTTGATTTTGCATGAAACATCAACATCCGGCGAGAGTCATCAAGTGAGGGGGAGTCGGACGAAGAAGAACTCGTTGAGGCATATCAACAACTTCTTGCGGAATCTAAGAAGATGGCCAAGCATATCAAGAAGTTGAGGAAGCAACGACTTGAGAATCAAGACGAGAATCATGCTTTAAAGATAAAACTTCATGATCTCGAGGAGGAACGAAGCTTTTATTGGATAACAATAAAATCCTCCAAGAAAAGATAAATCAATCGGAGACAAACGCTAAATCATATATGGACAAGATTGGTTTTCTAGAAAAACAGTTTGAGGAAATTCATGTCACCAACCAAGCTTTGACCAAGCAAGTTCATCAACTCAAATCCGACATACAAAGGCTTTCAACCGGTTCCAAGAAACTTGATTGTATGTCCGGATTAGGTCAAACAAGCAAGGTTGGTTTGGGATTTAAAAAGGACCAAACTGTGCATGCTTCAAGTTCCACATGAAATTGAAAGGAAGAACTTGTCACTTATGTGGACTTGAAGGACATTTGGTGAAGAATTGCCCGAAAAAGAGAAAGAAGAGTCCTTCGGCAACTTCATCTACGGAGCGAACTCAACGGAATCAAAAGACACATCAAGTCAAAGGAGTTCACTCAACCCACCAAAGGTCCGAGCCACAACATCAATCATACAAGTGGATCACTGCGAGGCAAAGACCTAAGGTGGATCAACAGTCAAAGCGGACAACCCCGGCCACAACGAATCAAGACAACCCAAAATCCAGCGATTTTGGATTCGGAAAGGTGATATCTTTCCTTGTCTTAAGTTCTAAATAGCTTATGACTGTATGTAATGCTTTGATTGGTTTTCCCTTCATATCTTTCTTAATCTTTGCATTACATGTTTTTCAATGCTCTTCGTTTTTATACTTTGTTTTTGAACAAAAGGGTTTTTACTGAACAAGTGCATTGAATAAAAAGGGCTTCACTTTTATTCACTCCAAATTAATTTTATTTGGATTATCAACTTTACTCCATAATCATAATCTTGAAGATACTTCATTATAGGAGTTTTTGATATTATAAGCATCAAATTTTAGAAATCATGTGTGATCTTTAGATGCTTAATCTATCTCGGTTGTGTGAATTCATTGTGATAAACGTGAGACAACCGATAGACTAAAATTTGGGATTTAATTCTTTCACGTAAGAGATTGCATTCTTACAAGGGTATTGAAATGATTTGCAAAAGATGTGGAAAGAGTTACATCCGAAAGGAGTGTGAAAACTACCACCACATGTTGGAAAGAGCTGCCACCCCGGTCGTCCGGTTGTGTGTGAAGCTACCACATGTTTGGATGCTTGAAAATATTTTGAAATTTTTAGTTGAAGCATTTGGAGATTTATATGCAAAGCTCTTATATTTTGAACAATCTCCTGGTTGGTATAAGGTGGGATAGTTGAAAGATGCTCAAAGAGCCACCCTTAGGTATTTTAGTGCTTATCTCAAATTTGAAAGGGTAAGAAATCAAATTGATGTCATTTGGAAATCTCTGTAAGTCATCTTTGTACATCCGTTACATCTTGATAGACTTTGGATCTGAAGATTATTTTTGATGACTTGTGTTTGATGAATATAACATGAAAAACGGTTTATAATTTTTTACCTTTATTTTTCATGATTTCGGAGTAAATCTTTTTAATTTTTGTAAAATTAATTGGATTGAATGACATCTATGTGATCTCATATTATTTCAAGCACTTAAATTGTTTTCTTGATGGAATACAAATCGGTAATTCAATTATTTCAAAATCTGGATTTGTTTCAAGAAATTATTTGATTTTTGCTTTCTGGTACAGGTACGCAATCTGCATTTTTGTTATATACCGGAACTGAGCCTTTATCTCTCTTTCTCTATGAACTAATGCTGTTAGTGATTTCCTTTTGTCTAGTATGTTCACTGTTGGACAATTTGTGACAAAAAGGGGGAGAAACAGAAAATAATGATCGTATCACAAAGGGGGAGAACATAAATGCTCAAGACAGGGGGAGAACATGGAACATGGAGGACATGTTAGAGATGCTCATGATAGGGGGAGATAAAGAAAAGATTGAAAGAGCCGAAAAACAAAAGAACCAAAGGACGAATCAAATGTAGGATTTTAATTTCTAACGACTAACGTTTGATTTTGTTTGGAGTTTTGTTTTGCAGGAATTACATCACTTTAAGACTCCAAGTCCTAAGTCATAGAGTATGTTCTAGGACTGTTTGGTTCAAATGTAATTTTGTATTTATTGGATCTTTCACGCAAAGAAAATTAATGTTTTGGTGATAACATTGAATTTCGACTTTTTGGTTTAAGATGAGTGACTTGAGCGCTTTTATGTATTTTTGGGTTTTTGTCACGAATTGCCAAAGGGGGAGATTGTTTCGGCATTTGATGTTGGCATATTTCGTGAGTCAAGTCAGTGAGTTGAGTCGGAGTCTTAAAGGGATCAAATTGTCAATCAGCAATCAAAGACTTTGAGAAGATTCAACAAGAGCTCAAGTTGACACTCAGTGTCTTGAGTCTTGAGATTGAAGTTGAAGAATTGTGGATCAGTTACATCAATCTCAAGAAGAAAGTATTCAAAAGGATCAGGTATGGTTAACTAAATAATTTTGGTGATCCGAATACTTTCTTATAGTGTAGAAACACTTGGATGAATTTCTTATGCATAAAAATCAAAAACTGGACATGGGACATGTTCAGGATCCGGATCAGACAGTCCAATCCGGATACCGAAGGGTGCTTGTTCATTGGCAAATCCGATCCGGATCATAGTCATTTCGATCCGGATCCCGAACATGGGAATTTGCTGGAATACATGAACGATCCGGATCGTGCATTACAATCCGGATCCCGAACCCTATTTTTTTCTGGAATAACCTGACTCGTTACGACGATCCGGATCACAGTAAATCCGATCCGGATCGCCGTCCTGAAAATTTCCAGATAAGGTAAGTTTTTGATTCTTATCTCTTTCCAAAGGTTTCTAAACTATAAATAGACATTTAGGGTTTCTCAAAAACGTGGGGAGCACGGCCGATTAATTTATAAAACACTTGAGAGCAACCCTAGAGGGTAGGTTTTTATCGATCTTCTTTATAGCCTCTTTAGGTCAATTCGACGGTTCTTTCAAGAACATATCTTTTGTCGAATTGATCTAATCTTTGCTTAGAGATTTCTTCTACGGTTCCTCAATGAGAATCTAAGCAAAGGATCACCATCGAAGTCAATATTCTTATCGACTGAGTTTGCGTCGTGGATTCGACGTGGCATCGTGGATTCGGTGTGCTAAAGGCGTTTCGTGGATTCGAAACGTGTGCTCGTGGATTCGAGTGGCGTTCGTGGATTCGAACGTGTGCAGTGGACGTGCAAACGGTGGAGCGCGAGGTCCGAAGAAATTGAAGGAGGGGTTAAATCCGTGGAGACGGTAATCACCTTGTTATTCTCTTTTCTTAGTGGATTGTTATTGCGTGGACATCCAACCGGTCAGCGCAAGGTCCGAAGAAGCTGAAGGAGGGGTTGAGTCCGTGGAGTCGGTAATCACCTTGTTATTCTTCTATTCTTAGTGGATTGTTATTGCGTGTTGGTCCCGTGGTTTTTCTCCTGGATTGGAGTTTCCACGTATATCTCGGTGTGCTGTTTTATTTTCCGCATTGGTTTTTATTTTGCACTGAGATTTGGTTTTATAAGTATTACACCTATTCACCCCCCCTCTAGTTGTTTGATAGTACCTATTTAGATCCTTGTGGATCCTATAAAAACCTACAGCGTGCAGGCAGCGCATCGCGCGGCAGGGCGCTGCGCGGGGCTGCCCGCAGGTAGCGCGCCGCGCGGCAGGGCGCCGCGCGGGGCTGCGTGCAAGCAGCGCGCCGCGAGGCAGGGCGCCGCGCGGCAGGGCGCCGCTCGGCAGGGCGCCGCGCGGGGCTACCCGCAGGCAGCGTGCCGCGCGGGCAGAGCCCCGCGCGGGGCTGCCCGCAGGCAGGCGCCGCGCGGGCTGATGCCGCGAGGGCTGCCTGCTGGCAGCGCGCCGCGCGGGCTGGTGCCGCGCGGGGCCGCCCCCAGGCAGGCCGCACCGCGCGGGTCGGGGCCGCGTGGGGCCGTCCGTAGGAAGGGTGCTCGTCGCACGGGTTGGTGCCGTGCGGGGAACTGCGCCGCGCGGGGTTCTAGGACCGCATCGGTTTTTTTTCTCCAGTTTTGAGTCGACTTTTGGTGTTTTAGTCATCTAGTCTTAGCATATTAATGTTTCTTCAGGGACGCGGGACGTCGTAGGCTCGACAGGCACGCAGACGCGGACAAGCCGAGCGCCGGTCATCACCCAAGGTAGGTACCTTTCCATGGTTGTTCGGGAAAAGGTTTAAGTGTAGAGATTACATGTTTGGGCAAAGGTGAAAGATAAATTAGTTATCCATTTTCGTTGCTAACCCTGTTTGAGTTATCATCTATATACTTGGTTTCGTGGCTCGATATTGCTACATACACACCAGCGGTTTGGCCACCGCGAGGGTGTGCTTTTTCGGAAAAGTGGTACGTTGACCCGTGTACCCCACGTGTTGGTGACGTAATGGGGGCCCTCATCGGTGGGGGGTGTGAGCGGTGTCGCCGAGGTAGGTGCTCGGTGTGGCGCCGGGGCAGGGGCTCGGTGCGGTTGCCGAGGTAGGTGCTTGGTGGGGTTGCCGAGGTAGGTGCTCGGTTTGGATTGTACAGGGGGAGGGTTTTTACTATCGATTGCAAGATGAGGAGGGCGGTTGCTCTGGTTTTACTGCGGTTTGCCTTATTTATAGCCCTTATTGTCTTCGTGCTTTATTTTCTGGTCACTGACTTCCCACTCTGTGATAGGTTCGTCCAGGGGTGAGTGCTAGGACGACGGTGAGGCCGCACGAGCGATCTTTTGGCCCTTCGAGGCTGCAGACTTTGACTTCTTCTTTCCTTATTCATTTTATTACCTGTTAGTAGCTTATTTTGTGGATTTCGATACCCCTGTGGGGTCGACGTGGATGTTGGAATATTTTCATACCATGTGGATGAATGTTGTTTTACTTCCTTTGGTTGGTCGTTTTCAAAAAATAAAGAAAAAGGAAAAGAAAATGTTGCGAAAATAGTTTTGAAAATATAGGTGTCGAGTGGGCACCGTTTTAAAACTCTGTGGATTTATGAAATTGTGAAAATAGTTTTGAAAACCTTGGTGTCGAGTGGGCACCGTTTTGAAAATCTGTAGATTTACGGATTTCGAACCCAGCTTTGAAAACATGGGTGCCGTGTGGGCGCCGTTTTAAAACTTGTGGATTTATCCTTTCAAAATCGGTGGGCCTTGTTAATCCTTATGAAAAATAGTTGTTTGTACTCGACTGCTGAGCTATTGTGGTTAAATGGATGTTTGTATGGATATTGTAGTCAGGACGCCGTGCATATACAAAGGAGACTCTGCCCGTTTGCAGAGTGAATTTGTATATGCGGCGGGTTTGGGCACGCGCCGTGGGAGGAAAAAAAAAATGTATGTAATTATGGGAGCATCGGTGGCTATCCTTCCGCGCGTTTAAACCCCCGGGGCGTGACAAACGCGTCAAATGGACGTGTTAGACGGACTCTGTAAGGATTCTGGATCAAGCCTGAATTTTGACTGCTCTCGCCGAATTTTAGAAGAGGTTTCAGGCTAAATGGAGGCCAGATTTGGATTTAGTGCGGAAAAATGTTGAAAAACGACTATTTGCTGGTATTTTTTTGAGTCCGGACGCCCAAAAACGGACACCCAGAAGTTTACCGCTCACTTTGGTGCATGGGGGGAGCCGTAGACCAGCTCGGGTGCCACGTGGCGGCCTCGGATTAGGCGGCGCACGCGGCGCGGTACACGAAAGCCGCGCGGGAGCAGTGGACCGAGCACGGGGGACACGCGGCAGCCTCTGATTTGAGGGCTCACGCGGCCCGGTCCACGACATTGTGCGGGCGGGTGCAATGGACCTGGGCGGGCCACGTAGCGGCCTATGAGTGGCCGGTTCACGCGTGCGCGGTCCACGCAACGCACGGGAGGAGGCGGGGGCAGGTGGGAGGCGACGTGCGGGCATGGCGGGAAGGTGGCGCCCGTACGCGGGGCGCCACGTGGCGCCCTGCGATTGGCGAGCGCCACCCGCTCCGCTGACCCGGTCGGGCCACGCGGCGGCGCCCGAGCTGCCTTGCACCCACTGTCCGCTGTTCGGGATGCGTGTCGGGCCCTGGCGGTTTCGGGCGCTGGTCGCGGGGCTCTTCTGGGCGCGGTTTTGGCGCCCGAAACATTCGGGCGCCCGAAACTTGGGCCTAAAAACCCAATTCTTAGGTTTTTTGGATTTTCTTTGGGAAATTCTATAAATAGCCCCCCTTTCTCTTCATTTGGGCCTTTTTCCTGAGCTCTTCTTATGGTGAGACCTTAAGCAAAGTTGTTCCTCACTTTGTTCTCCTACTCTCCAAGGATTTTCAGAATTTTTGGAGGCCGCAGCATCGACGTCTTCGGCGATTCGGCGCACTTCGACATTTTTTCTTCGGCGGCCTTTTCCATCGCATTTCAGTCCACGGACTCCCCTGGGCTACCCCGAAGGAAATTTTGGACGATTTTTGCTGCAGCGTGTTCCTAAGAGGTAGGCCTTCGATTTTTTTGTTGATCACTTCACTCCGTTTCAAGTTTTAGGTAGGGTTACCGAGGCATCTTTTGACCCCTTTTTCTACGGTGATGTTTTGGACAGCGGTGAAGTGTTCTTGCCGTATCTTGGTCTACGGTTGTCGGAACGAGGCGTGTAATTACTCGATTTGCTTCTACTCGTCACAAGAGTCGCAGCCGTGATTTTTTTTGATTTTATGGAGGACTGCATAGAGGTGAAATTTTCTGTTTTTTCGGGCTGTTTTGCAAAACAACAAGCGCTGTTTTTGAGGATCTCCATTTATGCCGTGTGCGATTCTTTTTGCAGTGGTTTGCAGATTTTGGGTGTTTTGCGGGAAAATAGGAAGTTGGACAGCGAGGAGTCTTTTACAGTTGTGGATTGCGCATTCCAGGTGGGTGGTTGTTGTTTACCTCTTGCTACGATTTACTCACTAGGGCTATTAGAGAGACCCCTGATTTATTGATTGTCGGTTTGCCACCCTATTGGACATCATACTTGATTAAAGTATACCGATTAACTTTCAGCCTATGTATGTGGGATTGATATTCTATAGTGGTGACATATTATCATGCCATGTTAGTACTTAGCCTTTCATGCAAAAATTGATTATTCTATGGGACAATATGATATATACTACTTGAGGATTTTTTTTGGACATGTATAGTTGGATGGTGATTATGACTCGATGATTTATTCCTTGGTGAGATTGTTTCATGTTACTCTTTCTTATATCTTTCTTGAGGACACTTGCATGCTTGTATGGACATTTAGATATGCCATCTTTTATTGCTACACTATTATATTGGGATTTGACTTAGGAGAAACCATATTCACTATTTTTCTTCTTTTTATTCGGATATATTATTCATGTTGCTCGGGTTCGATCAGGGGTTTGGGATGGTGTAGTCAAGATCTTTGAGTCTGGGAAAGATTGTACAGATTGGGGACTTGTGGGGTATTGCGGCGACCGCGGACAGTAGGTGGATGACCGGATATTGGTTGCTCTTCCAAATTGTGGACTTGTGGGGTATTACGGCGACCGCGGACAGTAGGCGGTTGACCGGATATTGGTTGCTCTTCCAGATTGTGGACTTGTGGGGTGTTGCGGCAACTGCGAATAGTAGGCAGTTGACCGGATGTTGGTTTTTGCATCAGATTTGGGGTGGAGATTGTTACGGAATTTAAGTTGGCGCATTTCGTGAATTCGGTTAAGTCTTGAAGATTGAAGGTAAAGAAGGTTGGATCATATAACTCAATCTCAAGAAAGAAGAATTCAAAAGGATCAGGTATGTTTAACTTAATATCTTTGGTGATCCGAATACTTCTTATAGTGTAGAAACACTTGGATGAACTTGTAATTGCATAAATATCAAAAACTGGACATGGGACATGTTCAGGATCCGGATTAGACTTTGCAATCCGGATCCCGAAGGTTGTTCGTTCATACACCAGTTCAATCCGGATCGTAGCCTTCCTTGATCCTGATCCCGAACACTGGGTTTACCATTTTATTTGAGCGATCTGGATCAGGCTTTGCAATCCGGATCCCGAACGTTGATGTTTGGTGAACTGTATGAACGATCCGGATCAAGCACTTCGATTCGGATCCCGAACCTTCGTTTTTCTGGAAACTGTTTTTCTCGCTACTGCAATCCGGATCGCCGAACTCCGATCCGGATCGTCGTCATGTAAAAATTCCAGAAAAGGATAGTTTTTTATCCTTATCTTCTTCCAAGGGTTTCTAACCTATAAATAGACCCTATGATTCTTTTTCTAAAAGAAATCCACATAATCCAAAAGGAAGCCGCTAAACCTAAAAGCCGTCATCTTTTATACGGCCTAAGATCCACATATAGAGAAGAAAGGAAATCATAGAATCTATCTTATGTTTCTTCATCTATATTGATTGATTTGATTCTAGGTTTTCATACTCACATTTTGAGTAGAATCAAATCAATGAATACTTAGATGGTATTTCCGATCTATTTCTAATCTAAGTATTCGGCGGATCATCACCACCCAAAAAACAACGATTTACCCCAAAATCGGCGCGTGGACTCGCGTGGCCTTGTGGATTCAAGGTGCTACCGCTCTCGTGGATTCGGAGCGAGGTACGTTCGTGGATTCGAAGCGTACTACTGGGTGAAGACCGTGGATTCGGTCGGACGTCGTGGACTCGACGTTGGACGCCGTGGATTCGGCGTTGGACGCAAATCGTGGATTCGAGAAGCGTCGTGGAGCGAGCGGAGAAGATCAACTAGGAGCGTATGGAAAAGGTTGAGTCGTCTGTGAGTACGGTATATCACCTCGTACGTGTTTAATTCTAGTGGATTTCACCGTGTTATCGGTCCCGTGGTTTTTTACTCCGGTTTGGAGTTTTCCACGTAAAAATCTCTGCGTGTTATTTATTTTTCCGCATTGGGTTTTATATCGCAAAGATTTTTGAGTGTTTATTGTTTACACCTATTCACCCCCCTCTAGGTGTTTTTTTCCTTATTTAGATCCAATTACATATAACCCAACAAGTGGTATCAGAGCGGGAATAGGGTTGTAAACAATGGTTGAAGGTGGAAACATCAACAGACCTCCGTTCTTCGATGGAACAAATTATGCGTACTGGAAAGTATGGATGAAAGCCTTTTTAATTTCCATCGACGAACGGGTGTGGCAATCAATTGAATTAGGATGGACTAATCCAACTGAAATTATTAGTGATGTTCGCACCATCAAACCTAGGTCGAAATGGACCAAGGAAGAGATTGATATATCTTCTTACAATGGCAAGGGAATTAATGCTTTATTTAATGCCTTATCACAAACAGAGTTCTCTCGCATCTCGGCATGTGAGACTGCGAAAGAAATCTAGGATGTTCTTCAAGTTACGCATGAGGGAACTAACCTTGTGAAGATTCAGAAACTGCAAATGCTTACGAGCAAGTTTGACTCTATTTTCATGGCAGAAAATGAATCGTTCACAGACTATTACACACGATTGCAAGACATCGTAAACTTATGTGCTAACTTGGGAGAGAAGATTCCAGAATTTAAAATTGTAAGAAAAATATTAAGAACTCTTCCTGAAAGATTTCGTTCCAAGGTTACAGCCATTGAAACTATTAAACACCCGGACGAAATCCGTGTAGAAGAATTAGTTGGTTCTTTACAAACATATGAAATGACATTTCCTACTAACTATTCTTCGGGAAAGGCATCCTCTTCTAAGTCTTCAGGTTATGCGTTGAAAACAACAAAAGAAGAAGACGCGGATTCATCCTCCTCAGGCGATGACGAGAACCTATCTATGGAGGACTTTGAGAAGCAGCTCGCTCTCTTGACGAGGAAGTTTCGCCGAAATTTTCGAAGGGGTAATTCAAGCAAAACTCCATCCTTCGGAAAGTGGAAGAAAGGCAAGGGTTCTTCAAGTTACAAGTCAAGAAAGCAAGAGGGTTTTTCTAAGGATAAGAAAAGCACAGAAGGGCAAGTCCAATGCTTCAAGTGCCGAGGATACGGCCATATCTCAACGGAATGTCCAAATAAGAATCCGTCCAAGAAGAAGGCGATGCAAGCCGTCACTTTGGATGACACCTCATCGTCAAATGAGTCATCGTCAAGTGATGAAGAAGACAACGCAACAGCGTTCCACGCGTCCACATCTTCACCCTTCATGTGCTTAATGGCAAGTACATCCGAGTCATTGTCCAACTCCACTGTTGAAAAGAATGCAACGGACAATGAATCGGATGATTCGGAAGGTGAAGATTTTGCTCTAGCCTATCACAGACTTTTGAGGGATTCAAAGAAACTGGCTAAGCAAAATAAGGGGTTGAGAGGGAGATTGCAGGATCTCAAAGAAGAAGTAAAAAGGGTAACTTCTCTCTCGACCGATCTTGAAGTGGAAAGGGATAATCTGATAAAAGCAAATGTTTCCCTTCAAGAGTCCAATGAGCAATTCGAGAAAAATTATATAGATATGGTGAACAAAGCGAATTACTTCTTGAAGCTCAACAGCGAGGCTCAACAGGAAAAATTGGAAATGACAGAGACCATTCTCCAACTCAAGGATGACTTACAGCGATTTTCATCAGGAAGGAGTAAGTTGGATAAGCTTCTTGGTCTTGGTCAATCAAACAAGTTCGGCCTCGGATACAATCGAACTGAAGACAATTTTAGTTCGGTTGGGACAGTTTTTGTGCCTCAGTCGGTATCTCCTCCTCCGACACCGAAATTCACGACAAGCAACGACAACAAGCCTACTTCACCCTCCTCGGAATCGTCAAGCACTAAGGTATGTTTTCGTTGTAATTTTGCAGGGCACATAAGGAGAAATTCCAAGATGGGAGCCAAACGCTCAACTCAAGCACTTCTTGCAACGACTACCAAAAGGGTAATTCCTCGGAAAGCAAATGCAAATTATTCGAAAGGAAAAAGCCTCGGTAGTTCATCAAACAAGACGACGACGTCAAGGAAAAGCGACGGATCAAACAAGACGCTTTCACCAAAGGTATCAACTTCACAATCATTTCCGACGTACACCAAAACTCGAAAGGTTTGGGTACGTAAAGGTGAATTCTTCTTTCATCCTTGAATCACGTCGGTACCAAATGGCCCTTGGAATTATTGCATATGGATCTTATGGGGCTGACACGTCAACCAACCTTGGGAGGTAAATGGTATATTTTCTTATTGGTTGATGATTTCTCTCGGTATTCTTGGGTAGCATTTTTAAAAGAGAAAGCTGATACTTTTGATTCTTTTCACGAGATTTGCCTTCGTATTATGATTGAAAAGAATGAAAAGATCATTCGTGTTAGAAGTGATAGAGGTGGAGAATTCATAAATTCTAAATTCATTGATTTTTGCACTTCCAACGGCATTAAGCATGAATTCTCAGCACCCTATACACCTCAACAGAATGGTGTTGTCGAGCGCAAAAATAGGGTTGTTCAAGAGATGGCACGTGTTATGCTTCACAGCCGGAATTTACCGCTACATTTTTGGGCTAAAGCTGTGAACACTGCAATCTATGTTATTAATCGAGTTTATTTGCGCCCGGGAACGTTAAATACACCATATGAACTATGGTGTTGTAGAAAACCCAACATCAAATATTTTCGTATCTTCGGGAGTCGGTGTTACATTTTACTTGACCGCGAAAATCTTGGAAAGTTTGACTCTCGAAGTGACGAAGGGATTTTCTTGGGGTATTCTACAAATAGTAAAGCATATCGGGTATTTAACTTGGAATCTAAAACGATCGTAGAATCTATAAATGTTAAAGTAGATGAAGCTTTCCACTTTGCATCTGATAAATCTACCCCTGATATCTCTCTTGATGATGATACTTCTGTAAGTGCATCTTCTCATGATAGTACTTCCAATATTGATGATGCATCTAATGGTTCTTCAAGTTTATCTGATGTGCAATAATCATCTCATGTACCTCCGAGTACTCCATTACAACAAACGTTACGCATCTCCAAGGATCATCCTGAATCAAACATCATTGGAGACCCACAAGAAGGAGTCAAAACTCGGAGACAGTTGGTTTGTGGATTCGCCTGTTACGTTTCCATGATCGAACCAAAGAATGTCGATGAAGCTCTTCAGGATGACTACTGGATTGAAGCAATGCAGGAAGAGCTCCATCAGTTTGAACGCAACAAAGTCTGGGAATTAACGACGCCTCCGAAGCAACACAATGTGATCGGTACTAAATGGATTTTCAAGAACAAGAAAAATGAGGATGGTACCATCATCAGGAATAAAGCACGTTTAGTTGCTCAAGGCTACTCTCAAATAGAAGGTATAGACTTTGATGAAACGTTCGCCCCTGTAGCTAAACTCGAGTCCATTCGTATCTTATTCGCTATTGCTTGTCACTTTAAAATAAAACTCTTTCAAATGGACGTTAAGAGCGCGTTTTTAAATGGGTTTTTAAATGAGGAAGTTTATGTGGCTCAACCGAAAGGTTTTGTAGACTGTAAACTACCTAACCATGTTTTTCGTTTGAAAAAGGCTCTTTACGGTTTAAAACAAGCACCGCGAGCGTGGTACGAAAGGTTGACAAAGCACCTTTTGGAGAAGGGCTATACTCGAGGGGGAGCAGATCGGACTCTCTTTGTGAAGCATTATCAAAATAACTTCATTGTTGCACAAATCTATGTCGATGACATTGTGTTTGGAGCAACAAAGGATAATGATGCTTCTAAATTCGCAGAAACCATGGAAAGCGAATTTGAGATGTCTATGATGGGGGAACTAACATACTTTCTTGGATTGCAAGTAAAACAAAATAGTGAAGGCATCCATCTGTGTCAATCCAAGTATGCAAAGGAGTTGGTAAAGAAATTCGGATTAGAAGATTCTAAAGATTTTCCTACTCCTATGGGAACTAGCAATAAGGGATTAGGAAGTGAATCTCTTAGTGAGAATGTAGACGAGAAACTTTATCGCAGCATGATTGGAAGTCTACTTTACCTCACAGCTAGTCGCCCGGATATATCCTTTAGTGTTGGGATTTGCGCGAGATATCAATCAGCACCAAAGGAGGTTCACCTGAAAGCGGTGAAACGGATCATCCGGTACATCAAAGGAACCATTAATTTCGGAATTTGGTATCCTATGGGAACAAGTCTAGATATTATTGGATACTCAGATGCCGATTGGGCAGGATCTGTGGATGATCGGAAAAGTACGAGTGGTGCATGTTTTTATCTTGGCCATTATCTTGTTGCATGGCATAGTAAAAAGCAAAACTGCATTGCACTCTCGACTGCCGAAGCGGAATACATCTCAGCGGGTAGTTGTTCAACTCAACTCATTTGGATGAAAAGCGTGTTGAGCGACTTCCGGATTTCAGCAACTTCGGTAACTGTTTTATGTGACAACACTAGTGCTATAAATATTTTAAAAAACCCTGTGTTGCACTCTAGAACAAAACACATTGAACTTAGATATCATTTTCTTAGAAAGCTAGTTGAATCAAATATTCTTCAAATTTCCTACATTTCAACTGAAGATCAATTAGCTGACTTGTTAACAAAACCTTTGGATCAAAAACGTTTTATTCATTTGCGTAAAGCAATTGGAATGCTTTCCTTGAAATAACCTCTTTTCGAAACTTTTGTTTAGGTTAGGTTTTGTTTTTGTGTTTTTGTTCATTATCTATGCTTAGACATAGAACATTAATTGAGCATTAGTTTTGATTGACTTTAACTGCATCCTTTTATATATTTAGAAATCTATTATGCTTTAGATGTCATAATATTTTATTTGATGCAATGATCATTTATGTCAATTAACTCATCTTTGTTTTGATCAAAGTCAGTTTCTCTCTCGATGATCTCTTGGTATAGTTTTTATCTTATTTGACTGTTTAGTCGAGTATGAAATCGAGATCAATATTTGGCTGAATACTTTATATCTTAAATAATTGATAGCCAATTGAGGGGAGTCAAAGAAAAAGTATTATGCTCAAAAGATGTGGAAAGAGTTACATCCCAATGAGGAGTGTGAAAACTACCACCACATGGAGGAAAGAGCTACCACCTCGGTCGTCCGAGTACTGTGTGCAGCTACCACATGTATACCAAGCAGGGTTTTTCAAGTTTGTTAAATAAAATGCATGTTGAAATACTTGACTCTGTCAAAATTTCAAGGTTGGTATAAGGTGGGAATTTTAATGAAAGATGCTCAAAGAGCCACTCTCTTCAATAAATTGACTAGATATATTATCTAACTTATCTGGGATGTTAGACATCTATTGATCTTTGTATTTCATTTTCATTACCGAATTGATGATTTGATAAAGGCATTACTCATAAGATCAAGTTAGATGTAATTGAAGTTGTTCAACTTTAAGGGATTTAATTTTTATAAATTTTTGTTTCATTTGTTGGATGTTATTGATAGATTTGGCATAATCTATTTCTTGTTGTATGAAACGATGATTTTCATTTAAAGTTGATACACAAAAGCGCTTACAATATTTTTCTGGTTTTTCTAGAATTTCTCTGAAATTTTCTAAAGAAAAAGTTGGAGCCGATCCGGATTGGACCTGCCGATCCGGATCCCGAACGCAGATATTCTTCTGCGGGCAGACGATCCGGATTGGACTTGCCGATCCGGATCCCGAACGCAGATTTTCTCTGCGGGTAGCCGATCCGGATCGTAATCACGAACTGATCCGGATCGCGGCTAGGGTTTTATATAGAACAAAAGGGTTTTGATTTCTTTTACTCCAATCTTTTGTTCCAAAGTTTCCAGAGCTTCTCTCTCTAGAATTCATCCATCTTGTAAGCTTTCAACCTCAAGTTCTTCGATTCCAAGTAAGTTTTATTGATCAAAATCTCGGTTTTTCACAGTTTTTCATATTCTTCCTCAAAACGTGATGAAATTCTTGTATCTATTTCGTTTGTGGATGGTTTTTGATCAAAATTCTTTTGAAATAAGAACTCTGGGTAGATTAGTTTTGATTATATGCTAGGTATTCTCAAGATAAACGGATTTTTGGCCTTCGATTTCAAAAATTTCGGTTTTAGGGCATATAATGGGAATTTTTGAAAATCATGCGATTGATCTATTTTTAAAATTCCTTTTGCAAAACTAATTTGATTCTTAGTCTCTCTACACGATAATGATTGTTTGGGTACAATTTTTCTAATTTTTGAAAATTAACAATTTTTCCGTGTTCTTGAGGTGTTGCTCACAGGATTTCTTTTCACAAGAAACCAATAGCAATGGTGATCTCCTGGATCATTCTTCTTCTGGCTGCTATGGTACATACGAGAGACACTGTCAAGCCCAAGAGGGCTAAGAAAGCGAAGAAAACTAAAGATGATTCCGATACAGAATCTGAAACGGAATCGATCGATTGGGATGAGCTTCAAGTTGAAGCAACAACTGTTCCCACTGCTTCGAAGGGAAAAGCGCCTGCGGAAACATCGAAGGCTCCGCCTACTGCTGCAGAAAAGGGCAAAGCTCCAATGGAAGAAACTTCTGGGAAGACAAGAAGAAAAAGTGTTGCTCGCAAAAGAGGGAGTGCTCGAGGAATTTCCATTGAGCAACCAGTTGATAGCCAAGCACCTCCACAAGACGTTATCAGCTCTGCTAGGATAAAGGACTTTGAAAACAGGGAATGCATTGGCGAAAGGCATGTTAATGTCAAAGCCTTGAAGGAGAGATCTCCGCCATTTGGGACTCTGTATGACCAGACAGGCCTTGCTCCCATTTGCGATTTCCCCGAGACCACTGGGTATTGTCTTCACTCAGTGAGGATGTTCTATCAAAATGCTTGCTATCTCGTTGATCAAGAGAGCGGTCGTCGAGACTTTCAAACATTGGTCAAAAATGTTAAGATTAAAGTAACCCCTCAACTGATTGGAGAGGTATTAGGGATGAAGGCCCGAGCTGATGGGGCTCATTATCTGAAGAATCAAATTTTCAACACCAACTCCTGGAGAGTGGTAGTTGATGGCATCTGTCTGCCCGATACTCCGTCAGCAGGAAACTCAGTCTTTTCAAAAGAGCTACGACCTGAGTATCGCTACTTAAACTTCATTGTTTGCTATAACGTCCTTCCAAATATGAACACGAAGGTTCTTCGGTGGGATAGGATGTTATTCCTTTATCTTCTTGGAAACCCCACAGCAGCAATGGGAGCAAACTTAAACATTCCTTACATCATCTGGGCGAGGATGGCTCGCTATGTGGAACATGCTCACCCTTCAGAGAGACTACCTTATCCAATGATCATCATGCGCATTCTTCGCAAATTTAAAGCTGACACAAATGCGAGTTCGTACATGCACAGTTTAGGAACGATCAATGAAACAACAATTGTAAAGTCTCTCTCGACAAAGCAAGACGAGCCCATATTACCTCCTCACCGACAACGAGCACAACAACAACAAGCGACAACCTCTGCACCGGCAGCAACTGTCACGCCCCGGAACCCGGGCTCGCCAACAGATCCGCCGTGCACACGGGATTTCCCGAGTACACGAAGCGCTGGTAACCTGCTCCGATATAATATGAACAATAAAAGAGCATAATGCAGAGCTGAGGTAGAAGAACCACATAGTATCTCATACTGGGACTAAAAATAAACTGTAATATGTACAATAATCTCCCAGTTCACCAAAATAATACAACCAGCCGGCGAAAGCCAGACTCAAAATAAAAGGAGAATATCACAGTCTGAGTGAGGGGTACAACGTCTATCTACAGCTCTCAGTCTCCCAGGAGATCTATCTACTCAGCGATCCCCTTACCTTTATCAGCCGCTGATAGCCTAGCAGCTCCCGCAAATGACTCTGCAAAATAAAGAAGAAGAAAGAAACAGAAAAGAATAATGGGGGTGAGAACTACCAGATAAACCAGTAGCCTCCCCTAGTGGGCAAAACCTCAACTCTGATGCACCCACTAGGATTACTAGAGGCCAGAAAGGAAAAAGTGGTAAAGCTGTAAGCAGAACTGCTGAATAAAGGGGAAACCACCACTAGCATGCCTCTAAATGCAGTGCCAAAAGGAATGACTGTATGTATGCATCAGTATCTAACATGCCTGCCTGAATAAACCCAATCTTATGCCACCAGTAAAACTGGTACTGCCTGCTGCGCCTTGCCTGCCCAATCGGGTATGCTGGCCAATGCATAACACCGATAGGGAATGAGAGTCTCAAGGACTCAAGCCTGCCTGTAACACACTCCGGAGTGGCACTCGAGGGGAGCGACCCACACGAGTAAAAGTACCTCAGTAATAAGTATCATAAGTGTCGTAAACAGCAGGACTGGATCATGACTATGATCAAAGTGGGAAAAGCCATCCACTAAGAAACCCTGATATGATGCCATAGTACTCAATAAGTGGGAAAAACCATCCACTAAAGAAAAGCCCGATCCCCTGCTGATGCCAAAATAAACCAGACTCAACCCCATAAGGATAAACATCCGGCCGACCGCCTACAGTCTGCGGTCACCGCAACACCCCACAAGTTTATAATCTAACATAACCTTGGCTATACTATCCCAAACCCCTGCTCATACTCGAGCGACAAGCAACTGAAAGCAAAAGAGAGCAATAAAACATGTCAAGTCTTAATATGATAGTGTAGCAATAAATAGTGGCCCTACCTGATGTCCGGGCATGCATGCAACTGTCTTTATTTTAAAAGTTGTAAAATAGTGTCAAAGATTTAAAAAGATTGATTTACTGAATAAAAGTCATTTGCATGCGAGATTATAGCCTTTGTCACAATCACAGTGTCCCAATATAAGTCATCATATCATCTGTGGAATTATATTAAATTTTAGGAGAGTTTGTCCCAGCGGTTCTCATCAATTGTCCTGTTAGTAGTCCTGTTAGTAGTCCTGTTAGTAGTCCTGTTAGTAGTCCCAATAGTTCTCATCAATTTAGTTTGTCCCAATTGTTCTCATCAATTGTCATATTAGTTTGTCCCAATTGTTCTCATCAATTAAATTTTAAGGGAGTTCCAGTAATCCCAGTGAGCCTGTCAAAAATGAGGTAAGCAACAACCGCCCACCTCGAGCAGCTCAAACTACACCTCAGGTAGTCTCCTGGTTGTCCACAGTCCTCAAATCCTGCAAATCAACGCTCCCGGTATAAATACAAATCCCAAAAAGCACAATATTTGCTGTTTTTCAAATAACACGGGAAAAGAGGAATTTTTCACCTCTAAATAGTGCTCAGAAAAATCCAGAAAAATTACGGTTGCGTTCTTCGCGAAGAGTAGATCAAAATCGACTCTTTGAACGCCTCGATCTGATGCACCTACGCCAAGATAAAAATCGGAGAAGTTGACACTACCCAGAAATTTCCACAGCAAAAAGGGGGTCAAAGAGACCTCGGGAAACGTGCCAAAAGTATGAAATGGAGCAAAGTGATCAACACGGAAATCGAAGCCTTACCTCTTAGGAACGCGCTGTCAAGAAAATCGTCCAAAAATTCCTCCTGGTTAGCCCACAGGGAATTTTCGACGGAACTGCGACGGGAAATGGGCCGAAAAAGAAAACCGTCGCAGTGCGCCGCGTCGCAGATAACTCACTAACTGTAACTCCAAAAATTCTAAAATTCTGAGGAGAGAGAGAGGAGAGAGAGAGGAAGAATTTTTGTATAGGCCACTTTCTCTGGTTCTCTCTCTACAGCACGGAGCCCGAGGTGAGAAATGGTGGGGGTGGGAGGCTCTATTTATAATGGGCCAAGGACCCTCACCAGATCCCGGGCAGAACAGCAAACACCGAGATGGACCATCCAGGACGCGCCACGTGGCGACAAAATAGGAAACAGCCTTGTGCAATGCCACAGAGAATCCGCCACGTGTCCACGTGGTGCACGGGCCCGGTCCCCGCGCCGGGTCTTCCGGAAGATGTCGGCCAATCCGGGTGTGCCACGTGTCACAGTCCCCGTGGACTTCTAGAAGCCGGCCAGCCAATGGGAAGCTGCCACGTGGCAGAAGGAGTCTTCGGTGCACCCGGTGCACGCCAGGCCCATGGACCGCGCACCCGAGCCCCCCGCCCGCGCCTGCGCCGCCGCCCTCTGCCGCTGTGCCGCCGCTGCGCCGCCGCCCGCCGCCGTGCGCCGCCGCCCGCCGCCGCTTGCCGGTCGCCGGAACAGTAATTCCGGCGGCCGGAGTTACTGTTCCGGCGTGAACAGTAATTTTGCGCCGAAAAAATAAAGTAAATATACCGTTTCGATCGTTTTCGCGCGCTGAGTCCAAATACGACGTCCATTTCGCCAAATTCTCATGCGAAATTTTGCCGAAAGCTCCCGGAAAATTCCATTTGCTCCGATTTTCGCGCAGAGTCTATATTAAATGTCCAATTTCGATTCTACAAGCTCTGCTTCACCGAATAAGCTCCCTACAGTCACTGTTTAATGTTGCACAGTTCCTGCGGGAGTCCGGATCATCACATCCTCCCCCACTAAAAAGAGTTTCGTCCTCGAAACGAGACTAAACAATAATCCTCAGTCCGATGTCTCGAATAAGTAGGGGTGAGCATCCCTCATCTCCGACTCGAGCTCCTATGTAGCCTCGCGCTCGTCATGATTGCTCCATTGGATCTTCACATAGGGAATGGCCCGACTGCGTAATTCTTTCACCTCTCGATCCAGAACTCGCAGTGGGCGCTCTTCATACCTCAAATCCTCGCTGATCTCAAGTGGTGTGAAGTCGATGACGTGTGATGGGTCGAAGATATACTTTCTTAAAGTAGAAACATGAAATACATCATGGACACCAGCAAGCCTTGGAGGAAGTGCGAGTCGGTAGGCAACTGGCCCGATACGCCCCAATACCTCAAAGGGTCCAATGTATCGGGGGCTAAGTTTCCCACGAATGCCGAACCTCCTGATTCCTTTGGACGGCGAGACTTTCAGGAATACATGATCTCCAACCTGAAATTCTAAGTCTCGTCGCCGAACATCGGCATAGCTCCTCTGTCGGCTTTGGGCGGTCTGAAGATGCTTTCGAATCACCCGGACCTTCTCTTCTGCCTCTATCAAGACATCTGGTCCCAAGGTCCGCCTCTCGCCTACGTCATTCCAATAAAGTGGTGATCGACACTTGCGTCCATACAATGCTTCAAACGGAGCCATCTGAATGCTCGCTTGAAAGCTATTGTTGTACGCGAATTCAGCCAAAGATAAATGCCGAATCCACCCTCCGCCGAAATCCAGGACGCAAGCCCTCAACATGTCCTCCAGGATTTGTATCGTCCGCTCCGATTGCCCATCAGTCTGCGGATGAAAAGCTGTACTGAACCTGAGTTCAGTCCCCAAGGCTGTTTGCAAACTCTTCCAGAAATGCGAAACAAACCTCGGGTCTCTATCTGATACTATGGAGGCTGGTACTCCATGTAATCTTACTATCTCATCAAGATATAACTGGGCTAGTCGCTCAAGTGGCCACGTAGTCTGCATGGGCAGAAAGTGCGCCGACTTGGTAAGTCGATCTACAACTACCCAGATAGCATCAGCTCCTCCCTGTGCCCTAGGTAGTCCGACCACGAAATCCATCGTAATGTGGTCCCATTTCCACTCGGGAATTGGGAGACTTTGTAACTTGCCAGCTGGCACTCGATGCTCAGCTTTCACCTGCTGACAAGTTAAACACTGAGCCACAAATCTCCCAATATCCCTCTTCATGCCTTTCCACCAGAAGTGTGCCTTGAGGTCTTTATACATCTTAGTCCCACCAGGATGTAGGGTATAAGGTGTATAATGGGCCTCTCGCAATATCTGTTCTCTAATCTCCACATCTATTGGCACACATGCTCGGTTTCTGTACCTTAGTACTCCCGAGGCATCTACCGAAAAGTCCCCAGACTGATCACTCGGAATATGATCTCTAATCCTGGCCAAGTGGGGGTCCTCACTCTGTTTCTCTTTGATCCTGTCCAGCAGAGTGGGCTGCACGACTAAAGATGTCAGTCTAGCAGAGACCCCAGGGGACACAACCTCTATGTCGAGCCGTCTCATCTCCTCTAATAGCGGCGCCTGGTCTGTGATCAACATAGACAAACTTTGCACCGCTCTCCTACTCAAGGCGTCAGCGACCACATTAGCCTTACCTAGGTGGTAGAGAATATCTACATCATAATCCTTTAATAGCTCTAACCACCTACGTTGCCTCAAATTCAGCTCCTTTTGCGTGAACAGGTACTTTAGGCTCTTGTGGTCGGTGTAGATTTCACAATGCTCCCCATATAGGTAATGGCGCCAAAGCTTTAGCGCAAACACTACAGTTGCAAGCTCCAAGTCATGGGTAGGGTAATTTTTCTCATATTCTTTGAGTTGTCTAGATGCATATGCAATTACCCTCCCTTCCTGCATCAACACACAACCGAGTCCACTGTGTGATGCGTCGCTGTAGATCACATATCCCTTTCCCATCACAGGAAGGGAAAGGATAGGAGCGGTCATCAGTCTATTCTTCAGCCCCTCAAAGCTCCTTTGACAGTCCTCACTCCAGATAAACTTCACTCCTTTACGCGTCAAGCGAGTGAGGGGTGTGGAGAGCTTCGCAAAGCCTTCCACAAACCGACGGTAATACCCAGCTAAACCCATAAAGCTACGTACCTCAGAAACCGTCGTCGGTCGGGGCCAATCACGGACTGCCTCAATCTTCGCTGGGTCCACCGCCACACCTGCAGCGGAAATTACATGGCCCAAGAAGACTACCTCCCGAAGCCAAAATTCGCACTTTGCCAGCTTGGCAAACAACTTCTTCTCTCGTAGAAGTTGCAGCACAATCCTCAAGTGCTCCTCATGCTCCGCATCACTTCGGGAGTAGACCAAGATATCATCAATGAACACTACCACGAACCGGTCTAAGTAAGGTCGGAAGATCCGGTTCATCAAATCCATGAACGCGGCAGGGGCATTAGTTAGCCCAAAAGGCATAACTGTGAATTCATAATGCCCATACCGTGATCTAAATGCCGTTTTCGGAATATCCTCGGCCTTCACCTTTAACTGGTGGTAACCGGACTGCAAATCTATTTTAGAGAAGACACAAGACCCTTGCAGCTGATCAAAAAGATCATCGATGCGCGGCAAAGGGTACTTGTTCTTGATGGTCACTTTATTTAATTCCCTATAGTCCACACACAATCGAAGTGACCCATCCTTCTTTTTCACGAATAGCACCGGCGCTCCCCAAGGCGACACACTCGGCCTAATAAAGCCCTTGTCCATCAAATCCTGGAGTTGCGCCTTAAGCTCTCGCAGCTCAGCCGGTGCCATCCGGTATGGAGCCTTTGAGATTGGCGCAGTTCCCGGAACTACGTCAATCACAAACTCAATTTCCCTATCTGGCGGCATGCTAGTAAGCTCAGGGGGAAAAACATCCGGGAACTCGCGGGCAATAGGGATATCCCCGAGTCCCGGCGCCGCCGTAGGCCCTTCAACAACACTAGCCAAAAAGGCTACACATCCTCGATGGATCATCTGCCTCGCTCGGGAAGTCGAAACCATAGAGGCAAAGAAAGCACTCTGACATCCCCGGTATACCAACATTTCCTGGTCTGGCTCTCTAAAAGTGACGGTCCTCGCGGCACAATCAATGGTCGCAAAATACCGAGCCAGCCAGTCCATCCCGAGGACCACATCGAAGTCCTTCAATTGTCTCAGGACCAACAGGTCTGCTGGCATAATCCAGGACTCAATTTGCATCGGGCAGGACCAACAACACTCCTCTACGTGCAAGGTGTGATCGGGAATCTGAACCTCTCGTGCACGTGGTAGAAGTCCTACCTTTAACCCATGTAATGATGCAAATGATCTACTGATAAAAGAATGCGATGCTCCAGTATCAAATAATGTACGAGTCCTAATGCCAGAAAGTAAGGTGATACCTGCCACCATGTGATCTGCGGCTGAAGAGTCCTCTACCTGCGCCGCATACACCCGCCCACTTTGAGCTGGAGGGCGGTACTCCGTGGGATGGGAAGAAGATGGCCTGCTTGCTGGAGCATATGGCCGCTGAGCCGTCGACCGCTGTTGAGATGAAGATGGAGCCGATGCTGAAGAAGGGGCTGTCGACGGCGCATAAGGGCAAGTAGCTCGGACGTGGCCAGACTGTCCACATCTATAGCAGCGACCCCACCGCTGGTCGCAGGTGTTGGAAAAGTGCTGACCTCCACAGAAAATACAATTGCTGGGGGCCCGTGGTTGTCGTGACTGCTGTTGTTGCTGAGGCTGTCGCTGCGACCCACGCTGCGACGGCTGGGATCTCTGCTGCTGCTGCTGCCGCTGCTGGGGCCTCTGGGGTCCACCAGGCCCTCGCCGCTCCGACCGTCCTTGGCCGGAAAACTGAGGCGGTGGCGGTCGGGGCGGCCTCCAGGAACTGGCCTGTCTCACGTCGTCCTGCGCTGGTCGCTTTCTGTCTGCGCCTTGAGCGACCAGGCCCCCACGTCTGGCGACGACGTGGTCTCCTCTCTCAACCCACTGGGCATGCTCTGCTGCCTCCTCCAAGGTTTGTAGTCTCTGGGCATGCACCAGAGTATAGATCTCTGGGCGCAGGCCCGACTCAAAGAGCTCCACCTGGTGCGGTCCGTCCCTGGCGACGTAAGGTACGCAGTTGAGTAAGCGCGTGAACTCCTGAAAGTAGTCCAATGCTGTCCGTTCGCCTTGCTGAAGATTCTTCAGATCATCTTCCAGCTTTTTCTTCATACTCGTGGAAAAGTACGTATCCAGAATCATCCTCTTGAACTCTGACCAGGGTAGCTGTCGAGTGATCTGGAACTCCAGAGGCTCCACCCGACGCCACCATGCATCAGCGTCCCCGTCTAAGCAGTGTACAGCCATATGTACCCTGTACTTCTGGTCAATGAAGAAGTCCCGAAATAACTTCTCCATTGACGAAAGCCAAGTCCCGATCTCCCACGGCTGGGTATTCCGCCCTGAAAACCTGGGCGGTCCCCGTTTACAGAATTGAGTAAGTTTGTCAGCAATCTCCTGCTCTTCCGCAGGAGTCAAAGGCCGGATTGCTCCCTGAGCAACAGGGGATGCCGCGGTCACCGGTCCAACTGGGGAAGCCACAGCAGGGGAGGGTGGTACGGGAGAACTCTCAGGGGGTGCAACAACAGGCTGCGTCCTCTGTTCTAACATCTGCGTCAGCCGACCCATGGCCTCCTCCTGACGCTGCACGGCCTCTGCCATCTGGGCCATCTGAGCCTGAAGCTCCTGCACCTCACTCTGCTGGCCCTGCTCGGACTCCTCCGGCTCGGGCTCAGGGGATTCAAGCTGAGAACGCGTCAACATTCTACGTCGCGGAGGCATCCTATCACAAGAAACCACACTCAGTATCATATCCCCACACGACCCAAACTAGCGAAAGTCAAAGACATCCCCATATTTTTGTGACTTTATGTTGTCTGCAGCCAACATAACGGTTCACCAGAAATTGGGCATGTCGATCCCTCTTCTCTCACTGGAAGAGTCAAACAATAAATCAACGACTTTCGCAAATATCACGTCTCTCGTACCCTATCATCCTAGGGTCTGCCAAAAGCCTAGGGTTTTCTAAGTCCCAACTGACCTATCCCTAAGCTCTGATACCAACTTAATCTGTCACGCCCCGGAACCCGGGCTCGCCAACAGATCCGCCGTGCACACGGGATTTCCCGAGTACACGAAGCGCTGGTAACCTGCTCCGATATAATATGAACAATAAAAGAGCATAATGCAGAGCTGAGGTAGAAGAACCACATAGTATCTCATACTGGGACTAAAAATAAACTGTAATATGTACAATAATCTCCCAGCTCACCAAAATAATACAACCAGCCGGCGAAAGCCAGACTCAAATAAAAGGAGAATATCACAGTCTGAGTGAGGGGTACAACGTCTATCTACAGCTCTCAGTCTCCCAGGAGATCTATCTACTCAGCGATCCCCTTACCTTTATCAGCCGCTGATAGCCTAGCAGCTCCCGCAGATGACTCTGCAAAATAAAGAAGAAGAAAGAAACAAAAAAGAATAATGGGGGTGAGAACTACCAGATAAACCAGTAGCCTCCCCTAGTGGGCAAAACCTCAACTCTGATGCACCCACTAGGATTACTAGAGGCCAGAAAGGAAAAAAGTGGTAAAGCTGTAAGCAGAACTGCTTGAATAAAGGGGAAAACCACCACTAGCATGCCTCTAAATGCAGTGCCAAAAGGAATGACTGTATGTATGCATCAGTATCTAACATGCCTGCCTGAATAAACCCAATCTTATGCCACCAGTAAAACTGGTACTGCCTGCTGCGCCTTGCCTGCCCAATCGGGTATGCTGGCCAATGCATACACCGATAGGGAATGAGAGTCTCAAGGGCTCAAGCCTGCCTGTAACACACTCCGGAGTGGCACTCGAGGGGAGCGACCCACACGAGTAAAAGTACCTCAGTAATAAGTATCATAAGTGTCGTAAACAGCAGGACTGGATCATGACTATGATCAAAGTGGGAAAAGCCATCCACTAAGAAACCCTGATATGATGCCATAGTACTCAATAAGTGGGAAAACCATCCACTAAAGAAAAGCCCGATCCCCTGCTGATGCCAAAATAAACAGACTCAACCCCATAAGGATAACATCCGGCCTACCGCCTACAGTCTGCGGTCACCGCAACACCCCACAAGTTTATAATCTAACATAACCTTGGCTATACTATCCCAAACCCCTACTCCTACTCGAGCGACAAGCAACTGAAAGCAAAAGAGAGCAATAAAACATGTCAAGTCTTAATATGATAGTGTAGCAATAAATAGTGGCCCTACCTGATGTCCGGGCATGCATGCAACTGTCTTTATTTTAAAAGTTGTAAAATAGTGTCAAAGATTTAAAAAGATTGATTTACTGAATAAAAGTCATTTGCATGCGAGATTATAGCCTTTGTCTCAATCACAGTGTCCCAATATAAGTCATCATATCATCTGTGGGGTTATATTAATTTTTAGGAGAGTTTGTCCCAGCGGTTCTCATCAATTGTCCTGTTAGTAGTCCTGTTAGTAGTCCTGTTAGTTGTCCCAATAGTTCTCATCAATTGTCATATTAGTTTGTCCCAATTGTTCTCATCAATTGTCATATTAGTTTGTCCAAATTGTTCTCATCAATTAAATTTTAAGGGAGTTCCAGTAATCCCAGTGAGCTTGTCAAAAATGAGGTAAGCAACAACCGCCCACCTCGAGCAGCTCAAACTACACCTCAGGTAGTCTCCTGGTTGTCCACAGTCCTCAAATCCTGCAAATCAACGCTCCCGGTAAAAATACAAATCCCAAAAAGCACAATATTTGCTGTTTTTCAAATAGCACGGGAAAAGAGGAATTTTTCACCTCTAAATAGTGCTCAGAAAAATCCAGAAAAATTACGGTTGCGTTCCTCGCGAAGAGTAGATCAAAATCGACTCTTTGAACGCCTCGATCTGATGCTCCTACGCCAAGATAAAAACGGAGAAGTTGACACTGTCCAGAATTTCCACAGCAAAAAGGGCGGTCAAAGAGGCCTCGGGAAACATGCCAAAAGTACAAAATGGAGCAAAGTGATCAACACGGAAATCGAAGTCTTACCTCTTAGGAACGCGTTGTCACAAAAATCATCCAAAAATTCCTCCTGGTTAGCCCACAGGGAATTTTCGACGGAACTGCGACGGGAAATGGGCCGAAAAAGAAAACCGTCGCAGTGCGCCGCGTCGCAGATAACTCACTAACTGTAACTCCAAAAATTCTAAAATCTGGAGGAGAGAGAGAGGAGAGAGAGAGGAAGAACTTTCCTATAGAGCTCAAATTCGGATTCTCTCTCTAAGGCCCGCAATTCGAGGTGGGAAATGAGGAGGGGTGGGGGCTTCTTATATAGTGGGCCAAAGGGAATATTCCCACACGGGATTCGGATCCGAACAGGAAACACCAAAATCGGCCATCCCTAATGCGCCACGTGTCCACATAAACAGCAAACAGCCTGTGCAGGCCCAATGAAAAATCGCCACGTGGCCACGTGGTGCACGTGGCCGGTCCGCGCTCCGGGTCTTCCGGAAGATGTCGGCCAATAGGGGAGCGCCACGTGTCACCTTCCCACGTGCTTCTAGAAGCCGGCCAGCCAATGGGAAGCTGCCACGTGGCAGAAGGAGTCTTCGGTGCACCCGGTGCACGCAGGCCCATGGACCGCGCACCCGAGCCCCCCGCCCGCGCCTGCGCCGCCGCCCTCAGCCGCTGTGCCGCCGCTGCGCCGCCCCCGCCGCCGTGCGCCGCCGCCCGCCGCCGCTTGCCGGTCGCCGGAACAGTAATTCCGGCGGCCGGAGTTACTGTTCCGGCGTGAACAGTAATTTTGCGCTGAAAAATAAAGTAAATATACCGTCTCGATCGTTTTCGCGCGCTGAGTCCAAATACGACGTCCATTTCGCCAAATTCTCATCCGAAATTTTGCCGAAAGCTCCCGGAAAATTCCATTTGCTCCAATTTTCGCGCAGAGTCTATATTAAATGTCCAATTTCGATTCTACAAGCTCTGCTTCTCCGAATAAGCTCCCTACAGTCACTGTTTTAATGTTGCACAGTTCCTGCGGGAGTCCGGATCATCACAGAAGATCAACTCGGAGCGTATGGAAAAAGGTTGAGTCGTCTGTGAGTGCGTTATATAACCTTTGTACGTGTTATAATCTTAGTTGGTCACCGTGTTATCGGTCCCGTGGTTTTTTACTCCTGGTTTTGGAGTTTTCCACGTAAAAATCTTGCGTGTTAGTTTTCATTTCCGCATTGGGTTTTATTGCGCAAAGATTTTTGAGTGTTTATTGTTTACACCTATTCACCCCCTCTAGTTATTTTTTCCCTATTTAGATCAATATTTACATAAACCCGACATATTTCGCACGGATTCCGATGCGCGCTAAGTCATCGCGACACTAAAAACCCTATTCGGGAGATCCCAAGGTCGGATTCCGATCCGATCGCACCGTCGGTCATCGTTTTTCATGCTCTTTCATAGAAAAATACTCATGCAACACACCGACCGACTTACAGAAACTCGGTAATTCGATTCACTAAAAGAAGCACTTTATTTAAAGGAGGGTAAAATATCACTAGAAAAGTCGTGTCATTACACTACTCACACTTTATAAGAAGTTTCGTCCTCGAAACTTATTCTCAACCCTCGCTAAATAATTCGGGAAAACACTCCCTCATTTTCGTTTTCAGTTCCCAAGTTGCTTCGCGTTCCTCGTGATTGCTCCACTGGACTTTTACGTAGGGGATGGTCCGATTGCGCAATTTCTTGTCTTCTCGCGCTAGGATCCGCACCGGCGTCTCCTCAACGCTTAAGTCCTCTTGTAATTCGATAGTGGAAGCATCTAGGGCGTGAGAGGGGTCGGAAGGTACTTCCGAAGCATCGAGACGTGAAACCCGTTGTGGACTCGATCAAGATTCGGCAGCAAAGCCAACCGGTACGCCACTGGGCCCACACGTTCTAGGATCTCGAACGGTCCCACGTACCTCGGGCTTATTTTCCCCTTCAGGCTAAAACGTCGGGTCCCCTTTGAAGGTGAAACTCGGAGCAACACGTGCTCGCCCACTATGAATTCCAAATCCCTTGTCTGTGGTCCGCGTAACTTTTCTGTCGGCTCTGGGCAGTCAGCAGCCGTTGCTTGATGAGGCGCACGTTCGCTTCGGTCTCCTCCACCAAATCTGGTGCCAAAAACTTGCGCTCCCCAAGTCGTCCCAGCATATTGGAGATCGACAGCGGCGCCGTACAGGGCCTCGTATGGCGCCATTTGAATACTGGCCTGGTAACTGTTGTTGTAGGCGAATTCCACAAGGGTAGGTATCGAGACCACCCTTCGCCCAGATCCAATACGCATGCTCGGAGCATGTCCTCCACAATCTGGATCACCCGTTTCGATTGTCCGTCGTTTGCGGGTGAAAAGCCGTGCTGAAATGCAGTTTGGTTCCCATTGCTCGTTGTAGGCTCTGCCAAAAGTTTGACACAAACCGCGTGTCCCTGTCCGACGTAATGGACACCGGTATCCCATGCAATTTACTATCTCATTAATATATGTTTGCGCCAGTCGTTCCCGAGTCCACGTCGTATGTATGGGTAGGAAATGGGCCGATTTCGTCAAACGGTCCACTATGACCCATATCGCATCATGTCCCTGTGGGGCTTTCGGAAAGCCGGTCACAAAATCCAAGGTAATCATCTCCCACTTCCACTCCGGCACAGGCAACGGTTGTAACTTCCCTGCTGGGCGTTGATGTTCAGCCTTTACTTGTTGGCACACCAGGCAATGCGCCACGAATCGGGTCACGTCTCCCTTTAACTTTGGCCACCAGAATGTTTGTTTAATATCCTTGTACATCTTCATTCCCCCAGGTGCGCTGCGTAGGGATCAGTATGCGCTTCCTCAGGATTTCCTCTCTGAGCTCCGGTAAGTCAGGCACACAATTTGCCCTCGGAATCGTATCGTGCCATCAGGGCTTATTGCGAAATCGCCCCCTTGGTCTGAGGGTATTCTGTCTCGCACAAGTTGTAGCTGGGTATCAGTCGATTGCCCCTGCAAGATCTTGTCGAGTAGGGTAGGCCTAACCACCAGGGTCAGGAGTTGTGCGACCGTTCCTGCCGGTACTACCTCTAGTCTTAATTGCGAGAATTCGGCAATCAGAGGGTCCTGTTGGGTAACGACATTTACCCTGATGCCACTGTCTGCCCTTTGCGGCTCAAGGGTCGGCCATCACGTTTGCCTTTCCGGGGTGGTAGTGGATTGATAGGTCGTAGTCCTTTAACAGCTCGAGCCAGCGCCTTGCCGTAAATTTAACTCCTTTGAGTAAAAAGGTACATGAGGCTCTGGTGATCGGAGTACACATCGCAGTGAGTCCCGTATAAGTAGTGTCTCCACAGCCTGAGGGCAAACACGACTGCTGCAAGCTCTCAACTCGTTGCACGGGGGTAATTCGTTCGTACTCTTTAAGTTGTCTTAACGCATAGGTTATGACCTTACCCATTGCATAAGCACACCTCCGAGACCGTTCCGCGACGCGTCACAGTAAATCTCATAGTCCCCCCGGGCTCCGGTAAGTGAGCACCGGGGCCCGCGTCAACTTGTCCTTGAGTTCCTCAAAACTCTTCTGGCATTGGTACGTCCAGATAAAACTTCTCCCTTTCCGGGTCAGGCGAGTTAGGGGAGTGGCTATCTTCGGAGCCCTTCCACAAAGCGCTTGTAATTACCCTGCCAGACCAGGAAGCTTCGAATCTCAGTAATGTT
>CM055064.1:13653124-13826096 GCA_029204045.2 Tillandsia leiboldiana | reverse complement strand
TTCCGGGTCGCCGGAACAGTAATTCCGGCTGCCGGAGTTACTGTTCCGGCGTGAACAGTAAGTTTTGCGCCGAAAAAATAACGTAAATATACCGTTTCGATCGGTTTCCCGCGCGCTGAGTCCAAATACGACGTCCATTTCGCCAAATTCTCCATGCGAAATTTGCCGAAAGCTCCCGGAAAAGTCCATTTTGCTCCGATGTTTCGCAGCCGAGTCTATATTAAATGTCCAATTTCGATTCTACCAAGCTCTGCTTCACCGAATAAGCTCCCTACAGTCCCTGTTAATGTTGCACAGTTCCTGCGGGAGTCCGGATCATCACATCCTCCCCCACTAAAAAGAGTTTCGTCCTCGAAACGAGACTAAACAATAATCCTCAGTCCGATGTCTCGAATAAGTAGGGGTGAGCATCCCTCATCTCCGACTCGAGCTCCTATGTAGCCTCGCGCTCGTCATGATTGCTCCATTGGATCTTCACATAGGGAATGGCCCGACTGCGTAATTCTTTCACCTCTCGATCCAGAACTCGCAGTGGGCGCTCTTCATACCTCAAATCCTCGCTGATCTCAAGTGGTGTGAAGTCGATGACGTGTGATGGGTCGAAGATATACTTTCTTAAAGTAGAAACATGAAATACATCATGGACACCAGCAAGCCTTGGAGGAAGTGCGAGTCGGTAGGCAACTGGCCCGATACGCCCCAATACCTCAAAGGGTCCAATGTATCGGGGGCTAAGTTTCCCACGAATGCCGAACCTCCTGATTCCTTTGGACCGGCGAGACTTTCAGGAATACATGATCTCCAACCTGAAATTCTAAGTCTCGTCGCCGAACATCGGCATAGCTCCTCTGTCGGCTTTGGGCGGTCTGAAGATGCTTTCGAATCACCCGGACCTTCTCTTCTGCCTCTATCAAGACATCTGGTCCCAAGGTCCGCCTCTCGCCTACGTCATTCCAATAAAGTGGTGATCGACACTTGCGTCCATACAATGCTTCAAACGGAGCCATCTGAATGCTCGCTTGAAAGCTATTGTTGTACGCGAATTCAGCCAAAGATAAATGCCGAATCCACCCTCCGCCGAAATCCAGGACGCAAGCCCTCAACATGTCCTCCAGGATTTGTATCGTCCGCTCCGATTGCCCATCAGTCTGCGGATGAAAAGCTGTACTGAACCTGAGTTCAGTCCCCAAGGCTGTTTGCAAACTCTTCCAGAAATGCGAAACAAACCTCGGGTCTCTATCTGATACTATGGAGGCTGGTACTCCATGTAATCTTACTATCTCATCAAGATATAACTGGGCTAGTCGCTCAAGTGGCCACGTAGTCTGCATGGGCAGAAAGTGCGCCGACTTGGTAAGTCGATCTACAACTACCCAGATAGCATCAGCTCCTCCCTGTGCCCTAGGTAGTCCGACCACGAAATCCATCGTAATGTGGTCCCATTTCCACTCGGGAATTGGGAGACTTTGTAACTTGCCAGCTGGCACTCGATGCTCAGCTTTCACCTGCTGACAAGTTAAACACTGAGCCACAAATCTCCCAATATCCCTCTTCATGCCTTTCCACCAGAAGTGTGCCTTGAGGTCTTTATACATCTTAGTCCCACCAGGATGTAGGGTATAAGGTGTATAATGGGCCTCTCGCAATATCTGTTCTCTAATCTCCACATCTATTGGCACACATGCTCGGTTTCTGTACCTTAGTACTCCCGAGGCATCTACCGAAAAGTCCCCAGACTGATCACTCGGAATATGATCTCTAATCCTGGCCAAGTGGGGGTCCTCACTCTGTTTCTCTTTGATCCTGTCCAGCAGAGTGGGCTGCACGACTAAAGATGTCAGTCTAGCAGAGACCCCAGGGGACACAACCTCTATGTCGAGCCGTCTCATCTCCTCTAATAGCGGCGCCTGGTCTGTGATCAACATAGACAAACTTTGCACCGCTCTCCTACTCAAGGCGTCAGCGACCACATTAGCCTTACCTAGGTGGTAGAGAATATCTACATCATAATCCTTTAATAGCTCTAACCACCTACGTTGCCTCAAATTCAGCTCCTTTTGCGTGAACAGGTACTTTAGGCTCTTGTGGTCGGTGTAGATTTCACAATGCTCCCCATATAGGTAATGGCGCCAAAGCTTTAGCGCAAACACTACAGTTGCAAGCTCCAAGTCATGGGTAGGGTAATTTTTCTCATATTCTTTGAGTTGTCTAGATGCCATATGCAATTACCCTCCCTTCCTGCATCAACACACAACCGAGTCCACTGTGTGATGCGTCGCTGTAGATCACATATCCCTTTCCCATCACAGGAAGGGAAAGGATAGGAGCGGTCATCAGTCTATTCTTCAGCCCCTCAAAGCTCCTTTGACAGTCCTCACTCCAGATAAACTTCACTCCTTTACGCGTCAAGCGAGTGAGGGGTGTGGAGAGCTTCGCAAAGCCTTCCACAAACCGACGGTAATACCCAGCTAAACCCATAAAGCTACGTACCTCAGAAACCGTCGTCGGTCGGGGCCAATCACGGACTGCCTCAATCTTCGCTGGGTCCACCGCCACACCTGCAGCGGAAATTACATGGCCCAAGAAGACTACCTCCCGAAGCCAAAATTCGCACTTTGCCAGCTTGGCAAACAACTTCTTCTCTCGTAGAAGTTGCAGCACAATCCTCAAGTGCTCCTCATGCTCCGCATCACTTCGGGAGTAGACCAAGATATCATCAATGAACACTACCACGAACCGGTCTAAGTAAGGTCGGAAGATCCGGTTCATCAAATCCATGAACGCGGCAGGGGCATTAGTTAGCCCAAAAGGCATAACTGTGAATTCATAATGCCCATACCGTGATCTAAATGCCGTTTTCGGAATATCCTCGGCCTTCACCTTTAACTGGTGGTAACCGGACTGCAAATCTATTTTAGAGAAGACACAAGACCCTTGCAGCTGATCAAAAAGATCATCGATGCGCGGCAAAGGGTACTTGTTCTTGATGGTCACTTTATTTAATTCCCTATAGTCCACACACAATCGAAGTGACCCATCCTTCTTTTTCACGAATAGCACCGGCGCTCCCCAAGGCGACACACTCGGCCTAATAAAGCCCTTGTCCATCAAATCCTGGAGTTGCGCCTTAAGCTCTCGCAGCTCAGCCGGTGCCATCCGGTATGGAGCCTTTGAGATTGGCGCAGTTCCCGGAACTACGTCAATCACAAACTCAATTTCCCTATCTGGCGGCATGCTAGTAAGCTCAGGGGGAAAAACATCCGGGAACTCGCGGGCAATAGGGATATCCCCGAGTCCCGGCGCCGCCGTAGGCCCTTCAACAACACTAGCCAAAAAGGCTACACATCCTCGATGGATCATCTGCCTCGCTCGGGAAGTCGAAACCATAGAGGCAAAGAAAGCACTCTGACATCCCCGGTATACCAACATTTCCTGGTCTGGCTCTCTAAAAGTGACGGTCCTCGCGGCACAATCAATGGTCGCAAAATACCGAGCCAGCCAGTCCATCCCGAGGACCACATCGAAGTCCTTCAATTGTCTCAGGACCAACAGGTCTGCTGGCATAATCCAGGACTCAATTTGCATCGGGCAGGACCAACAACACTCCTCTACGTGCAAGGTGTGATCGGGAATCTGAACCTCTCGTGCACGTGGTAGAAGTCCTACCTTTAACCCATGTAATGATGCAAATGATCTACTGATAAAAGAATGCGATGCTCCAGTATCAAATAATGTACGAGTCCTAATGCCAGAAAGTAAGGTGATACCTGCCACCATGTGATCTGCGGCTGAAGAGTCCTCTACCTGCGCCGCATACACCCGCCCACTTTGAGCTGGAGGGCGGTACTCCGTGGGATGGGAAGAAGATGGCCTGCTTGCTGGAGCATATGGCCGCTGAGCCGTCGACCGCTGTTGAGATGAAGATGGAGCCGATGCTGAAGAAGGGGCTGTCGACGGCGCATAAGGGCAAGTAGCTCGGACGTGGCCAGACTGTCCACATCTATAGCAGCGACCCCACCGCTGGTCGCAGGTGTTGGAAAAGTGCTGACCTCCACAGAAAATACAATTGCTGGGGGCCCGTGGTTGTCGTGACTGCTGTTGTTGCTGAGGCTGTCGCTGCGACCCACGCTGCGACGGCTGGGATCTCTGCTGCTGCTGCTGCCGCTGCTGGGGCCTCTGGGGTCCACCAGGCCCTCGCCGCTCCGACCGTCCTTGGCCGGAAAACTGAGGCGGTGGCGGTCGGGGCGGCCTCCAGGAACTGGCCTGTCTCACGTCGTCCTGCGCTGGTCGCTTTCTGTCTGCGCCTTGAGCGACCAGGCCCCCACGTCTGGCGACGACGTGGTCTCCTCTCTCAACCCACTGGGCATGCTCTGCTGCCTCCTCCAAGGTTTGTAGTCTCTGGGCATGCACCAGAGTATAGATCTCTGGGCGCAGGCCCGACTCAAAGAGCTCCACCTGGTGCGGTCCGTCCCTGGCGACGTAAGGTACGCAGTTGAGTAAGCGCGTGAACTCCTGAAAGTAGTCCAATGCTGTCCGTTCGCCTTGCTGAAGATTCTTCAGATCATCTTCCAGCTTTTTCTTCATACTCGTGGAAAAGTACGTATCCAGAATCATCCTCTTGAACTCTGACCAGGGTAGCTGTCGAGTGATCTGGAACTCCAGAGGCTCCACCCGACGCCACCATGCATCAGCGTCCCCGTCTAAGCAGTGTACAGCCATATGTACCCTGTACTTCTGGTCAATGAAGAAGTCCCGAAATAACTTCTCCATTGACGAAAGCCAAGTCCCGATCTCCCACGGCTGGGTATTCCGCCCTGAAAACCTGGGCGGTCCCCGTTTACAGAATTGAGTAAGTTTGTCAGCAATCTCCTGCTCTTCCGCAGGAGTCAAAGGCCGGATTGCTCCCTGAGCAACAGGGGATGCCGCGGTCACCGGTCCAACTGGGGAAGCCACAGCAGGGGAGGGTGGTACGGGAGAACTCTCAGGGGGTGCAACAACAGGCTGCGTCCTCTGTTCTAACATCTGCGTCAGCCGACCCATGGCCTCCTCCTGACGCTGCACGGCCTCTGCCATCTGGGCCATCTGAGCCTGAAGCTCCTGCACCTCACTCTGCTGGCCCTGCTCGGACTCCTCCGGCTCGGGCTCAGGGGATTCAAGCTGAGAACGCGTCAACATTCTACGTCGCGGAGGCATCCTATCACAAGAAACCACACTCAGTATCATATCCCCACACGACCCAAACTAGCGAAAGTCAAAGACATCCCCATATTTTTGTGACTTTATGTTGTCTGCAGCCAACATAACGGTTCACCAGAAATTGGGCATGTCGATCCCTCTTCTCTCACTGGAAGAGTCAAACAATAAATCAACGACTTTCGCAAATATCACGTCTCTCGTACCCTATCATCCTAGGGTCTGCCAAAAGCCTAGGGTTTTCTAAGTCCCAACTGACCTATCCCTAAGCTCTGATACCAACTTAATCTGTCACGCCCCGGAACCCGGGCTCGCCAACAGATCCGCCGTGCACACGGGATTTCCCGAGTACACGAAGCGCTGGTAACCTGCTCCGATATAATATGAACAATAAAAGAGCATAATGCAGAGCTGAGGTAGAAGAACCACATAGTATCTCATACTGGGACTAAAAATAAACTGTAATATGTACAATAATCTCCCAGCTCACCAAAATAATACAACCAGCCGGCGAAAGCCAGACTCAAAATAAAAGGAGAATATCACAGTCTGAGTGAGGGGTACAACGTCTATCTACAGCTCTCAGTCTCCCAGGAGATCTATCTACTCAGCGATCCCCTTACCTTTATCAGCCGCTGATAGCCTAGCAGCTCCCGCAGATGACTCTGCAAAATAAAGAAGAAGAAAGAAACAAAAAAGAATAATGGGGGTGAGAACTACCAGATAAACCAGTAGCCTCCCCTAGTGGGCAAAACCTCAACTCTGATGCACCCACTAGGATTACTAGAGGCCAGAAAGGAAAAAGTGGTAAAGCTGTAAGCAGAACTGCTGAATAAAGGGGAAACCACCACTAGCATGCCTCTAAATGCAGTGCCAAAAGGAATGACTGTATGTATGCATCAGTATCTAACATGCCTGCCTGAATAAACCCAATCTTATGCCACCAGTAAAACTGGTACTGCCTGCTGCGCCTTGCCTGCCCAATCGGGTATGCTGGCCAATGCATAACACCGATAGGGAATGAGAGTCTCAAGGGCTCAAGCCTGCCTGTAACACACTCCGGAGTGGCACTCGAGGGGAGCGACCCACACGAGTAAAAGTACCTCAGTAATAAGTATCATAAGTGTCGTAAACAGCAGGACTGGATCATGACTATGATCAAAGTGGGAAAAGCCATCCACTAAGAAACCCTGATATGATGCCATAGTACTCAATAAGTGGGAAAAACCATCCACTAAAGAAAAGCCCGATCCCCTGCTGATGCCAAAATAAACCAGACTCAACCCCATAAGGATAAACATCCGGCCTACCGCCTACAGTCTGCGGTCACCGCAACACCCCACAAGTTTATAATCTAACATAACCTTGGCTATACTATCCCAAACCCCTACTCATACTCGAGCGACAAGCAACTGAAAGCAAAAGAGAGCAATAAAACATGTCAAGTCTTAATATGATAGTGTAGCAATAAATAGTGGCCCTACCTGATGTCCGGGCATGCATGCAACTGTCTTTATTTTAAAAGTTGTAAAATAGTGTCAAAGATTTAAAAAGATTGATTTACTGAATAAAAGTCATTTGCATGCGAGATTATAGCCTTTGTCTCAATCACAGTGTCCCAATATAAGTCATCATATCATCTGTGGAATTATATTAAATTTTAGGAGAGTTTGTCCCAGCGGTTCTCATCAATTGTCCTGTTAGTAGTCCTGTTAGTAGTCCTGTTAGTAGTCCCAATAGTTCTCATCAATTTAGTTTGTCCCAATTGTTCTCATCAATTGTCATATTAGTTTGTCCCAATTGTTCTCATCAATTAAATTTTAAGGGAGTTCCAGTAATCCCAGTGAGCTTGTCAAAAATGAGGTAAGCAACAACCGCCCACCTCGAGCAGCTCAAACTACACCTCAGGTAGTCTCCTGGTTGTCCACAGTCCTCAAATCCTGCAAATCAACGCTCCCGGTATAAATACAAATCCCAAAAAGCACAATATTTGCTGTTTTTCAAATAGCACGGGAAAAGAGGAATTTTTCACCTCTAAATAGTGCTCAGAAAAATCCAGAAAAATTACGGTTGCGTTCATCGCGAAGAGTAGATCAAAATCGACTCTTTGAACGCCTCGATCTGATGATCCTACGCCAAGATAAAAATCGGAGAAGTTGACACTGCCCAGAAATTTCCACAGCAAAAAGGGGGGTCAAAGAGACCTCGGGAAACGTGCCAAAAGTATGAAATGGAGCAAAGTGATCAACACGGAAATCGAAGCCTTACCTCTTAGGAACGCGCTGTCGCGAAAATCGTCCAAAAATTCCTCCTGGTTAGCCCACAGGGAATTTTCGACGGAACTGCGACGGGAAATGGGCCGAAAAAGAAAACCGTCGCAGTGCGCCGCGTCGCAGATAACTCACTAACTGTAACTCCCAAAATTCTAAAATTCTGAGGAGAGAGAGAGGAGAGAGAGAGGAAGAATTTTTGTATAGGCCACTTTCTCTTGTTCTCTCTCTACAGCACGGAGCCCGAGGTGAGAAATGGTGGGGGTGGGAGGCTCTATTTATAATGGGCCAAGGACCCTCACCAGATCCCGGGCAGAACAGCAAACACCGAGATGGACCATCCAGGACGCGCCACGTGGCGACAAAACAGGAAACAACCTTGTGCAATGCCACAGAGAATCCGCCACGTGTCCACGTGGTGCACGGGCCCGGTCCCCGCGCCGGGTCTTCCGGAAGATGTCGGCCAATCCGGGTGTGCCACGTGTCACAGTCCCCGTGGACTTCTAGAAGCCGGCCAGCCAATGGGAAGCTGCCACGTGGCAGAAGGAGTCTTCGGTGCACCCGGTGCACGCCAGGCCCATGGACCGCGCACCCGAGCCCCCCGCCCGCGCCTGCGCCGCCGCCCTCTGCCGCTGTGCCGCCGCTGCGCCGCCGCCCGCCGCCGCTTGCCGGTCGCCGGAACAGTAATTCCGGCGGCCGGAGTTACTGTTCCGGCGTGAACAGTAATTTTGCGCCGAAAAAATAAAATAAATATACCGTTTCGATCGTTTTCGCGCGCTGAGTCCAAATACGACGTCCATTTCGCCAAATTCTCATCCGAAATTTTGCCGAAAGCTCCCGGAAAATTCCATTTGCTCCGATTTTCGCGCAGAGTCTATATTAAATGTCCAATTTCGATTCTACAAGCTCTGCTTCACCGAATAAGCTCCCTACAGTCACTGTTTAATGTTGCACAGTTCCTGCGGGAGTCCGGATCATCACAGCAACTCCTCCAGTCCAACCAGCACATGCAGTACAACGAGCACCTCCATCAACTTCTGATGATGATGCATCAGTTACCTCAATCTATAAAGAACAGCAAAGGCTCTCCAACGAGCAAGAACGTATATCAAATGAACTTATTGAGGTAAAGGAGGAAATAAAGAAGGTCAACAAGAATCAGTCATCAATGAACAAGCGATTAAAGAAAATCTTCCAAATTCTCGGCTGTATCAGTTCAGATGAGTCTGAATAATCCGTATCCTTCTAATTTCTTTTTCTTATGCAGATTTTTAATCCTTCTCTTGTGCAGGTTTTTACGTTTTAGTTTTTAGTTTTTAGTTCTCAAACTTTTGGTACTTGAACTGTTAACTATTCTCTCCATTTTGGTAATTTTTGGCTAATTTTTGTGACAAAAAGGGGGAGAGAGAGATAAACAATGATACAATGTTTGTGAGAAAGAAACTTGAAACTATGGAGGTAAGTATAACCTCAACTTGAAAGGTAAGTAGAACTTCCACTTTCGGTTTTCATTTGTGTTTGAATGCATGCCTCGACTAACTATTCGACTAACTATTTGGGCATGTAATATAACTAACAAGTTGATGTTCACTAACATGACATTTGGATTTTGATTGCATAGAAGATATGTTGGTGTTTTAACTATGATCAATGTACATATCTGAATGTATAAATGTCATGGTAAGTATAAATGAGTATAAACTTCATCTCTGTATGTGGTTTTTGAATGATATAAAATTCTTGAGGTATCTAACGATTTCTTTTGTCAAGAATGATTTTTTTTGCAGAGAGTACAGATGTCTAAGTCTAGAGTCTGTTTTAGGAGTTTAACTCATGTATTTTATTTTGGATCTCCATTGTAAATTTTTGTTGTATGGTGATAGCAACAAAAATATCTTTTTGAATTTTCTTGAGTGGATCTATGTTTTGTCACGAAACCGCCAAAGGGGGAGATTGTTACGGAATTTAAGTTGGCGTATTTCGTGAATTCGGTCAAGTCTTGAAGATTGAAGGTAAAGAAGGTTGGATTATATAACTCAATCTCAAGAAAGAAGAATTCAAAAGGATCAGGTATGTTTAACTTAATATCTTTGGTGATCCGAATGCTTCTTATAGTGTAGAAACACTTGGATGAACTTGTAATTGCATAAATATCAAAAACTGGACATGGGGCATGTTCAGGATCCGGATCAGACTTTGCAATCCGGATCCCGAAGGTTGTTCGTTCATACACTAGTTCAATCCGGATCGTAGCCTTCCTTGATCCGGATCCCGAACACTGGGTTTACCATTTTATTTGAGCGATCCGGATCAGGCTTTGCAATCCGGATCCCGAACGTTGATGTTTGGTGAACTGTATGAACGATCCGGATCAAGCACTTCGATCCGGATCCCGAACCTTCGTTTTTCTGGAAACTGTTTTTCTCGCTACTGCAATCCGGATCGCCGAACTCCGATCCGGATCGTCGTCATGTAAAAATTCCAGAAAAGGATAGTTTTTGATCCTTATCTTCTTCCAAGGGTTTCTAACCTATAAATAGACCCTATGATTCTTTTTCTAAAAGAAATCCACATAATCCAAAAGGAAGCCGCTAAACCTAAAAGCCGTCATCTTTTATACGGCCTAAGATCCACATATAGAGAAGAAAGGAAATCATAGAATCTATCTTATGTTTCTTCATCTATATTGATTGATTTGATTCTAGGTTTTCATACTCACATTTTGAGTAGAATCAAATCAATGAATACTTAGATGGTATTTCCGATCTATTTCTAATCTAAGTATTCGGCGGATCATCACCACCCAAAAACACAACGATTTACCCCAAAATCGGCGCGTGGACTCGCGTGGCCTTGTGGATTCAAGGTGCTACCGCTCTCGTGGATTCGGAGCGAGGTACATTCGTGGATTCGAAGCGTACTACTGGGTGAAGACCGTGGATTCGGTCGGACGTCGTGGACTCGACGTTGGACGCCGTGGATTCGGCGTTGGACGCAAATCGTGGATTCGAGAAGCGTCGTGGAGCGAGCGGAGAAGATCAACTAGGAGCGTATGGAAAAGGTTGAGTCGTCTGTGAGTACGGTATATCACCTTGTACGTGTTTAATTCTAGTGGATTTCACCGTGTTATCGGTCCCGTGGTTTTTTACTCCGGTTTGGAGTTTTCCACGTAAAAATCTCTGCGTGTTATTTATTTTTTCGCATTGGGTTTTATATCGCAAAGATTTTTGAGTGTTTATTGTTTACACCTATTCACCCCCCTGTAGGTGTTTTTTCCCTTATTTAGATCCAATTACATATAACCCAACATAGATCTTATTAGTGGATGGAGTTTCTCACTTTGAGCATAGTCGTGACTAAGTCATGCTATATGGGGATACTTGTGAGACATGGTTACTATACTTGTGAGACATGGTTACTTTACTCGTGTGGGTCGCTCCCCTCGAGTGCCACTCCGGAGTAGGCGTTTGACACATCGGCCAGTGAGTACCGGACACTGGGTTCCGGTTAGTGAGTGCCGATATGTTAGTAGATACTTGAGACAGTTTGCAGGCAGTGTTCGAGTTTTAGCTCGGGTTGATTGGGTTATATATCGGTGGTTATTTCTTTTATATTGATGCATACATTTATAGTTGCTATCATTCATCATAGCATTAGGGGCATAGTAGTGGTAGTTCCTCTTTATCGGCAATTCTATTTTCAGCTTTACCACTTTACTTTTCTTTTGCCTCTAGTAGACTTAGTAGGTACGTCGGATCTTGAGGATTTACCCACTGGGGTCGACTGTTTTATCAGTGGTTCTCACCCCCATTGTTGTTTTTCCTTCTCTCTCCCCTTTGTTTCGCAAAGTCTTCTGCGGGAGCTGCTGGACCGTCAGCGGCTGATCGAGGTAAGAGGATCGTTGAGTAGATAGATTGTTCGCCGCGATGGTGACTTGTAGCTAGACTTATGACATATCCCCTTCATCTCGGACTATTGTACTTTTACTTTTGGGTCTAGCTTTAGCCAGCTGGTTGTATATTTTGGTGAACTGGGAGAGACAGATGTATTTATTACAGTTGTACTTTATTTTTCTAGTTCAGTTTTAGCCTGAGATGTTTTAGTTTTTTGTTCAGCTCTATACTTGTGCTCTTTTATTGCTTATATTATATTTGAGCAGGTTTTCGGCGCTTCGTGTACGCGGGAAATTCCGTGTGCACGGCGGATCTGTGGACGGGCCCGGGTTCTAGTTTACACCCGGGGCGTGACATCCGGACAGTCGTTTTTTTCAAGAAAATTTTCTGAAAAAAAGCTCGGGGTCCGGACTGGAATTTCCTGATCCGGACTGATTCATGCGATATGTCAAAAACAATGTTCGGGGTCCGGACTGGATAGAGGTTGATCCGGACTGGAATTTCGCATGAACCAAACCATGTTCGGGGTCCGGACTGGATGTGGCTGATCCGGATCCAGAATATATAAAATGTTCAGTTTTGATTTTTATGTAATGAAAATTATTCCAAGTGTTTCTAAACTATAAGAATGTATTCAAATCACCAAAAATATTTAATTTAACGTACTGTAATAGCACTCGGTTATTTATTCTTTTGACCTTGACTTCTAGTACTAAAATTCAACATTTTTAGTATCTCTCGTGCTTTGCTTTCGTCAAGCGGGTTCTAGCGGCGCGATCGGGGGGGGGGGGGGGGGGGGGGGGGAGGGGATTCCGATGTACGAATCTTCCAAATCGGGCCTTTTCGTGTTAATGGGTACTACCCAATAGGTTGAACCCGTTAAGGGTTCGATGCATCGGGATCGGTTGGGGTTTTCCCCGCTTATATATATATATATATATATATATATATATATATATATATATATATATATATATATATATATATATATATATATATATATATATATATATATATATATATATATATATATATATATATATATATATATATATATATATATATATATATATATATATATATATATATATATATATATATATATATATATATATATATATATATATATATATATATATATATATATATATCCCACCTTAGGGTTTTGCACGTACACGCAAAATTAATATTCTTTATTCATTTGTTAGTCGAAAAACTTTAGACCGGCCGCTTCCCGGTTAGGGTTTTCCTCCCTCGACCTCCTCGCGGTGACGAAACCAAGAACAGATCAACACCTTCTACAGAGAGCGAACCCCAAGGAGCACCATCGTCAGTTGGATCGCTTCGCCTTCTCCTTCTATCGAGGTTAGCCTACCTCGTTATTTTCCGGTTCTTGATCTTTTCCCGTTTTCCGTTCTTTTCGCTCTTGTTTGCATCGGCACGGCAACCACACCGCCCGCACCATGTGCCGCGGATAGATGCCCGCGCAGCGCAGGGCCGCGCTGCCAGAGCCCGGCCGCGCGGGGCCATGTCGCGCTGCGGGCGCATGCCCGCGCAGCGCGGTGCCGCGCGCCGCCAGAGCCCGGCCTCGCGGGGCCACGCCACGCTGCGGGTGCATGCCCACGCAGCGCGGGGCCGCGCGCCATAAGATCCCAGCCGCGCAGGGACACGCCGCGTTGCAGACGCATGCCCGTGCAGCGTGGGGCCGCGCGCCGCCAGATTGGGCAGCGCGGGGCCAAGCCGCGCTGCGGGCGCACGCCCGCGCAGCGCGGGGCCATGCGCCGCCAAAGCCCGGCCACGCGGGGCCACGCCACGCTGCGGGAGCACGATCGCGCAGCGCGGGGCCGCGCGCTGCTTGTCCTGGCCGCGCGGGGCCTTGCAGCGCTGCGGGCGCACGCGGCGTGGCGCGGGGCCGCACGCTGCCTGTCCTGGCCGCACGGGGCCTTGCTGCGCTGCGGGCGCACGCCGCGTGGCGCGGGGCCACGTGCCGCCAGAGTTGGCAGCGCAGGTTCTTGCCGCGCTGCAGGCGCACGCCGCATGGCGCGGGGCCACGCGCCGCCAGAGTTGGCAGCGCGGGTTCTTGCCGCGCTGCAGGCGCACGCACGCGCAGCGCGGGGCCGCGCGCCGCAAGAGTGGGCAGCGCGGGTTCTTTCCGCGCTGCAGGCGCATGCCCGTGCAGCGCGCGGCCGCGTGTAGTCAGGCTTGGCCGCGCGGGGTCGTGCCGCACCGCGGGTGCTTGCCTGCGCGCAGTGCTAGGGCGCGGTGTGCGCCTAGGAGGTTGGTTACCGCACGGGGTTGCCGCCCGCGCGGGACTAAGCAAGCGCCGCCGCACCTTGGTGTTCTTGCGCCGCGTTAGGCAGGAGGGGTCTGGCGTTATCCGGACAGGCGCCAGGTCTTGTGCCGCGGGGCACGATTGGTTACTAATGTTTCTTTTTGGGGACTCTGTAGGTCCGGGGATCGTATCAAGGTGCGGATCGTTTCGGGTGTTTTGGGCGACTTATTTCAAGGTGGGTACCGTATCTTGGGAAGGGGTGGCCTTCAGACCTACCCTACCCGTCTTTTGTTTTTACTGAAAACTTTTACAAAAGAATTTGAGAATGTTAGGGCTGGTTGTTCTTCACTTCAAGAGAAAATGCAAGGTAATTCAACCCCGGGTCACTAAATGAGTCCTTATGCTACATTGGTGCGACTGAGAGTCGCGGGAGGTGTACGGCACATGTTGACGATGGTTATGCTCATGGAGCTTACACGCACACCAGCGGTGTGATGGCCCAGGTTCCCATGCAACCTTTCCTGGTGAATCCATTGTTTAGAACACCTATGGTTGGTGTGTCTGGCCCATAGCGCATCAAAGGGATGCCACAGATGGACCCTGTGAGATATCTATTGCTGTTTTGGCCTTCGGCTGCATTTGCCGAAGTTTTGAAAAGGATTTAGGCCAAACAGAGGTTGGAATTGGATTTAGTACGGAAAAACGCTTGAAAACGGCTATTTTCTTATTAAATTCTGAGTCCGGATGCCCAAAAACGGACTCCCGGAAGTTTTTATTAGCTTTTGGTGCATGGGAGGGGTCGTGGACCGCCGGCGTGCCACGTGGCGGCCTATTATTGGCCGGTCCGCAACGCTCGGTCCACAGAGCGTCGCGGCTGGGTGCACGGACCCGGTGCATGGACACGTGGCGCCGCCTGATTGGCGGGCTCTGGAGGCGCGGTCTACGGAATAGGCGCGGTGGTGCATGGACCAGGGCGGGGGGGATGCGTGGCAGCCCCCGGTTGGTCGGTGCACGCGGCGCGGTCCACGGAACCCGAACTAGGGTGCGTGGGACACGTGTCGACGTGTCATTGGTTGGCTCACCGGGCGCGGCGCACGGGGGCGCGGGACCCCGCCTCGGGGCGCGTTCATGGCAGGCGCCGCCTGCCCGCACGTGTGACCGCGACACTGTGCAGGCCAGGTGGCGCATTGCCATTGGCGGGCGCCACCTACCCGGTTGACCGGGGGAGGCGCCACGCGGCGGCAGCACGCGCGCCCCGCATAGCTGTTCGTTGTGCGGGACACGCGTTGGCCCCCGGGAGGGCCACGTGGCCGCTCCCGGCACGCCCCGCACAGCTGTTTGCTGTGCGGGTGACGTGGCGACTCCAGGAGGTTTCGGGCGCAACCGGGCGGTGCTGTGTCCCGCAGGTTTCGGGCGCCCGAAACCTGGTCCGCGCCCGAAACTTGGGACCCAGCCGGTATTTTCTGAAAAGATTTTTGAGCCTATGAATAGCCCGAGCTCGTTTCAGGTGGGTTTTTTTCACTGTTTTAGACCTCTTCTTGCTAGGATTTCTTCAGAGGACTTCATCACCACGAGTGCTACACCTTTCTGCAGAGTTTGGAGATTTTTTCGGGGCACGGTTTTTGAGATTCCCATTTTCTTGGCGCGTCGCGACGTCTCTTCTTCGGTGTTTCTTCCGTCGCTTTCCGGTGCACGAGCTCCCCCGGCCTACCCCGACCATATTTTCATGCGATTTTTTCGCCGTTGGATCCGCAACAAGTAAGGCTACGATTTTGGTTGCTTACACATTTTCTTGTTTCACTTTTTTCGAGGAGCTTTTCCTTGCTCACTGGGACCTATTTTTGCTGTGAGATTTTGTGAGGACAGCGCATTGTTTTGAGGAGATCTCCGCGCACGAGTGTTGGTGCAGGACGAGCTTGTAGACTTTTTTCATCTACTCGACGCGAGGATCATCATAGTATTTTTCTTGAAATTTTTGGAGACCTTCCCGAAGGTATACATTTTCCTTTTTATCTGTACAAGAGTTTACAGTTGTATGGTTTTGGGATTTTGCGCACCGATACTATGGAATTTGTAACTTGGCCTACGGTGCTCGGAATTGGGCGTGCAGGTACCCGTTTCGAATCTATCGACGCGAGGAACGCTGTGGTATTTTTATCAGAATTTTTGGAGCCCTGTCTGTAGGTGAAAAATTGACATCTTTGCGGCTGAAATTTTAGATTGTATTACTTGGTTAAATTTTGGGAATAAAGTGTAATTGTAGCCTTGTGTTGTACCCAGGAGGGTTTGTGGATAGTGCTGGACCTGTTAGACTTGGAGTTATTATTTCCTTGGTATTCTCTACTGTGGGACTCTGGACAGTTCGACTTTACAGGTGGGTGGCCTCGTCTTCAAGATCAATGAGCTGTACTCTAACTCTATCTGTATAGGGAATTGCATGATATAGATGTATCTTGTATAGCATGATAGATTGTATGAGTTGATATTCTTGATGTTGAGAGATGACCATGTAATTATTCTCCTTCTTACAAGCTATTGTTTATTCGTTGTTTTGGAACTTGACCTAGCACCCCCGCCATATGCAGCATGTTCAGCCAGACTGTAGAAAACTTCAACTTGGGCTAGGTTTTTATTGCTCTAGACATCCCCACATCACTGTTCTATATTGCACTCTAGATTTAGAGTTTTCCTCGTCCAAGTAGTGGGCCGAGGGATCGGGTTGTTGTGGGATGCTTTTACACTCGTGTCTGGGGACCGAGTGGAGTCTGATAGCAGTCTGTAGATCTGGGTTCTTTGGGAGCCGTCTGAGTGACAGTGGGTCTCGGCTGTGCAGTTTTCCAGCCTGTGTGTGAGACAGTGTTCTGTTGGTTACAGCCGATCTTGTTGATCGAGGATTTGAATTATAGCCTGCGTGAGCCACATTTGAGCTCGACAGAGATGTGCGGATACTTTACTCGTTGGGGTCGCGCCCCTCGAGTGCCACTCCGGAGTTGGGCTTGTTACTTGCTATCGCGACTTGTCGACGCAGTCCCTCTGGCTGGGCCAGTTTTGGCAGTCACGGACGCCCTACGTAAGTCCGGTCCTCCGGGATGTAACGGCAGTAGGTAGGCGCAGGTTTGACTGGACCCGAGGAGGCAGTCAGTTTAGATTGGGTGATTTGAGTTGAGAGCTAGTTGTAGCATCATGTCCTTTCTGTTCCACTCCTTGAGCATCTAGATAGAGGCATAGTAGCTGTAGATTTTACTTTTCCAGCTTTTCCTTACAGCACTGCATATGTTACTTTATGCCTCTAGTAGACTTAGTGGGCAGACCGTCGGGCTTGTTGGCGGCACCCACTGAGAACTACTGTGGGATGTAGTTCTCACACCCGTCGTGGTGTCTTTTCCCCAGGGACTTCTACTCCTGTTCCTGCTGCACCTGTTGCTGATCCGGCTGATCGAGGTAAGGGAGTCGCGAGATAGATCCCTACCAGTTGTCGTCCTGAGAGTAGATGTACCCCCTTACATTTTGAGAGTTCATGTTGAGTGATCATGTAGTGAGGATTGAGTTGTACTCTTCTTTGTTTTGAGAGATATATATTTTTGGTGAGGACTTGGGGATGTGTATTTCTAGAGTTGTATTTATTTTATTTCTGCATTTACCTTTCAGCTCTGATATCTGTATAGTATAGATGATTCTTTTGCAGGATAGTCGCTACGTCTATACGGGGCTTCCCGTATGGGCGGCGGATCTGTTGGCGAGCCCGGGTCGCAGTTTCGACCCCGGGGCGTGACAAGCGGTTTGGCCACCGTGTCAGTGTACTTTTCCGAAGAGGTTGTCTGATTAGACCCGTGGACCCCACGTGGCTATATGCGTGGGGGCCCCCTTGCGGCTATTTGCAGAACTATATTCTTACAGTGGGGGGTTATTGGCACCACGTTTTGAGCGGGATGACTTCTTTTGCCTGAGCTCCTTGGACCGACATGGCGGTATTGTGCTGGGTTTTTGGTGAGATTCTTTGAGTAGCATGTTGGGGTTGTGGATGCTCAAGGTTACGGTTTGGTTTACTTATTTCTTAGTTCTCGTACTTTCCTAGCATCTGTTACAGTTGTTCAGTGTTCTATTATTTTTTCACTAATTCCCACATTGTGACAGGTTCGGTTCGGGGTCAAGGCCGGCAGTGAGGTTCCGACTAGGAGGTTTTAGCCACTCTTCTTGTCACGCCCCGGGTGTAAACCAGAACCCGGCCGGTCTACAGATCCGCCGTGCACACGGTATTTCCCGCGTACACGAAGCGTCGGTAACCTGCTCAGATATAAGAAATAATAATAAAAGAGCATAAAATCAGAGCTGAACTAAAAACTACAACATCTCAGACCAAAGCTGGAAATAAAGTAAAGAACAACTGTAAATAAATACAAGTACTCTCCCAGCTCACCACAAAAATACAACCAGCTGGCTAAGCCAGACCCAAAATAGAGTACAATAAAAATTGTCTGAGAAAATAGTGGTACAACAAAAGTCCAGCTAGCTACTGTCGGGTGGACTCTCTATCTAGTCCGCCACCCTCTTACCTCGATCAGTTGCTGACGACCCAGCAACTCCCACAGAAGACTCTGCAAAACAAAGGGAGAAACAAAGAAAAAGACGATGGGGGTGAGAACTACTATAGAAACAGTAGCCTCCCCTAGTGGGTTAAGCCTCAACTCTGACATGCCCACTAGGTCAACCAGAGGCAAAAGAAAAGGAGTAAGGTGGTAAGCTAATAAAACTGCCGATAAAGGAAAGCTACCACTAATATGCCTCTAAATGCAATAACGAAAAGAGTAACTGAATGCATGCATCAGTAAAACTATCAGTCTAAATAGACCCGATCGAAGGACCAGAAACCACTAGTACTGCCTGCTCAAACTGTCTCAAATATCTACTCGCAAATCGGTACTCACTGACCGATATAGAAGGTCTGGCTCTCACTGTCCAATAACCGATATTTGGCACTCACTGGCCGATGTGTCAATCGCCTACTCCGGAGTGGCACTCGAGGGGAGCGACCCACACGAGTAAAGTAACTCTGTCATCAGTATCACAAGTATCTCTGTATCGAGTATCACTGTATCAGGTATCACTGTATAGCAGGACTGGATCATGACAATGATCAAAATGGGGAAAAATCCTCTACTAAAGATAACCCAAACTCTCAATCAATGCGATAATAATCAATAAGTGGGAAACTCAATCCACTAGAGGAATCCTATTCCCAATCTGATGCATAAGTAAACATCCGGTCAATCGCCCAATGTCCGCGGTTGCCGCAATAACCCGAAACCCCAATTTAGTATGACGAACCCACTCAACAACCCGGCTACACTATCCTACGACCCTGCTCAACCCAAGCAATACCCCAAATATCACAATGAAAGGAGAAGAAGTGACAACATGGTTTCTCCTAAGTCAAATCCCAAAGATAGTGTAGCAGTAAATAGTGGCCTATCTAGATGTCCATACAAGCATGCAAATGTCCTCATTTAGAATAGAAGGAAAAACGTCCACTAATGCGCTCACGTATAATAAATCATAATGTCCCCATATACTAATCTATTCACATGGATAGTATGATATAGCAATGAGCTCCAACACCAATGTCTCAAAGTGATGATCCCATTTTGCATAATCACTAAGTACTAACATACAACTAATCATGCTGTTCCAGATAAATAAATACTTTAACTGGAGTGATTATGGCATAATGATCAAGTTCTAATACCATTGTCTCAATCACATGGATAGGCTATCAATTAGGTGGTCCCTTTTTGCATGCAAGGTTTATCAATATTTGTTCAACATTAACTAACATCGGGTTATTCTGATATTCCTAGTGTGCATACCAAAAGAGAGGGATACAAAAACCACCCACCTCAATCGCTAAATCCAAGTCCCAAAGTGCTCACGCCCAAGAATACATCGCCTGCCGCAACAACTGCAAAAATACCAACCGGTACCCGATTAAACAAACAATCAACCAATGTCCCAAAATCAGTAAAGAAGAGGCTCTGTTTTCACCTATAGGAGGGACTCTGAAAAATCCAACAAAAATACCGCTGCCATCATCGCGACGAGCCCTTCGAAATGAGTACCTGCACGTCCCAAACCGAGTTTTGTAGGTCAAGTTACAAAATCGACAAGGTGACCACCTCAGAAATCCCAAGTATAAAATCTGTAGAACTTTGCCCTGAAAAAGTCAGATTTTCACCTTCAGGGAACACTCAGAAAATTCCAAGAAAAATATAGGGACGTTCCTTGCTATGTGTAAATGAAAATTCAGTGTTGGCAGGGCTCAATCCGATGTCCGAGCATGAAGATATCACCAAAATACTCCGGTGCTGTCGAAAAGCCACCCAGCAAACAGGGGGATCAAAAGTGCCTCGAGAACCGTGCCAAAAGTTCGAAACGAAGCAAAGCAATCAACATAAAAATCGAAGCCTCACCTCTTGTGAACGCGCTTCCGCAAAAATCGTCGAAAACGATGGTCGGAGAAAGCCAAGGGAGCCTGCGCACTGAAACGCGACGAAGGGGATCACTAGTGAAGGAAAGTCGCACTACGCCGAAATGCCGCAAACCTCAAAGTGCGTGCCACCAAAAATTCTGAAACTTCCTCAGAAGATAGAGCACAAGATGATGTTCATCTTTGCTTCAGGGCTCAGTAGGAGATGAGCTCGGGAAAATCCCCAAATCGCAGGCCAAAGGGGGCTATTTATAGCCAAAACCCAACAAATCCAAAAATACCCAACAAGTCCCTGGTTTCGGGCGCCCGATTAAATCGGGTTGCTACAGTAACGGGCCCGGCCTGTTACTGTGCGTGCCCGAAACAGTCTCGGCCCGCCACGCGGCCCAACCGCTCCCCGCGCGCCCGGTGCACGTGCGCCCGCCTATCACGACGCACCGCGTGGCGCCGCGGTCCACGGCGGGAACCGTGCGCCGCAGTTCACGCTGGGCCACCCGGGTCCGTGCGCCCACCAATGGGCGTGCTCCACGTGGCCACGCGGGGTCCACGGTGCGCCACGCCCGGCGCCCGGTCGCGCGTGCGTTGACCCACCAATCACAGCGCGCCACGTGGCACCATCAACACTTGCTGCGCCCGGTGCACGCAACTGATGCACCCGCCGAACCCGAAGCCGCCACGTGTCCTATCCTCCGGTGCACGCCGGCCCCGTGGACCGCGCGCCGGCCCCGTGGACCGCGCGCCTGCCCGCGCGCCTGCGCGCCTGCCCGCGGCCGCACTCCGCCGCTGCGCCGCCGTGCTCCGCCTCCCGCCGGTCGCCGCCGGTCGCCGGAGTTACTTTTCCGGCGTGAACAGTAACTAATGGCGCAAAAAATTAAGTAAATAGCCCATTTTCATTGTTTTCGCGCGCTGAATCCAAATCTGCTGTCCGTTTTACCAAATTCCGCTTTTAAAATTTTTTCAAAGGCATCCGGAAAGGTATTCTTAATCCAAATTTTGCGCTGGATCCAATCCTGTGGTCCGATTTGTGCGCAAACACCTCCAACACACGGCAAATGCCTCCGAAAGCTGCTAAACACACTACAGAAGCTCCGTTGACCCAACAGTAATCCTCTTGTGGAAATTCGGGTCCTCACATCCTCCCCCACTAAAAGAAAGTTTCGTCCTCGAAACTAAGAAGTAAGGTAAACGTACCTCAGCTCGAAGCCTCGAACAAGAAAGGATAGGTATCCCGCATCAACTCCTCCAGCTCCCAAGTGGCCTCCCGCTCCTCATACCCAAGGTCCTCCCCAATCTCCAGTGGGGTGAAGTCAATCACAAGCACAGAATCAAATACATATTTCCTCAAAGCAGAAACATGAAACACAACATGAACTCCAGCCAGGCGTGGATGAAGAGTAACTCGAAAAGTAACAGGGCCAACTCTCTCCAGAACCAAAAAGGGACCAATAAATCGGGGGACTAAGCTTTCCCCGAACTCCAAATCTCCGGACCCATGACGAAGGTGAGACTTTAAAAAAGACATGATCACCAACCTGAAACTCTATGTCTCGCCGTCGGGTATCAGCATAACTCCTCCGTCGACTCAGGGCGGTCTCAAGATGTCGTCGTATCAATCTGACCTTTTCTTCTGCCTCTGCCAGAAGATCAGGACCCAAAGTCTTCCTCTCACCCACGTCACTCCAATATAGGGGTGTCCGAGACTTGTGTTCATACAACGCTTCAAGCAGAGCCATTTGAATGCTCGCTTGATAACTGTTGTTGTACGCAAGCTCGACCAATCCCGAGTGTCGGTACCACCCTCCACCAAAAATCCAGGACGCACGCTCTCAACATACTCTCGAAGGTCTGTATGGTGCGCTCAGACTGTCCATCGGTCTGTGGTGGGATACTGTGTTAAACTCGGAGCTACGTCCCCAAGGCTGTCTGTAACCTCCTCCAGAATGCTAGACAAACCTCGGGTCTCTATTTGATACAATGGGTACACCGTGCAATCTCACCACCTCAGCCAAGTACAACTGTGCCAGTTGCTCCCAAAGGCCAAGTCAGCTGCGCTGGTAGAAAGTGAGCGGACTTGGTGAGTCTATCCACGACTATCAAGGTCGCATCAGCTGCAGTCTGTGCTCTCGACAACCCAGTGACAAAATCCATAGTGATATGATCCCATTTCCATTCTGGGATTGGGAGACTCTGCAACTTGCCAGCAGGTACCCGATGCTCAGCCTTTACTTGTTGACAAGTTAAGCAGTGCCACGATCCTCCCAATGTCTCTCTCTTCATACCAAAATGTGCCTTTAGGTCCTTATACATCTTAGTCCCACCAGGATGAATGGTATAAGGTATATAATGGGCCTCCCTCAAGATCTGCTCTCGAATCTCTGAATCCATAGGCACACAAGCTCGGTCCCTATACCGCAGTACTCCCGAAGCAACAACTGAAAAATTCCCTGTCAACTTAGTCTGAATCTATCCTCAGATCCTCATCAAGTGGGGGTCCTCACTCTGTTTCTCTTGAATCCTGTCCAGCAGAGTGGGCTGCACGACCAAAGACATAAGTCTAGCAGAGACTCCAGGGTACACAACCTCAATCTTTTATGATCAATGAAGATCTCGCAGTGCTCTCCAAACAAATAATGCCGCCACAGCTTCAAAGCAACCACAACCGTTGCCAACTCAAGATCATGAGTAGGGTAATTTTTCTCATAGTCCTTCAATTGCTGTGAAGCATAGACAATTACCCTACCATGCTGCATCAGTACACACCCCAGACCATTGTGAAAGGCGTCGCTGTAGATCACAAATACTTCTCCCAAAACCAGGAGAGCAAGGATCTGAGCTGTCATCAATCTCAGTTTCAGCTCCTCAAAACAGCTCGGACGAGTCTCACTCCAAATAAACTTAACCCCTATCCTGGTCAGACATGTGAGGGGAATGGAAGCTTCGCAAAGTCTTCCACAAATCGATGATAAAAGCCGGCCAAACCAAGAAAACTCTGCACCTCGGTGATAGTCGTCGGCCTTGGCCAATCTCGGATAGCATCCACCTTGGCCGGATCAACCACCACTCCCGTAGCTGAAACTTCGTGGCCCAAAAAGGTGACCTCCCGGAGCCAAAATTCGCACTTCTAAGCTTGGCATACAGCTTCTTCTCTCGCAGAAACTGTAGCACTGTCCTCAAGTGCTCCTCATGCTCCACATCACTCTGGGAGTAAATCAGTATCATCAATAAATTCTGCAACAAACTGGTCCAAAATCGGCTGAAATATCCTGTTCACCAAATCCATAAATGCGGCAGGGGCATTCGTCAATCCAAATGGCATCATTGTGAACTCATAAAGCCCGTACCAAGATCTGAATGCCATTTTGGAAAAATCCTCGGCCCTCACCCTCAGCTGGTGGTAACCGAACTGAAGATCAATCTTCGAAAACACCGAAGCTCCCAGCAGCTGATCAAACAAGTCGTCGATCCGCGGTAATGTATACATGTTTCGGATGGTCACTTGTTCAGCTCCCAATAATCCATGCACAGTCGAAGTGAACCATCCTTCTACTTCACAAACTACTCAGGCGCTCCCCACGGTGACACGCTGGGTCTAACAAAACCCTAGTCCATCAGATCCTGAAGTTGCGCCTTCAGCTTTCTCAACTCGGCAGGCGCCATCCGAAAGTGGTGCCTTCAAGATTGGCATGGTTCCCGGGACCACGTCAATCGCAAACTCTATCTCCCTCTCCGGCGGCATAGTCATCAACTCAAGGGGAAAACACATCTGGAAACTCGCGGATAATGGGGATATCCTCGAGTCCCAGTGCCACCGTAGGCACCTCCACGATAGTAGCCAGAAAGGCAGTGCAACCTCTGAACATAACTCCTCCAGTTCTGGCTTGCGGAGAATCATCGTCCTCTCCCGGCAGTCAAAATGGCAAGGTCCGGTGACAATCAATCTACACCTAGTACAACGTCAAAATCCTGAAGTTACCCTTCAATTCTCGCAGCTCAGCCGGTGTCATTCCAATAAGAAAAGGAGCCCTAGAGATTGGCGCAGTTCTTGGAACTACGTCAATCCAAAAACTCAATTTCCCTATCCGGCGGTATACTAATCAACTCTGGTGGAACAATAATGTCCGGGAGCCCACGAACAATAGGGATGTCCCTGAGTCCCGGCACCGCCGTAGGCTCCTCAACTACACTAGCCAAAAAGGTTGCACATCTACAGCGGATCATCTACCTCGGTCGGGAAGTCGAACCCATAAGGCAAGGAAAACACTCGAACATTCCCGGTACACAACATCTCTTGGCCTGGCTCGGAAAGGGTGACCGTCTTCGCGGCACAATCTAACAACACGAAATACCGAGCCAGACCGTCCATCCCGAGGACCACATCAAAATCCCACAGCCATCTCAAGACCAACAACATTCCTCCACGTGCGACGTGTAATCGGAAATCTAAACCTCTCGTGCACGTGGTAACCATCCTACCTCTAACCCATGCAAAGATGCACACTCTACTAATAGAGGGAAGAAATGCTCCGATAATAATAAGATACGAATCCTACTGCCAGAAATAAATCATACCTGCCAGCACTCGGTCAGCAATAGCAAAAACCTCCGTCGGTGCTAGGCAATCCTGGCCGCTCGACAACGGCTGTCTCTCACCAGATGAGCGGGGTGGCGAAGATTGGTCTACCTGGAGATCTGTCGGTGAAGTTCCCGGTCGTAGCTGGGAAGCAGTAGGAACAAATGCTAAAGTGGGTGCTGCAGCTGTCCCTGCGGGGCACGTAGCTCGTATGTGCCCAGGCTGTCCACACTTGAAACAGTGACCCCACCTCAGCTCACAAGTACCGGCGAAATGCTGGCCCCCGCAAAAGATGCACCTGACAGCCTGCTGGGGCTGCCTCTGCTGCTGCTGATGCTGCTGTCGTGGCCACGATCTCTGCTGGGATGCGATAGGGGCCAACGCCGAAGAAGGTGCTACAAAGGTCGGAAGGGGGCATGTAGCTCGGATGTGACCAGGCTGTCCATATCTAAAACAACGACCCTGCCTCAGATCACAGGTGTGCGGCAAGTGAGGTCCTCCACAGAAAATACATCCGTCGCGAAGCCGTGGTCGTCTCCGAGAACTGGACTGTCCATCAACATCCGGGGCTGAGCGTTTCCTCTCAGAAGGCTGCTCTGAAGTCCTGGCTCTCACTCCGACTGCCAAATCACCGCCCTGCACGAACAGCTGCTCCAAGAGCTGGTCCTGATGAAAGCTCCTCGCCACCAAATGGGTCACTAAGGCCTGCAGTTCCCCCAGCTCGGCGGATACCGCCTGTCCAGGCTCCACAGGGGGAGTGGGGGTACCCTCGGCGGAAAAATGACGCCGGGGCGACATCCTGCAACAAGAAACCACAAGTCAGAAATAAAACCCCACATGACCCAATCTAGCGAAAGTCAAAGACATCCCCCTATTTCTGTAACTTTATGTTGTCTACAGCCAACATAACTGTCCAACAGAAATAAGACATGTCGATCCCTCTTCCCTCACAGGAAGAGTCGAATAATAAATCACTGACTTTCGCAAAATATCACGCCACTCAGGCCCTATCATCCTAGGGTCTGCCCAAAAGCCTAGGGTTTCCTAAGTCCCAACTGACCTATCCCTAAGCTCTGATACCACCTAATCTGTCACGCCCCGGGTGTAAACCAGAGCCCGGCCCGTCTACAGATCCGTCGTGCACACGGTATTTCCCGCGTACACGAATCGTCAGTAACCTGATCAGATATAAGAAATAATAATAAAAGAGCATAAAATCAGAGCTGAACTAAAAACTACAACATCTCAGACCAAAGCTGGAAATAAAGTAAAGAACAACTATAAATAAATACAAGTACTCTCCCAGCTCACCACAAAAATACAACCAACTGGCTAAGCCATACCCAAAATAGAGTACAATAAAAACTGTCTGAGAAGATAGTGGTACAACAAAAGTCCAGCTAGCTACTGTCGGGTGGACTCTCTATCTAGTCCGCCATCCTCTTACCTCGATCAGTTGCTGACGACCCAGCAACTCCCGCAGAAGACTCTGCAAAACAAAGGGAGAAACAAAGAAAAAGGCGATGGGGGTGAGAACTATTATAGAAACAGTAGCCTCCCCTAGTGGGTTAAGCCTCAACTCTGACATGCCCACTAGGTCAACCAGAGGCAAAAGAAAAGGAGTAAGGTGGTAAGCTAATAAAACTGCCGATAAAGGAAAGCTACCACTAATATGCCTCTAAATGCAATACCGAAAAGAGTAACTGAATGCATGCATCAGTAAAACTATCAGTCTAAATAGACCCGATCGAAGGACCAGAAACCACTAGTACTGCCTGCTCAAACTGTCTCAAATATCAAATCGGTACTCACTGACCGTTATAGAAGGTCTGGCTCTCACTGGCCAAAAACCGATATTTGGCACTCACTGGCCGATGTGTCAATCGCCTACTCCGGAGTGGCACTCGAGGGGAGCGACCCACACGAGTAAAGTAACTCTGTCATCAGTATCACAAGTATCTCTATATCGAGTATCACTGTATCAGGTATCACTGTATAGTAGGACTGGATCATGACAATGATCAAAGTGGGGAAAAACCCTCTACCAAAGATAACCCGAACCCTCTATCAATGCGATAATAATCAATAAGTGGGAAACTCCATCCACTAGAGGAATCCTATCCCCAATCTGATGCATACGTAAACATCCGGTCAACCGCCCAATGTCCGCGGTTGCCGCAATTGTAATATCACAGTTTTCATGTGACATTTTACCCTCCTGCTAAAGTTTATGTTTAGAGAAATTGAATTAACAGGTTTACTTAGGTTGATAATCTTGAGGTGCGGGTATTTTTCGGTGATAGAGCTCGAAAAATGAAGAGCGGTGGTGCGATCGGATCCGGATTCCGACTTACGGAACCCCCAGAAAGGGGAGATTAGGATCGCGGTAGCCAGGGGGTGCATGGAAATCCGTGTCAGTGATTTTGCACGCTTTTTGAGGAAATAAGGATTTATCTTTAAGGAATTTATCTCCTGCAATTAATTAATTAATTAATTAATTAATTAATTAGAGTTTTAAAATACCGATGTGGTTTTTGTCGTACATACAAACGATTTTGACTTCTCCCGAAAGAAAGGAAAAAGTCTAACCGGAGAGAAAAGAACGAGGAAAAAAGGCGAAACCCTAACTGGAAGAAAAAGAGAAGAAAGAAGGAGAAAGCGGAAGGACCCAACCCTCCCCGACGGACGTGCCAAAGCCGGGAGCGTGAACGGATCTCCGTCTCCGACGATTCGCGGTAAGCGATATTTCTTTCGGTCTTTCGTTTCCGATTTTTGTGTCGTCTTGGGTAGCCGTTTTTGCTACCCTACCCGTCGCCGCCGTCGCCGCCGCGAAACCCTAGGGCACTGTCGCACGGCCCTAGGGCATCGCCGCCGCGTCATGGTCGCGCCGTGCGGCCCCGGCACGCGCCGCCCGGGGCCGGTGCCCTCGCGGCCGCGGCGAGGCATGCGACGCGCGGGGCCGGTGCCCGCGCGGCCTTGGCTTGCGCCGCGCGGGGCTAGGGCCCGCGCAGTCGCGGTGAGTGCCGCGTGGGGCCGGTGCCCGCGCGGCTGCGACATCCGCCGTGCGGGGCCGGCGTCCGCGCGGCCGCATGGCCTGCAACACCGCGGGGGTGGCCGCGTCGCTCGTCGCGCGCGGGCACCACCGCCGTGTCGAGTTGTCATTAGTGTTTTTGGGTTTTTGGGCTCGGTTTATCTGCCGTTATATTTCTGATCTGACCACGGTTCTTTTGGGTACTATTTTTAGGTCCAAGTGCCGACAGGAAGCAAGGTTCGGTCTCTGGTGTACCGGTCAGCACAATTGAGGTGGGTACCTTTGGTTATTATCGGTGTAGGGTCGTTCCCGAGTATTCAGTTTGATAAAGTAGGTGTTTTTGGTAAATTAAATAACCCCATTGCATGTGAATCCCATTTACTAATCTAATTGAGGCGGCTGCGGTCGCAAGATCGTTCTATTAATCTGACCAGAGCGGCTAAGGTCGCAACTTTGTTTTTACACTCATATTGCTTACACGCACCCCGGCGGTTTGGCCACCACACAGGGTGTATTTTTCCGGAAAGATGGTAAGTTTTTACCCATGTACCCCATACTTGTGATGATGGGGACCCCAAGAAGATGAGTATGGTAATTGAGGTTGGGGCCCGACGTATTTTAAAAGCTGGGGTAGGTGCCCAGTGCGACATTCGACAGGGATTTAGCAGTACATGAGGGGGAAGTAAATGCTGCGGTGATTCGGTGTGTTCTTTTCAGTTATTGCATTTACTTGTATGTTTTGTACTTTATCAGTCCCTGACTACCCACACCGTGACAGGTCCGAGCAGGGGTGGGAACCGGGATGACGGTGAGGCATCAGTTAGAGGACCCTAGACATGAGGGCTAGTAAACGATACGTTTTCTTTGGTTATTTTTTAAAATTGTTGGTTAGTTAAACTGTGATTTACTTGTGTGGTTTCTTGTGGATGTTGCAATGAGGATTTCGTGTGGGACTATGTTCTCTTATCTGTGTTTGTTAAGATGTGTAGTTGCGGCGTTTTCAAATGCAAACATGGTTTCAAAAGTGTTTTCAAAACATGTGTCGTGTGGGCACTGATTTCAAACCCATGGATTTATCCTTTCAAGTATAGTGGCTGCTTAAAAGAGTTTGCAAAAATATTTTGGAAAAACCGGGTGTCGAGTGGACACCGATTTTCAAACCCATGGGCTTAAGCTATAGTCTGTATGTGATAGCAGTGACTGTATGATTAAATGTAGTCTCTCCTTTTTGTCTGTCATGGTCTATATGGTTAAAGTGTTTGTCTTGTTGGGAACGCCGTGCATATACAAAGGAGACTCTGCTCGTTTGGGGAGTGAATTTGAATATACGGCGGGTCTGGTACGCGCCGGAGGTGAGATTCATCTTAAAAAAAAAATGGGTACGTTTTCCGCTCCTTTAGAACCTCCGGGGCGTGACAGATTATATGGTATCAGAGAAAACGACTTTAACCACTGCAGCCAGTGACCAACATCCACAGAATGAATTATCACGAGTGACTAACCAAGTAGATAACCAAGGTGTAGGTGTGTAACGTATGAGCGTGAGCACGGGGAAAAAGGGATAGAGTCCTAGGGTCAGTAGGTCAAGTTGTTAGACCGATTGAATCATCATTAATGATATCTTCTTTGCTCACAGTGGAGAATGGCTCGTACAAGATCATCAACTGATAACGTAGGAGCCGACAATGCGGCTCCAGCAGCCGCGGAGAATGAGCTAATCCGTCAACAGTTACGTGAGATGGCCGGACAACTGTCGACCCTCGCAGAACACGTGCGTCAACTGACGCAGCAGCAGCAGGCCGTGCCTGGGGAGAGCGCCCGGGTCCCGCCACCCGAACCAATCGCACCTATGGCGGGACCATCCGGAACGCACGAAGAGACGGCGGCCGCTCATCCCCAGACAGCGACCACCGGGGTGTCGACGGACCAACCGACAGCGCCATCGGCCGCGCCCAGCCCAACGGCTTCGGGACCGGTTACGGGCGAAGCCTCCACCCAACGGACTGAACGGGACAGGGTGAGAGCGAATCTGGCTGAATTCAAGAAACACGACCCGCCTGTATTCGAGGGCGAGACGACCGACCCCCGGGTCGTGGAGAAGTGGGTGATACGATGGAAAAGTTTTTCGAGGACCTGATGATGGAGGATCATGAACGAGTTCCCCTGGCAGTCCATTGTCTTGAGGGAAATGCCCGGATGTGGTGGAAAACGGTGCGCCCGGACCCCATGAAAGGTGACGCCCTACCAACATGGACTGAGTTCAGGGAAAAATTGTTCGGGGCGTTTTTCTCCAATAGCGTTAAACAACAAATGGAGGACGACCTGAAGCATATCCGACAAGGGAACAGATCCGTCATGGAGTATCAACGAGAATTTGTGAGGCCGGCTAACTGTGTCCCCTTCGTCATAAGGGATAAAGCTCATAAAGCCCGCCTCTTCGTTGACGGATTACGAAACAACATTTTCGAAGTGGTGCAAAAAGCGGACCTTCACACCTTCCAGAAAGTGGTGGATAGGGCCACCATTGTGGAGCGCGGATTCGCGATTACGCGCGCCCGACGAGAGGACTCGGATTTCAACAGAGACAAGAAGCAACCGCAGTCCTTCTCAGGAGGGGGACCATCCAACGGGAGTCGGCCCCCTAAATATCCGAAGTCGCGCCATGGGGCTAAGAGCGCACCGGCAGGCAGTCAAAGGCCACGGGATAGACCCTGTGTTATCTGCAATGGAGCCCACAAAGTTACGGAGTGCGCTAAGAGGCACGACCACTGCTTCCGTTGCGGCAAGCAGGGCCACTTTCGTTTCAACTGCCCCACAAACCCGGGAACAGCCTCATCCGCAGCCTCCACCCCACCGCCACAACAGCCAGGGAGGGGGAGGACCCCCTCGGGACCCACGGTACGCCCTCCGCCTACTCGACAGGAGGGGGAGACGCGTCCGCAATCGGGAGGGAGGATCTACTCGATGACCCACCAAGGGGCAGACACACCGGAAGACGTAGTGGCAGGTACTACTCTAATCTCAGACTCTCGAGCTAGAACGTTGTTTGACACCGGGGCATCGCACTCCTTTGTATCTCGTGCCTTTGCCCATACTCATGACTTGGAAACGAAACCCCTATGCCTTTCCCTGACCGTCCGAACTCCTGGGGGGCCTATTGAGGCTGTTAGCTATGTGCCTTCTTGCCCAATAAAGTTGGGAAGGCTAGACTGCCTCGGGGACTTGGTGGTCATTCCACTGAAGGAATTCGACGTAGTTCTGGGAATGGATTGGCTCACTAAATACCAGGCGGAAATCGACTGTGACAAACGTCAAGTACGACTTCAGGTATCGAGATTTTCGGAGAATGTGTACCTCGCATGTAAAAGTGCCTTTTTTCGACCGTCATCTCCGCAACTCAGGCCAGGAGAATGATGGAGAGTGGATGCGTGGCGTACCTAGCCTCGGTGGATTTGGCAACCCGACCCGTCTCCTCGCTTTCTGACATTACAGTCGTAAGGGATTTTCGGGATGTTTTTCCGCCCGAACTTCCGGGGATGCCACCCGGACACGAGGTTGATTTCTCTATTGAGCTAATTCCGGTAACAAAACCCATCACAATGGCGCCATACAGAATGGCCTTCGCCGAACTAAAAGAACTAAAGGCGCAACTTGAGGACCTCCTGGACAAGGGGTTCATCCGACCGAGTGTGTCGCCATGGGGAGCGCCTGTTCTCTTTGTAAGGAAAAAGGATGGGAGTTTGCGTTTATGCATATACTACCGGGAAATAAACAAGGTCACGGTAAAGAACAAATACCCCTTGCCACGAATTGACGATCTGTTCGATCAACTGCAAGGGGCGACGGTATTTTCGAAGATCGACCTCCAGTCTGGCTACCACCAACTCAGAATCAGAGGCGAGGATATACCGAAGACGGCTTTCCGAACTCGCTATGGCCATTACGAGTTCACGGTGATGCCGTTTGGGCTTACTAACGCCCCAGCGGTGTTTATGGATATGATGAACCGGATTTTCAAACCATTCCTGGATCAATTTGTGGTGGTTTTTATCGATGATATCCTCATCTACTCGCGCACGGATAAAAAGCACGAGGAGCATCTCCGAGTGGTCCTCCAGACCCTAAGGGATCAAAAACTGTATGCCAAACTCAAAAAGTGTGAGTTTTGGCTCCGTGAGGTCGACTTTCTGGGACACATTGTCTCGGCCTCGGGAATTGCGGTGGACCCGAGGAAGGTAGAATCGGTGACCGCCTGGGCTCGCCCGACAACGGTGAAAGAAATTCGAAGCTTCCTAGGACTAGCGGGATACTACAGACGCTTTGTGGAGGGCTTCTCAAAGATAGCCGTTCCCCTTACTCGATTAACCCGAAAAGGGGAGAAGTTTGTCTGGTCGGCCCAGTGCCAAAAGAGCTTCGAGGAACTTAAAGGCAGACTCACGCGGGCACCGGTACTCACATTGCCAAAACCCGGTGAGGACTACGAGATCTATTGTGATGCATCTCGAAGCGGTCTGGGAAGCGTATTGATGCAACAAGGGAAAGTCATAGCTTATGCATCGAGGCAGCTCAAGGATTATGGACAGAACTAACCGACACACGACTTGGAGCTCGCGACAGTCGTGTTTGCTTTGAAACTCTGGAGGCACTACCTCTACGGGCCGCACTGTAACGTGTTTTCCGATCACCAGAGCCTCAAATACTTGTTTACACAAAAGGAACTGAACTTACGGCAGCGGCGATGGCTGGAACTACTGAAGGACTACGATTTGTCCATCCATTACCACCCCGAAAAGGCAAATGTGGTGGCCAATGCCTTGAGTCGAAAAGGACAGACGGGGGAAACGGCACTGAGCGCCCTTACCCAACAGGATCAATTAATTTCACAATTCTCGCAATTGAGGCTGGAGGTAGTACCAACAGGAGCAGTTGCGAAACTTCTGTCGTTGGTGGTGAGGCCTACGCTGATAGAGAGGATCTTGGAAGGCCAAGCAACGGACATGCAACTACAGCAAGTGCGAGACAGATTATCCTCGGAACAGAGTGAGGACTTTATGATCGGCACAGATGACGTGTTGAGGTTCCGGGGACGAGTCTGCGTGGCCGATGTGCCGGAATTGAAGAAAGAAATTTTGACGGAAGCGCATAATGCCCCCTACACTGCGCATCCCGGAGGTACAGAGATGTACAGGGACCTGAGGCAGACCTTCTGGTGGCCCAAATTGAAGAGTGATGTGACGCAATTTGTGGCGCGTTGCCTGGTGTGCCAACAGGTGAAAGCGGAACATCAGCGACCGGCGGAAAAACTACAACCATTGCCCATACCGGAGTGGAAATGGGAATGGATTACTATGGACTTTGTAATCGGCTTTCCGCGATCGCAACAAGGACATGACGCGATATGGGTCATTGTGGACCGTCTGATGAAATCGGCCCACTTTCTACCTATCCGCACGACGTGGACCCGAGATCGGCTAGCGCAAACCTACATCGATGAGGTTGTGAGATTGCACGGAATACCGTCGTCGATAACTTCTGATAGGGACACACGCTTTGTGTCAAACTTCTGGCGGATCCTGCAGCAGGCTCTGAGGACCAAACTGCAGTTTAGCACGGCCTTCCACCCGCAGACGGACGGGCAATCGGAACGCGTGATCCAGATTCTCGAAGATATGCTTCGAGCTTGTGTGCTGGATCTGGGCGAAGGATGGTCACGTTACCTACCCCTCGTGGAATTTGCCTATAATAACAACTATCAGGCTAGTATTAAGATGGCCCCGTACGAAGCCTTGTACGGACGCCGATGTCGATCGCCTATCTGCTGGGACGACTTGGGAGAGCGGAAGCTTTTGGGGCCAGACCTCGTAGAGGAAACAGAGGCAAAGGTGCGCCTTATCAGGCAGCGGCTGTCGACCGCCCAGAGCCGGCAGAAAAGCTACGCGGACCAGAGACGACGGGAATTGGAATTTATGGTAGGGGAACATGTGTTGCTTTGTGTATCACCGTCTAAGGGGACAAGATAGTTCGGCATACGAGGGAAGCTGAGCCCACGGTATGTGGGACCGTTCGAGATCTTGGAGCGCGTGGGCCCGGAGGCATACCAGTTGGCCTTACCGCCAAATCTTGAACGGGTGCATAATGTATTCCACGTCTCGATGCTCCGGAAGTACCTTCCCGACCCGTCGCACGTCCTTGACGCCTCGGCCGTTGAACTGCGGGAGGATTTGAGCTTCGAGGAAACGCCGATACGGATCTTTGCTCGAGAAGAAAAGAAACTTCGTAACCGGACGATCCCCTACGTAAAAATGCAATAGAGTAACCACGAGGAGCGCAAGGCGACTTGGGAACTTGAGACGAAAATGAGGGAGTGTTACCCTGAGTTATTTAGTGAGGGTTGAAGTTAAGTTTCAGGGACGAAACTTCTTTTAAGGGGTGAGTGGTGTAATATCACAGTTTTCATGTGACATTTTACCCTCCTGCTAATAAAGTTTACATTTGGAGAAATTGAATTAACGGGTTTACTTAGGTTGATAATCTTGAGGTGCGGGTATTTTTCTGTGATAGAGCTCGAAAAACGGAGAGCAGCGGTGCGATCGGATCCGGATTCCGACTTACAGAACCCCCAGAAAGGGGAGGTTAGGATCGCGGTAGCCAGGGGGTGCATCGAAATCCGTGCAAGTGATTTTGCACGCTTTTCGAGGAAATAAGGATTTATCGTTAAGGAATTTATCTCCTGGAATTAATTAATTAGAGTTTTAAAATACCGATGTGGTTTTTGTCGTACATACAAACGATTTTGACTTCTCCCGAAAGAAAGGAAAAACCCTAACCGGAGAGAAAAGAACGAGGAAAAAAGGCGAAACCCTAACCGAAAGAAAAAGAGAAGAAAGAAGGAGAAAGCGGAAGGACCCGACCCTCCCCCACGGACGTGCCAAAGCCGGGAGCGTGAACGGATCTCCGTCTCCAACGATTCGCGGTAAGCGATATTTCTTTCGGTCTTTCGTTTCCGATTTTTGTGTCGTCTTTGGGTAGCCGTTTTTGCTACCCTACCCGTCGCCGCCGCCGTGAAACCCTAAGGCACCGCCGCACGGCCCTAGGGCATTGCCGCCGCGTCATGGCCGCGCCGCACGGGGCTAGCGCCGCGCGGCCGCGGCTAGGGCCCGCGCGGTCGCAGCGAGTGCCGCGCGGGCCGGGTGCCCACGCGGCCGCGGCACGCGCCGCGCGGGGCCGGGTGCCCGCGCGGCCGCGGCACGCGCCGCGCTTGGCCGGTGCCCGTGCGGCTGCGACATGCGACGTGCGGGGCCGGCACCCGCGCGGCCGCATGGCCCGCAACACCGCGGGGGTGGCCGCGTCCCTCGTCGCGCGCGGGCACCACCGCCGTGTCGAGTTGTCATTAGTGTTTTTGGGTTTTTGGGCTCGGTTTATCTGCCGTTATATTTCTGATCTGACCGCGGTTCTTTTGGAGACTGTTTTTAGGTCCAAGTGCCGACAGGAAGCAAGGTTCGGTCTCTGGTGTACCGGTCAGCACAATTGAGGTGGGTACCTTTGGTTATTATAGGAGTAGGGTCGTTCCCGAGTATTCAGTTTGATAAAGTAGGTGTTTTTTGTAAATTAACTAACTCCATTGCATGTGAATCCCATTTACTAATCTAATTGAGGCGGCTGCGGTCGCAAGATCGTTCTATTAATCTGACCAGAGCAGCTGAGGTCGCAACTTTGTTTTTACACTCATATTGCTTACACGCACACCGGCGGTTTGGCCACCGCACAGGGTGTATTTTTCCGGAAAGATGGTAAGTTTTTACCCGTGTACCCCATACTTGTGATGATGGGAACCCCTCAAGGAGAGGTGGCTGCTACTTGGGCAGTCGAGGGGTTGGTGGCACCAAGAAGATGAGTACGGTAATTGGGGTTGGGGCACATCGTATTTTAAAAGCTGGGGTAAGTGCCAAGTGCGACATTCGACAAGGATTTAGCAGTACATGAGGGGGAGTAAATGCTCCGGTGATTCGGTGTGTTCTTTTCAGTTATTGCATTTACTTGTATGTTTTGTCCTTTATCAGTCATTGACTACCCACACTGTGACAGGTCCGAGTAGGGGTGGGAACCGGGACGACGGTGAGGCATCAGTTAGAGGACCCTAGCCATGAGGGCTAGTAAACGATACGTTTTCTTTGGTTATTCCTTTAAATTGTTGGTTAGTTAAACTGTGATTTACTTGTGTGGTTTCTTGTGGATGTTGGAATGAGGATTTCGTGTGGGACTATGTTCTCTTATCTGTGTTTGTTAAGATGTGTAGTTGCGGCGTTTTCAAATGCAAACATGGTTTCAAAAGTGTTTTCAAAACAGGTGTCGTGTGGGCACTGATTTCAAACCCGTAGATTTATCCTTTCAAGTATAGTGGCCGCTTAAAAGAGTTTGCGAAAATGTTTTGGAAAAACCGGGTGTCGAGTGGACACCGATTTTCAAACCCATGGGTTTATGCTATAGTCTGTATGTGATAGCGGTGACTGTATGATTAAATGTAGTCTCTCCTCTTTGTCTGTCATGGTCTGCATGGTTAAAGTGTTTGTCTTGTTGGGAACGCCGTGCATATACAAAGAAGACTCCGCCCGTTTGGGGAGTGAATTTGTATATGCGGCGGGTCTAGTACGCGCCGAGGTGAGATTCATCTTAAAAAAAAAATGGGTACGTTTTCCGCTCCTTTAGAACCTCCGGGGCGTGACAGCAATAACCCGAAACCGCAATCTAGTATGACGAACCCACTCAACAACCCGACTACACTATCCTACGACCCTGCTCAACTCGAGCAATATCCCAAATATCACAATGAAAGGAGAAGAAGTGACAACATGGTTTCTCCTAAGTCAAATCCCAAAGATAGTGTAGCAGTAAATAGTGGCCTATCTAGATGTCCATACAAGCATGCAAATGTCCTCATTTAGAATAGAAGGAAAAACGTCCACTAATGCGCTCACGTATAATAAATCATAATGTCCCCATATACTAATCTATTCACATGGATAGTATGATATAGCAATGAGCTCCAACACCAATGTCTCAAAGTGATGATCCCTTTTTGCATAATCACTAAGTACTAACATACAACTAATCATGCTATTCCAGTTAAATAAATACTTTAACAGAAGTGATTATGGCATAATGATCAAGTTCCAATACCATTGTCTCAATCACATGGATAGGCTATCAATTATGTGGTCCCTTTTTGCATGCAAGGTTTATCAATATTTGTTCAACATTAACTAACATCGGGTTATTCTGATATTCCTAGTGAGCATACCAAAAGAGAGGGATACAACAACCACCCACCTCAATCGCTAAATCCAAGTCCCAAAGTGCTCATGCCCAAGAATACATCGCCTGCCGCAACAACTGCAAAAAATACCAACCGGTACCCGATTAAACAAACAATCAACCAATGTCGCAAAATCAGTCAAGAAGAGGCTTTGTTTCACCTATAGGAAGGACTCTAAAAAATCCAACAAAAATACCGTTGCGATCGTCGCGACGAGCCCTTCGAAATGAGTACCTGCAGGTCCCAAACCGAGTTTTGTAGGTCAAGTTAAAAAATCGACAAGGTGACCACCTCAGAAATCCCAAGTATAAAATCCGTAGAACATTGCCCTGACAAAAGTGGGATTTTCACCTTCAGGGATCACTCAGAAAATTCCAAGAAAAATATAAGGACGTTCCTTGCGATGTGTAGATGAAAATCGAGTATTGGCATGCCTCAATCCGATGTCTGAGCGCGAAGATATCAACGAAATACTCCGGTGCTGTCCAAAAGCCACACAGCAAATAGGGGGATCAAAAGTGCCTCGATAACCGTGCCAAAAGTTCAAAACAGAGCAAAGAAATCAACACAAAAATCAAAGCGTTACCTCTCGTGGACGCGCTGCTGCAAAAATCGTCAAAAACGATGGTCGGAGTAAGCCAAGGGAGCCTGCGCACCGAAACGCGACGAAGGGGATCACTGGTGAAGGAAAGTCGCACTGCGCCGAAATGCCGCAAACCTCAAAGTACGTGCCACGAAAAATTCTGAAACTTCCTCAGAAGATAGAGCACAAGATGATGTTCATCTTTGCTTCAGGGCTCAGCAGGAGATGAACTTGGGAAAAGCCCCAAATCGCAGGCCAAAGGGGGCTATTTATAGCCAAAACCCAACAAATCCAAAAATACCCAACAAGTCCCTGGTTTCGGGCGCCCGATTAAATCGGGTTGCTACAGTAACGGGCCCGGCCGTTACTGTGCGCGCCCGAAACAGTCTAGGCCTGCCTCGCGGCCCAACCGCGCCCCGCGTGCCCGGTGCACGTGCGCCCGCCTATCACGGTGCGCCGCGTGGCGCCGCGGTCCACGGCGGGAACCGTGGACCGCGGTTCATGCCGGGCCACCCGGGTCCGTGCGCTCACCAATGGGCGTGCTCCACGTGGCCACGCGGGGTCCACGGTGTGCCGCGCCCGGCGCTCGGTCGTGCGTTCGTTGACCCACCAATCACAGCGCGCCACGTGGCACCATCAACACTCGCTGTGCCCGCCGTGCTCCGGTCGCCGCCGGTCGCCGCCGGTCGCCGGAGTTACTGTTCCGGCGTGAACAGTAACTAATGGCACAAAAAATCACGTAAATAACCCATTTTCATCGTTTTTGCGCGTTGAATCCAAATCTACTGTCCGTTTTGCCAAATTCCGCTTCTAAAATTTGTCAAAGGCATCCGGAAAGGTATTCTTAATCCAAATTTGGCGCTGGATCTAATCCTGAGGTCCGATTCACGCGCAAACACCTCCAGCACACGGCAAAGGCCTCCGAAAGCTGCTAAACACACTGTAGAAGCTCCGTTGACCCAACAGTAATCCTCTTGTGGAAATTCGGGTCCTCAAACTTCTAGCTGGTGATATCTTTCTCCATTGCTCTTTGTTTATTTCAGTTGGTTAGTTTTATTCGCATGTGCTTTTGGTTATTGTGGACATTGTGGATGTTGAGATAGTTTTAGTACTGGTGTTGGATATTTGTATGACAGGATCTCTATTGTGTTTTGATTTATGGTTTTGAAGATTTCCAGGGATTGCGAAAAGTATTTAAATACCGGTGTCGCCTAGGCATCATCTTTAAAACCCTTGGTTTAATCTTTTAAATTTTATCGCTCAAATAACTACTGTTTAACTATCTAAACTTTCGTTACTTTTTACGTTTTGAGTGTTGTGGTTGAGGTATGGTCGTAATACGCTACGCCGTACATACGCATGTTGGGCTGTGTGAGTCGCACAGAGCAGACAAGTGTATGTGGTTGGTCTGGGTACGCGTTCCGCGGGAGCTCAATAAAAAAAAAATGTGTTCTACTTTTCCGCTATTTAATTACTCCCGGGGCGTGACAGATTAATATGGTATCAGAGAAAAATGGCCTTAACCACGGTACTAAACGTTTAACATCTACGGAACACAATGCCATGTGCGACTAACCTATGATATAACCAGAGGCTAGAGGCTTAGAAGCGTGAGCGTTGAGAGGGAGAGGTCTGGGTCTAACGGTCCAACGGTTTAGAAATGGGTTAAGTCTAGGTTTGACTCGGCTTTTATGTTGTCCAGATTATGGCCCGGACTAGATCATCGACCGAGGACGCAGGAGCAGATGGTACGACGTCAACCACTGCTGAGAACCGGCTACTCTGGCAGCAACTACGGGAAATGGCTGGGCAGTTGGCGACCCTCACGGAGCAGGTGCACCTATTGACGCAACAACCGGCTGCGCCAGCAATTGTTATACAGGCTCCGCCAATTGGACCGGCTGCACCATCTACGAAACTACCGACAGCAGGCGGTGAGATTGCGACAGCCAGGGTACCACCGGTTCAGGCAACGGAACCCTCGGTAGCCCCACCAGTCGTAGGTTCGGGACCTGCAACGGGGGCCGCCGTCAGGGACCCCTTAAGGGAGACCGTAACGGCACCCCCCCCTGTTGCACCCACTTTTGCCACCGGAGGAGCTACTCCCCAACTCATGGAGCGGGAAAGGGTGAGAGCAAATCTGGCTGATTTCCGGAAGTACGACCCACCAGTCTTCGAGGGGGAGACGACTGACCCTTGGGTTGTGGAAAAGTGGGTCGATACAATGGAAAAGCGTTTCGAAGACCTACTGATGGAGGAGCACGAGCGGGTTCCTCTAGTCGTTCACTTTCTGGAGGGAACCGCCCGCATCTGGTGGAAGACAGTGCGCCCCGATCCTTCCAAAGGCACTGTCCTTCCATCGTGGACTACCTTCCGGGAGATGCTGTTCGGGGCCTTCTTCTCCAACAACATCAAGCAGCAGCTGGAGGATGACTTGAAGCACATCAAGCAAGGGAATCGCACAGTTATGGAGTATCAGCGAGAGTTCGTGAGGCTAGCCAATTGCGTCCCCTTCGTCATAAGGGATGAATCACACAAGGCCAACCTTTTCGTGGATGGATTACGAAGTGACATCTTCCAGATAGTGCAGGCGGCGGACTTACACACTTTTCAGAAGGTGGTCGACCGGGCCACTCTAGTCGAGCGGGGCCTGGCCGTCACTCGGGCCCGACGGGAGGGATTCGAACGAAACAAGGACAGGAAACGAGCACAGTCGCATCCTGGTGACGGTTATCTGGAGGGGAGCCAACCACCCAAGTATCCAAAGACGCAACGTGGGACCCGGAGCACGCTGACGAGAGGACAAAAGCCGGAGAAAACCTCCGTCGGCCTCGGCCGGACGCCCTTCAACAGCGCGACAAGAGAAGGGGGTTCCGCCGTGTTACGGCTTTTTGTGTTGGCATATTTCGTGAGTTGAGTCGGAGTCTTGAAGTGATCAAATTGTCAATCAACAATCGAAGACTCAGAGAAAATTCAACAAGAGCTCAAGTTGACACTCAGTATTTTGAGTCTTGAAGATTGAAGGTGAAGATTTGTGGATCAATTACACCAATCTCAAGAAGAATGGATTCGGAATGATCAGGTACGTTAAACTAAATAATTTTGGTGATCCAAATACATTTGTGTAGTTTAGAAACACTTGGATAAGTTTTCATTGCTTAAAAATCAAAAACTGGACAAATTGGATGTTCAGGATCCGGATCAGACCAATCCAGTCCGGACCCCGAACATAGTTTAGTTCATGCGGAATTCCAGTCCGGACCTCCCCTGTTTCAGTCCGGACCCCGAACTATGTGTTTGCTGAAATCGCATGAACAGTGCGGATCAGGAAGTTCCAGTCCGGAGCCCGAACTGTTTTTTCAGGAAAATTGCTGAAAAAAGACGACAGTCCGGATCAGCCAAATCCAGTCCGGACCGCCGTGCGGGAAAAATTATGTTAAGTCAGTTTTTGATGCTTATCTCTTTCCAAAGGTTTCTAACCTATAAATAGACACTTAGGGTTTCTCAAGAACTACCAATCAATTCAGAAACACTCGAGAGCAACCCTAGAGGCTAGATTTTTATCGTTCTTCTCTTTAGCCTCTTTTAGGTCAATTCGACTGTTCTTCCAAGATATACTTTTTGTCGAATTGATCTAATCTTTGCTTAGAGATTCCATCTATGGTTCTTCAATGTTAATCTAAGCAAAGGATCACCATCGAAGCCTATATTCTGTATCGGCTGAGTTTGCGTCGTGGATTCGACGTAGCACCGTGGATTCGGTGTGTTGAAGGCGTTTCGTGGATTCGAAACGTGTGCTCGTGGATTCGAGTGGCGTTCGTGGATTCGAACGTGTGCAGTGGACATGCAATCGGTGGAGCGCAAGATCCGAAGAACTTGAAGGAGGGGTTTGAGTCCGTGGAGTCGGTAATCACCTTGTTATTTTTCTTTTTCTTAGTGGATTGTTATTGCGTGTTGGTCCCGTGGTTTTTCTCCTGGATTGGAGTTTCCACATAAATCTCGGTGTGCTGTTTTTATTTTCCGCATTGGTTTTTATTTTGCACTGAGATTGTGATTTTTGTTATTACACCTATTCACCCCCCTCTTCTAGTTGTTTGATTGTACCTATTTAGATCCTTGTGGATCCTATAAAAACCTACACGCCGCAACATGGTGGGAGAGTATGCACGATGGCTCAGCAGGGGGCAGACCCGCCAGAGGACGTGGTGGCAGGTATTACCCTACTCTCCGATACTCGTGCTAGGACTTTGTTCGACACCGGAGCATCCCATTCCTTTGTTTCTCGTAATTTTGCCTTTACCCATGGCTTAGAAGAGAGATCCCTTCTTAGGACTATGATCATCCAGACCCCGGGGCAACCCCTCCACGCGGGCATCTATGTTTCATCCTGTCCGGTGAGGCTAGGCCGGATGTTATGCCCTTGGGATCTGGTAGTTATCCCAGTAAAAGAGTTCGACATAATACTCGGGATGGACTGGCTGTAGAATACCGGGTTTTCGGATAGCGCACCGACCTCGCCAGATGGCATGGTGCAGAGAAATTGCCTCGAGCGTGTTCCTTATGTGTTTACAGATGAGTTCGGATTGTTTCGGATCAACGCAGAAGCCCCAGCTTGAATCGGAGTTTTCCGGGCTTGTCCGCCGTTAGAGGACCGGTTTCGGGAAAAGCCCCGACTTCACAGTGGAGTGCAGAAATTTTGGGAACACTTGGAACAGGTGTAGTTTAAGTTTACAGCGGAGTTCGGGAGGTTCCGGACTAACGCGGAGGACCCGAGGGCGAAAAGTGAGTCGGAACTGATGATTTTGGAGCCGGTTTTTGGATTAAGAACCCCGACTCAACGGTTGAGCTTTTTGAGGAGAAAAAGCTGTGGGTATGTGTATTTTCAGATTACAGCGGGGATCGGGAGGTTTCGGGCCGGTGCGGAGACCCCGAAGGCAAAAAGTGACTTGGAGTTGGCCTAATTTGGATTAATTAAATTATTTATTTAATATTTGTTTTTTGTTTAGTAGGTGTAGAAGCAAGGAATGAATGAATGATTGTTGTGGGTTAGTGGAGGAGATATTTTAGTTGTTGGGTTATTTTATTCTGTCACGCCCCCGGGGGTTTTTGAGTCTATCAAAGCGGAAAATTACGTGTATTATTTTTTTTTTTCTTTCTGATAATCGGGATCCCTTATATAGCTCGTATTATATCTTTAATTAATTTTCTCTTTAATTTGTACGTAAGAAAATTCTATTTTCCGTCATCGGATAATTAATTAATTAATTAATTATCCCCTACGAGATAACCCACCTTATCTCCAACGGGTGCAAGATATTTTGCACGAATTCCGATGCATGACTAATCACCGCATCACTAAGAATTCCGTTCCGGGAGATTCCGACATCCGATTTCAGATCCGATCGCACCGTCGGCCATCATTTTCCGCGCTCTATCGCAGAACAATACCAGCACCACACACTGGCCAACTCTTAAGAATTGAATAATTTTATTTCACTTAAAGGCTTAATTAATTACATGTGAGTCAAAAATAGCCCTAAGGGCCGGATCACTACACCACTCACACTTTATAAAAAGTTTCATCCCGAAACTTAAGTATAAACCCCACTAATCAATTCGGGAAAACATTCTCTCATCTTCGATTCCAGTTCCCAAGTCGCCTCGCGCTCTTCGTGGTTGCTCCACTGGACCTTTACATAGGGGATTGTTCGTTTGCGCAACTTCTTGTCCTCTCTCGCCAAAATTCGCACCGGCGTCTCCTCGACGCTTAAATCCTCTCGCAACTCGATAGTGGAGGCATCCAAGGCATGAGAGGGATCAGCTAGGTACTTCCGGAGCATTGAGACATGGAACATGTTATGGACTCGTTCGAGGTTCGGCGGCAGGGCTAATCGGTACGCCACCGGTCCTACGCGTTCTAGGATCTCGAACGGTCCTACGTACCTCGGGCTTAACTTTCCCTTTATGCCGAAGCGTCGGTTCCCCTTGGAGGGCGAAACTCGGAGTAACGCATGCTCACCCACCATGAACTCTAAGTCTCGGCGTCTGTTGTCCGCGTAGCTTTTCTGTCTGCTCTGGGCGGTCAGTAGCCTTTGTCTAATCAATCGCACCTTTGCTTCAGTCTCCTCCACCAAATCTGGGCCCAGAAACTTACGCTCACCCAAGTCGTCCCAGCATATTGGAGACCGACAGCGGCGCCCGTACAGGGCCTCGTATGGTGCCATCTGAATGCTGGCTTGGTAACTGTTATTGTAGGCAAATTCCACTAGGAGCAAACACCGTGCCCACCCTTCGCCCAAGTCCAAAACGCATGCTCGAAGCATGTCCTCCACAATTTGTATCACCCGCTCTGATTGTCCATCGGTCTGCGGGTGAAAAGCCGTACTGAAGTGCAACTTGGTTCCCATTGCTCGCTGCAGGCTCTGCCAAAAGTTTGACACAAATCGCGTGTCCCTGTCCGACGTGATGGATGTCGGCACCCCATGCAACCTTACTATCTCGTTGATGTAGGTTTGTGCCAGTCGTTCCCGCGTCCACGTCGTGTGTATGGGCAGAAAGTGGGCCGATTTCGTCAGACGGTCCACAATCACCCATATTGCATCATGTCCCTGTGACGATCTCGGAAACCCGGTCACAAAATCCATGGTAATCATGTCCCACTTCCACTCGGGCACCGGTAAGGGTTGCAATTTTCCTGCCGGACGCTGGTGCTCGGCCTTCACCCGTTGGCACACCAGGCAGTGTGCCACAAACCGAGTCACGTCTCCCTTCATTTTGGGCCACCAGAAGGTCTGTTTGACGTCCTTGTACATCTTCGTTCCCCCGGGGTGCGCTGCATATGGAGCAGTATGCGCCTCCCGCAGGATTTCCTCTTTGAGTTCCGGTAGATCCGACATGCAGATTCGTCCCCGAAATCGTATCGTGCCGTCAGAGTTTACTGTGAAATCACCTTCTTGGTCAGCAGTTACTCTACTTCGCACCAGCTGGAGTTGGTCATCAGTCGACTGCCCCTCGAGAATTCTGTCAAGCAAGGTAGGTCTGACCACCAGTGTCAGAAGTTGTGCGACTGTACCCGCCGGTACTACTTCTAGTCTTAATCGCGAAAATTTCGCAATCAGACTATCTTGCTGGGTGATGCCACTTACCCCTGCCTCCTCGGCCTGCCCCTTGCGGCTCAGGGCATCGGCCACCACGTTTGCCTTTCCCGGGTGGTAGTGGATCGTTAAATCGTAATCCTTCAGTAGCTCGAGCCACCGTCTTTGTCGCAAATTTAACTCCTTTTGGGTGAAAAGGTACTTAAGACTTTTATGATCTGAGTACACATTGGAGTGTGCCCCATACAGGTAGTGTCTCCAAAGCTTGAGGACGAACACAACCGCTGCGAGTTCCAAATCGTGCACGGGGTAGTTCCGCTCGTATTCCTTGAGCTGCCTTGACGCATAGGCTATAACCTTTCCCCGTTGCATGAGTACTCCACCCAGTCCGTTTCGTGACGCATCGCAATACACTTCATAGTCCTCCCCTAGTTCTGGCAGGGCGAGAATCGGGGCTCGCGTCAATCTATCCTTGAGCTCCTCGAAGCTCCTCTGACACTTGTCCGTCCAGATGAACTTTTCCCCCTTTCTAGTCAAACGGTTTAAGGGGGTGGCTATCTTGGAGAAACCCTCCACGAAGCGCCGGTAGTACCCGGCTAATCCCAGGAAGCTTCGAATCTCCGTCACCGTCGTCGGTTGGGGCCAGTCCGTCACCGAATCTATCTTCTTCGGATCGACTGCGACTCCAGCCGCCGAGATTACGTGCCCCAAGAAGACAACCTCACGGAGCCAAAACTCACACTTTTTGAGTTTGGCGTAGAGTTTCTGTTCCCGTAGGGTCTGGAGGACTGTGCGCAGATGTTCTTCATGTTCCTCGTCTGTACGGGAGTAGATGAGGATATCGTCGATGAAGACCACCACGAATAAGTCCAGGAAGGGTTTGAATACCTTGTTCATCATGTCCATGAACACCGCCGGGGCATTTGTGAGCCCGAACGGCATTACTGTAAATTCGTAATGGCCGTAGCGAGTCCGGAAAGCCGTCTTGGGGATGTCCTCCCCCTGACCTGGACCTGATGATAGCCCGACTGCAGGTCAATCTTCGAAAACACCGTCTGTCACGCCCCGGGTGTAAACCAGAACCCGGGTCCGTCTACAGATCCGCCGTGCACACGGAATTTCCCGCGTACACGAAGCGCTGGTAACCTGCTCAGGTATAATATAAACAATAAAAGAGCATAATACAGAGCTGAAATAGAAGAACCATATAATATCTCAGACTGGAATAATAATAAAGCTGTAATAAATACAATAATCTCTCAACTCACCAAAATAGTACAACCTGCTGGCCAAAGCTAGACCCAAAATAAGAAAAATACATCAGTCTGAGTAAAGGGTACAACATCTGTCTAACAACAACTCAATCTCACAGGAGATCTATCTACTCAGCGATCCCCTTACCTCGATCAGCTGCCGATGGCCTAGCAGCTCCTGCAGACGACTCTGCAACACAAAGGAGAAGAGACAGGAAACAACAATGGGGGTGAGAACTACTAGATAAGCCAGTAGCCTCCCCTAGTGGGTAAAACCTCAAATGCTGACGCACCCACTAGGACTACTAGAGGCAAAAGGAAAGGACAGTGGTAAGCTATAAAGGCTGCTGATAAAGAGGAAACTACCACTACTATGCCTCTAAATGCCATGCCGAAGGAAATGACTGTAAGTATGCATCAGTATCTACCCTGCCTGCCTGGATAAACCCAATCTAATCACCAGTAAAAACTGGTACTGCCTGCTGTGCCTGCCGTATCGGGTATGCCAGCCCACGCATAACACCGATGTAAAAAGGAGTCTCAAGGACTCAAAGCCTGCCTGTCGCGCACTCCGGAGTGGCACTCGAGGGGAGCGACCCACACGAGTAAAGTATCTCAGTAACCAGTAATCATATGTATCATAAAACAGCAGGACTGGATCATGACTCTGATCAAAGTAGGAAAACCCATCCACTAAAGAAAAGCTAATCCCCAATCTGATGCAATAGTACTCAATAAGTGGGAAACTCCATCCACTAGCAAAAAGCTCGATCCCCAATCTGATGCAAAGATCGACATCCGGTCAACCTGTGATGACCCGGATCTCCGCAGAGCTGTTGTAGTGCGTTGGGGTGGCTATTGGAGGCTTACATGGTGTGTTGGAGGTGTTTGGGGCATAATTTGGCTCAAGTGTTGGACTTCGGGCTTATTTGGATCACGTGGGTGATCGGAGGACCCCGTGGAGGGTTTAGAGGTGGTTTCGCGCGAATCGGATATTAAAATGGGGCTCCGCGCGAAATTCGGGCTAAGAATACACTTCCGGGAGCCTCCGGCAAATTTTAGAGTTGGAATTTGGCAAAATGGACGTCAAATTCGGATTCAGCGCGCGAAAACGGTCAAAATGGACTACCCACTTGTCATTTTTGAGCTCGGGTTACTGTTCACTGCCGGAACAGTGATTCCGGCGATCGCCGGCGGCAGCGGCGGCGGCGGGCAGCGGCGGAGAGCGGCGGCGCGGCCTCGGGCAGGCGGAGAGCGGCGGCGGGCAGGGCGTGTGGGCGCGGGCAGGGCGCGCGGGTGCACGGTCCACGCGACCGTCGTGCACCGAAGCGGGATGCCACGTGGCGTGTTCTTATTGGAGGGCTTCCTAGGCGCGGTTCTTGGAATTCCTCGGGGTGCACAGTGGACCGGTGGAAGACACGTGGCATCACGTTATTGGTCCGGTGTTTGGGGGTGTCGTGCACCGGGTGCAGCGAGTGTGGCTTGGACACGTGGCGTGCGAGGATTGGGCGCGTCACTGTGCGCGTACGGGCGGCAGGCGGCGGGGCAGGCGTGCAGGCGGCAGGCGGCGTGGCAGCGGGCCGGCGGGCGTGGCGGCCACGGCAACGACGTGGCGCACGCGTGCGCCACGTGGCGGCCGCCTATTGGCCAGCGCCAACTGCCCGTTGACCAGGGGTGCGCCACGCGGCACGTAGGGAGTGGCCGGATCCGCTGTTTTGTGTTGGAGGACACGTGTCGTGCGGAGGAGCGGGTTGGACGGCCGTGCGGTCCGACCAGGATCCCGTGCGGGACTGGGCTTCCGTGGGCCGCGGCACTGTGTGGGCCCGAATTCGGGGCCCGAAAGATTCGGGCGCCCGAATTCGGGACACAATGTGTATTTTCTGATTTGTTTGTTTGAGCCTATAAATACCAACCCGAGCCCCTTCTTTTCGAGTTTTTCTCCCTTTTTCGAGCCTCTTCTGCCCGAGCCACCTTAAGGAGATTTGTTCATCTCTTGATCCTTGATCTTCCTGCCAAGTCCTAGGATTTTTGGAGCACGCATCCTAAGGTTCTCCATTTTACTGCGCGGCGCGACGTTGCATTTCCTGTTTTCTTCTTCAGCGCAGCAGTGATGTTTTAGCTCCCCTGGGCTACCCCGAGGTCCTTTTTCAGTGATTCTTGCGCCGGCTGACTCCTTACAGGTAGGGCTTCAACTTTCATTTTGATCGCACTTTTCCGTTTCGAGGTTTTGGCACGGATCCCGAGGCAAACAGTGACCCCTTTTTGCTGTGTGGATTTCCTTGACAGCAGCAGAGTATTTCGGCCATATCTTCGCGCACGAGCGTCAGACGGAGACGAGCTTATACAACTTTTTCATCTACGGATCGCAAGGAACGCGCTCGTATTTTTCTTGGATTTTTCAGAGATTTATTTCAAGGTGATAATCACTGTTTTCTCAGTGTACTGTGTACAGTTTTTCTTCACAGTTTGTTGATTGGATTACCACCTTGACGAATTTATAACTTGGCTTACCGAACTCTGATTTGGGCGTGCAAGGTACCGTTGCGAAGCTATCGACGCGAGGATCGCCGCGATATTTTTCTGGGAATTTTCTGGGCACTTTCTGCAGGTGATAATTTAACAGTTCTGGGACTGTTGTTGTATGTATTCGTAAGCGCATTATTTGGGAGCCTAAGTGTTTTTAGTGGACTTGGTGTTGTGCCAGGAGTGTTGCGGGTGTGCTGACCTTGTTGGAGCAAGGGATTGGAGTTTTGGGTATTTTCAGCTGTACGGACCCGGACAGTTAGCGCTTCAGGTGGGTGGTTGTTGCTTGCCTCTACATCTGACTTACTCACTAAGTTTATTAGAAAACCCCCAATGTTGAGCATATTGATTGAGTATCCTGCATGTTGACTGATATAGATGTGAGCCTATCATCTGAGATTTCTTTGGTGGATATAGCATGTTGGGGATATGACTGGGGTAATACTGTTGTAGGAACATGATCATTGGAGTAATTTATTATTGATAATTGACATGCTACTTTAGCACCCAGATTTTATGAAAATGGATTAAATAGATTAATTGGTGGGACATAATGATTTATCATTGTGCGGGTTTCACTCTGGGGATTTATTATGGATCAGGGATCATATACATGTGTAGTTGACTGATGATTTTGGCATGACTGTTTTATCTGTGTGGATATTATTAATCGATACACATGTAAAACTGTTACTTGACTTTCTTTCTCTCCCACATTGTATGAGGACTTTTGCATGCTTATTTGGACATCTAGATAGGCCACTATTTTATTGCTACACTATCATATTGGGATTTGACTTAGGAGAAACCATGATTGCTTTCTTTCTCCTTCTTATTTAGACTTTTGAGTCATGTTGCTCGAGTTTGAGCAGAGGAATGGGATAGTGTAGCTGGGACCTGAGGGTCAGTGACAGGGTGTACTTGATGTTGGATTGTGGGTTATTGCGGCAACCGCGGACAGTAGGCGGTTGACCGAATCTTGATTATTTTACCCAATTGCGAGTTATGGGTTATTGCGGTGACCGCGGACTTTGGGCGGTTGACCGGATGTTTACTATTGCATCAGATTGGGTATCAGTTTTCTCTAGTGGATGGTGTTTCCCACTTTTGAGTACTATTGCATTTGATTTGGGATTGAGGTTTCATTAGTGGACGGAGTTTCCCACTTTGATCATAGTCATGATCCAGTCCTGCTATTATGAGACAGTGGTTACAGAGATACTTGATATAGTGATACTTTACTCGTGTGGGTCGCTCCCCTCGAGTGCCACTCCGGAGTAGGCTTTAGACCGTGTTGGGTTCCGGTCATTTGGACAGTGGAGATACTGAGTTCTTGAGTTCGACAGCAGAGCAGGCAGTACCAGTTTTACTGGTGGCACTAGATTGGGTCTAGTTGGTCAGATACTGTTTTCTGATGCATTCATACCGTCATTTCCTTCGGTATTGCATTTAGAGGCATACTTGTTGTGGTTCCCCCTTTTATTCAGTAGTTCTGTTTACGGTTTTACCACTTGCCCTTTTCTTGCCTCTAGTAGACTTAGTGGGTACGCCAGAGCTTGAGGCTTTACCCACAGGGGGAGGCTACTGGTTTACTAGTGGTTCTCACCCCCATTGTTGTTGTTTCCCCTTTTTCTCCCCCCTGTTTTGCAGTGTCCTCTTCGGGAGTTGCTGATATTCGATCGTTGTTCGAGGCGAGGGAGTCACGAGCTAGATCCTTACCACCCGAGGAGTGTAGCTGTATCCCCTGGTTGGAGATTCCTGGTAGCTGTTGGCTGGTTTTACTGTTTCTTTTGGAGGGAGATCTTTTGTATTTGGAGAGACTGATGTTGAGACTGATGTACTATAGTTTTAGTTTAGCTCCTTTTATAGTTGAGAGATGCTGTACTGAGGACATTGTATGATGATTATCTGTATTTGAGGAGATGGATATTGTACTTTATTTCATACTGTTCAGTGATTGGATTTTATTTTACAGCATTTCATTTCCGCTCTGATATTTGTGTAGCTATAGTACTATCTTTTGCAGGTTAGACGCTTCGCCTATGCGGGTTTTAGCATAGGTGGCGGATCTGTTGGCGAGCCCGGGTCGCAGTTTCGACCCCGGGGCGTGACACAACCGCCTAATGTCCGCGGTTGCCGCAATACCCCATAAGTCCAAAGCCTGATAAAGTAATCAACATCTGGCCAACCGCCTGATGTCCGCGGATACCACAATGCCCCACAACCCATAATCGAGTCTAACCTGTCCCAGACTCGATGGGCTCAACTACACTACCCCAAAACCCTGCTCAAACTTGAGCAACATGCATCTGAATGCAAAGGAGAATAATAAAACATGGTTTCTCCTAAGTCAAGTCCCAATAATAGTGTAGCAATAAATAGTGGCCTATCTAGATGTCCATACAAGCATGCAATTGTCCTCTTTTAAAACTGAAGAAAAGTGTTTGATATTTATTTAGAAAAGGATGGCTTAAATGTCCCAACATAGTAAGTCATTTTGCATGCGAGATTATGATATAGCCTTTGTCCCAACAACAGTGTCCCAATTTAATATAAATAAGCCGTCATATAATTTGTGGGGTTTACTCATGCAATTCACAATTAAAATACCGATTACCAGTTTAAAATAGGGGATCTCTAATACTCCTAGTGAGATAGTCAGAAGTGAGGTAAGCAACAACCACCCACCTCGAAAAGTGTGATCCACATCCAGAAAGGTCTCCTTAATGTCCACAGTCCTCTATACCCGCAACTCGTCAAGAACAGTGCACAACTGTACAGAATAACACACCCAGAGTAAACACAAATCCCAAAAATACAGCCTTTGCTATTTTTCCAAACAGCACAAAAAGAAGGGATTTTGACCTCTGTACAGTGCTCTGAAAAATCCAGAAAAATTACGGTTGCGTTCCTCGTGACGAGTAGATCGAAATCAACTACTTAAACACCTTAATCCGATGCTCCTAGCTCCAGATATAATTCGGAGAAGTTACTGCTGTCCAGAAAGTACCACAGCAAAAAGGGGGGTTAGAGGTGCCTCGGGAACCATGCCAAAAGTGCGAAACGGAGCGAAGTGATCAACACAAAAAACGAAGCCTTACCTCTTAGGAACATGCTGTCGCAGAAATCGTCTAAAAATTCCTCCTGGTTTCCTCACAGCAATTTTCCGACTGAACTGTGACGGAAACGGGCCGAAAAAGGGGAAACGTCGAAGCGCGCCGCGTCGTAGATAACTCACTGTCGGCAACTCCAAAAATTCTGAAACTTCTAGGGGAGATAGAGGACAGAGAGAGAAACAACTTTCATATAGGGCAAAGTCTCATTTTCTCTCTCTAGAATTCGTAAATGGCAGAGAGGGAGAGAGGGGGTATTTATAATGGGCCAAAATCCTATTCGGGCTCCACACCAGATCCCAGGCCGAACAGGAAACACCAAATCCGGCCAATCAGATTGCGCTACGCCTCACAGAACACGAAACAGCCGTACAAGCCAATGAAAACGCGCCACGTGTCCCCCGCCGCCCACGTTTCTCACGCGCCCGGCACACGTGGTCGGCCGTGCACCCGCCAATGAACAGCCGCCACGTGTCCCACGTGGTCCACGGGGCGCACGAGCCCGGTCCACGCGACGGGTCTTCCGGATCCTGTCGGCCAATCACAGCGCGCCACGTGTCAGGGACAAGCCGCCACCCTTGACGCCGTCGGACCAATCAGAGGCTGCCACGTGGCCTTCTGAGTCTTCGGTGCACCCGGTGCACGCCTATTCTGTGGACCCCGCGCCTGGGTGCCTGCCCGTGCCCGCCTGTGCCTGCCCGCGCCTGCCCACGGCCGCGTTCCGCCCCTGCGCCGCCGCGCGCCGCCTTGCTCCGCCGCCTCGCCGGTCGCCGCCGGTGCCGGAACAGTGTTTTCGGCGGCCGGAACAGTAATTCCGGCATGAATAGTAACCCAGTGTCGAAAAAATTAAGTAAATATGCCATTTTGATCGTTTTCGCGCGCTGAGTCCAAATCCGTCGTCCGATTCTTCAAATTCTCATCCGAAATTTTGCCGAAAGCCCCCGGAAAGGCCCACTTGACCCGATTTTTGTGCCGGGTCCATTTCTGAGGTCCAATTTCGACACTACAAGCTCCATTACACTGTATAAGCTTCCTAAAGTTGCTGTTAACACTGTAACAGTCCTTACGGAAGTCCGGATCCACATCCTCCCCGACTAAAAGGAGTTTCGTCCTCGAAACGAAAATCATACCTCAGTCCTGAGCCTCAAACAGGTAGGGATAGGTGTCCCTCATCTCTGACTCGAGCTCCCACGTAGCTTCGCGTTCGTCATGATTGCTCCAAAGAATCTTCACATAGGGAATGGTCCGACTGCGCAATTCTCTCACCTCTCGATCCAGAATCCGCAGTGGGCGCTCCTCATACCTCAAATCCTCACTAATCTCGAGTGGTGTGAAGTCGATGACGTGCGTTGTGTCGAAGACGTACTTCCTCAGAGTAGAAACATGAAATACATCGTGGACACCAGCAAGCCTCGGAGGAAGTGCAAGTCGGTAGGCAACTGGCGCGATACGCTCCAATACCTCAAAGGGTCCAATATATCGGGGGCTAAGTTTCCCGCGGATGCCGAACCTCCTGATTCCTTTGGACGGCGAGACTTTCAGGAATACATGATCTCCAACCTGGAACTCTAAGTCTCGTCGCCGAGCATCGGCATAGCTCTTCTATCGGCTCTGGGTGGTCTGAAGATGCTGTCGAATCACTCGGACCTTCTCCTCTGCCTCTAATAATACATCTGGTCCCAAGGTCCGCCTCTCGCCCACGTCACTCTAATAAAGCGGTGATCGACACTTGCGTCCATACAACGCTTCAAACGGAGCCATCTGAATGCTCGCTTGAAAGCTATTGTTGTACGCGAACTCAGCCATAGATAAGTGTCGAATCCACCCACCGCCGAAATCCAAGATGCAAGCCCTCAGCATGTCCTCCAAGATCTGTATGGTCCGTTCTGACTGTCCATCAGTCTGCGGATGAAAAGCTGTACTAAACTTGAGCTGAGTCCCCAAGGCTGTCTGCAAGCTCCTCCAGAAACGCGAAACAAACCTCGGGTCTCTATCTGATATAATGGAGGCTGGTACTCCATGTAATCTCACTATCTCATCAAGATATAACTGGGCTAGTCGCTCGAGTGGCCAAGTAGTCTGCATAGGCAAGAAGTGTGCTGACTTGGTAAGTCTATCTACAACTACCCAGATAGCATCTGCACCTCCTTGTGCCCTCGGCAATCCGACCACAAAATCCATCGTAATGTGGTCCCATTTCCACTCGGGAATTGGGAGACTTTGTAGCTTACCAGCTGGCACTCGATGCTCAACTTTTACCTGTTGACAAGTTAAACACTGAGCCACAAATCTCCCGATATCCCTCTTCATGCCTTTCCACCAGAAGTGTGCCTTGAGGTCCTTATACATCTTAGTCCCACCAGGATGTAGGGTATAAGGTGTATAATGGGCCTCTCGCAATATCTGCTCTCTGATTTTCGCATCCACTGGCACACATACTCGGTCCCTGTACCTTAGTACTCCCGAAACATCCACCGTAAAGTCCCCTGACTGATCGCTCGGGATCTGATCTCTAATCCTGGTCAAGTGGGGGTCCTCACTCTGTTTCTCTTTGATCCTGTCCAGTAGAGTGGGCTGCATGACTAAAGATGTCAGTCTAGCAGAGACCCCAGGGGACACAACCTCTATCTCTAGTCGCCTCATCTCTTCTAACAGTGGTGTCTGGTCTGTGATCAACATGGACAAACTCTGCACCGCTCTCCTGCTCAATCCATCAGCAACTACATTAGCCTTGCCTGGGTGGTAGAGAATATCCACATCATAATCCTTTAGTAGCTCCAACCATCTGCGTTGCCTCAAATTCAGCTCCTTCTGCATGAACAGGTACTTTAGGCTCTTATGGTCGGTGTAGATCTCACAATGCACCCCATACAGATAATGGCGCCAAAGCTTCAGTGCAAACACCACGGCAGCAAGCTCCAAATCATGGGTAGGGTAATTCTTCTCATACTCCTTGAGTTGTCTCGATGCATAAGCAATTACCCTCCCTTCCTGCATCAACACACAGCCAAGTCCACTGTGTGATGCGTCGCTGTAGATCACATATCCTTTCCCCATAACAGGGAGGGAAAGGATAGGAGCGGTCATCAGTCTACTCTTCAGCTCCTCAAAGCTCCTCTGACAGTCCTCACTCCAGATAAACTTCACTCCTTTACGCGTCAAGCGAGTGAGGGGTGTGGAGAGCTTCGCAAAGCCTTCCACAAACCGACGGTAATACCCAGCTAAGCCCATAAAACTACGCACCTCAGAAACGGTCGTCGGTCGGGGCCAATCCCGGACTGCCTCAATCTTCGCCGGGTCCACCGCCACACCTGCGGCGGAAATCACATGGCCCAAGAAAGCTACCTCCCAAAGCCAAAACTCGCACTTCGCCAGCTTGCCATACAATTTCTTCTCTCGTAGAAGTTGTAGTACAGTTCTCAAGTGCTCCTCATGCTCAGCATCACTTCGGGAGTAAACCAGAATATCATCAATGAATACTACCACGAATCGATCCAAGTACGGCCGGAAGATTCGGTTCATTAAATCCATGAATGCGGCAGGGGCATTAGTCAGTCCAAAAGGCATAACTGTAAACTCATAATGCCCGTACCGTGACCTGAATGCCGTCTTCAGAATATCCTCGGCCTTCACTTTCAGCTGGTGGTAACCGGACTGCAAATCTATCTTGGAAAAGACACAAGACCCTTGCAGCTGATCAAAGAGATCGTCGATGCGCGGCAAAGGGTACTTGTTCTTGATGGTCACTTTATTCAATTCCCTATAGTCCACACACAATCGAAGTGACCCATCCTTTTTCTTCACGAATAGCACCGGCGCTCCCCAAGGCGACACACTTGGTCTGATGAAACCCTTATCCATTAAATCCTGGAGTTGCGCCTTAAGCTCTCACAGCTCAGCCGGTGCCATCCGGTAAGGAGCCTTAGAGATTGGCGCAGTTCCTGGAACTACGTCAATCACAAACTCAATCTCCCTATCTGGCGGCATGCTAGTTAACTCAGGTGGAAAAACATCCGGGAACTCGCGGGCAATAGGGATATCCCTGAGTCCCGGTGCCGCCGTAGGCCCCTCAACAATACTAGCCAAAAAGGCTACACATCCTCGATGGATCATCTGCCTTGCTCGGGAAGTCGAAACCATAGAGGCAAAGAAAGCACTCTGACATCCCTGGTATACCAACATCTCCTGGCCTGGCTCTCTAAAAGTGACAGTCCTCGCGGCACAGTCAATAGTCACGAAATACCGAGCCAGCCAGTCCATCCCGAGAACCACATCAAAGTCCCTCAGCTGTCTCAAGACCAACAGGTCCGCTGGCATAATCCAGGACTCGATCTGCATCGGGCAGGACCAACAACACTCCTCCACGTGCAAAGTGTGATCGGGAATCTGAACCTCTCGTGCACGTGGTAAAAGTCCTACCTCTAACCCATGTAATGATGCAAAAGTTTTACTAATAAAAGAATGCGATGCTCCAGTATCAAATAAAGTACGAGTCCTAATGCCAGAAAGTAAGGTGATACCTGCCACCACATGATCTGCTGCCGAAGAGTCCTCTACCTGCGCAGCATACACTCGCCCACTCTGAGCTGGAGGCCGATAGTCAGTGGGATGTGAAGAAGATGGCCTGCTTGCTGGAGCATACGGCCGCTGAGCCGTCGATCGCTGCTGGGATGAAAAGGGGACAGATGCTGAAGAAGGTGCTGCTGGTGTCGCAACTGGGCACGTAGCTCGAACATGACCAGGCTGTCCACATCGATAACAGCGGCCAAATCTCATCTCACACGTGCCTGCCGGATGCTGACCCCCACAGAAGACACACCTCTCCAAAGGCTGGGTCCGACTCGACTGCTGCTGCTGTCTCTGAGACTGCTGCTGAGAGCTATGCTGTCTCGACTGCGGCTTCTGCTGCTGATGGTGCTGCTGCTGCTGCTGCTGCTGCGGTGGCCTCTGGGATCCACCAGGCCCTCGCCGCTCAGAACGCCCACGGCTGGAAAACTGAGGCCGTGGCGGTCATGGCGGCCTCCAAGAATGAGCCCGTCCTCCATCATCCGGTGTTGGGCGCTTCGCCCCCGGGATCACTACGGGAGCTGGAGCTACCTCCTCCATTACTACCTCCCCGCATTCCATATAGAGCACCTGCTCCATCGAGGCCTCCAAGGTCTGCAACCTACGCGAGCGAACCAGTTGAAAAAGGTCCCGGCGCAACCCTCGCTCGAACATGTAAATCCGGTGCGCCTCATCTCTGGCCACGTTCGGTACACACGCCAGCAACTGATTGAAATTCGCAATATACTCGTGCACGGGCCGATCTCCCTGGCGAAGGTTTCTCAACTGCTCCTCCAACCTCTGCCGGACGCTTTCCGGGAAGAAAGCCCCAAGAAGGAGACTGCGGAACTCCGCCCAGGTCAGGAGCTGAGCCCCAGGCGGACCAGCCGGTCGAACACGCCGCCACCAAGCCTCGGCGTTGCGCTCCAAAAAGTTCGTCGCCAATAACACCTGGTATCGCTCATTGATGAACAATGTCTCAAAACGTCGCTCCATCGCCGTGATCCACGACTCTGCCTCCCACGGCTCTGCACTCTGCCCCGAGAAATGGGGTGGGTCAAACTGGCGAAACCTCATCAACAAATCGACCATCTCCCGCTACTCTGCTGAGGTCAGAGGTCCCGTCAACCCAGACGGCTATCTACCAGTACCCCGAGCAACAGGGGATGATGGGGTCACCGGTACAACTGGGGGAGCCACAGCAGGGGATGATGGTATGGGAGAACTCTCCGGGGGTGCTACAACAGGCTGCGCCCTCTGCTCTAACATCTGCGTCAGCCGACCCATGGCCTCCTCCTGACGCCGAACAGCCTCCGACATCTGAGCCATCTGAGCCTGTAGCTCCTGCACCTCACTCTGCTGGCCTTGCCCGGACTCCTCCTGCTCGGGCTCAGGGGAAGAAGGCTGAGAACGCGTCAACATCCTGCGTCGCGGAGGCATCCTGCCACAAGAAACCTCGAATCAATAACACAATCCCGCACGACCCAATCTAGCGAAAGTCAAAGACATCCCCTTATTTCTGTGACTTTATGTTGTCTGCAGCCAACATAACTGTTCACCAGAAATTGGGTATGTCGATCCCTCTTCACTCACTGGAAGAGTCAAACAATAAATCAACGACTTTCGCAAAACGTCTCGTCTCTCGCGCCCTATCTTCCTAGGGTCTGCCAAAAGCCTAGGGTTTCCTAAGTCCCAACTGACCTATCCCTAAGCTCTGATACCAACTTAATCTGTCACGCCCCGGGTGTAAACCAGAACCCTGGTCCGTCTACAGATCCGCCGTGCACACGGAATTTCCCGCGTACACGAAGCGCTGGTAACCTGCTCAGGTATAATATAAACAATAAAAGAGCATAATACAGAGCTGAAATAGAAGAACCACATAATATCTCAGACTGGAATAATAATAAAGCTGTAATAAATACAATAATCTCTCAACTCACCAAAATAGTACAACCTGCTGGCCAAAGCCAGACCCAAAATAAGAAAAATACATCAGTCTGAGTAAAGGGTACAACATCTGTCTAACAACAACTCAATCTCACAGGAGATCTATCTACTCAGCGATCCCCTTACCTCGATCAGCTGCCGATGGCCTAGCAGCTCCTGCAGACGACTCTGCAACACAAAGGAGAAGAGACAGGAAACAACAATGGGGGTGAGAACTACTAGATAAACCAGTAGCCTCCCCTAGTGGGTAAAACCTCAAATGCTGACGCACCCACTAGGACTACTAGAGGCAAAAGGAAAGGACAGTGGTAAGCTATAAAGGCTGCTGATAAAGAGGAAACTACCACTACTATGCCTCTAAATGCCATGCCGAAGGAAATGACTTTAAGTATGCATCAGTATCTACCCTGCCTGCCTGGATAAACCCAATCTAATCACCAGTAAAAACTGGTACTGCCTGCTGTGCCTGCCATATCGGGTATGCCAGCCCACGCATAACACCGATGTAAAAAGGAGTCTCAAGGACTCAAAGCCTGCCTGTCGCGCACTCCGGAGTGGCACTCGAGGGGAGCGACCCACACGAGTAAAGTATCTCAGTAACCAGTAATCATAAGTATCATAAAACAGCAGGACTGGATCATGACTCTGATCAAAGTGGGAAAACCCATCCACTAAAGAAAAGCTAATCCCCAATCTGATGCAATAGTACTCAATAAGTGGGAAACTCCATCCACTAGCAAAAAGCTCGATCCCCAATCTGATGCAAAGATCGACATCCGGTCAACCGCCTAATGTCCGCGGTTGCCGCAATACCCCATAAGTCCAAAGCCTGATAAAGTAATCAACATCTGGCCAACCGCCTGATGTCCGCGGATACCACAATGCCCCACAACCCATAATCGAGTCTAACCTGTCCCAGACTCGATGGCCTCAACTACACTACCCCAAAACCCTGCTCAAACTTGCGCAACATGCATCTGAATGCAAAGGAGAATAATAAAACATGGTTTCTCCTAAGTCAAGTCCCAATAATAGTGTAGCAATAAATAGTGGCCTATCTAGATGTCCATACAAGCATGCAATTGTCCTCTTTTAAAACTGAAGAAAAGTGTTTGATATTTATTTAGAAAAGGATGGCTTAAATGTCCCAACATAGTAAGTCATTTTGCATGCAAGATTATGATATAGCCTTTGTCCCAACAACAGTGTCCCAATTTAATATAAATAAGCCGTCATATAATTTGTGGGGTTTACTCATGCAATTCACAATTAAAATAACGATTACCAGTTTAAAATAGGGGATCTCTAATACTCATAGTGAGATAGTCAGAAGTGAGGTAAGCAACAACCACCCACCTCAAAAAGTGTGATCCACACCCAGAAAGGTCTCCTTACTGTCCACAGTCCTCTATACCCGCAACTCGTCAAGAATAGTGCACAACTGTACAGAATAACACACCTAGAGTAAACACAAATCCCAAAAATACAGCCTTTGCTGTTTTTCCAAATAGCACAAAAAGAAGGGATTTTCACCTCTGTACCGTGCTCTAAAAATTCCAGAAAAATTACGGTTGCGTTCCTCGCGACGAGTAGATTGAAATTGACTACTTAAACGCCTTAATCCGATGCTCCTAGCACCAGATATAATTCGGAGAAGTTACTGCTGTCCAGAAAGTACCACAGCAAAAAGGGCGGTCAGAGGTGCCTCGGGAACCATGCCAAAAGTGCGAAATGGAGCGAAGTGATCAACACGAAAAACGAAGCCTTACCTCTTAGGAACATGCTGTGGTATAAATCGTCCGAAAATTCCTCCTGGTTTCCTCACAACAATTTTCCGACTGAACTGTGACGGAAACGGGCCGAAAAAGGGGAAACGTCGAAGCGCTCCGCGTCGTAGATAACTCACAGTCGGCAACTCCAAAAATTCTGAAACTTCTAGGGGAGATAGAGGACAGAGAGAGAAACAACTTTCACATAGGGCAAAATCTCATTTTCTCTCTCTAGAATTCGTAAATGACAGAGAGGGAGAGAGGGGGTATTTATAATGGGCCAAAATCCTATTCGGGCTCCACACCAGATCCCAGGCCGAACAGGAAACACCAAATCCGACCAATCAGATTGCGCCACGCCTCACAGAACACGAAACAGCCGTACAAGCCAATGAAAACGCGCCACGTGTCCCCCGCCGCCCACGTTTCTCACGCGCCCGGCACACATGGGCGGCCGTGCGCCCGCTAATGAACAGCCGCCACGTGTCCCACGTGGTCCACGGGGCGCACGAGCCCGGTCCACGCGCCGGGTCTTCCGGATCCTGTCGGCCAATCACAGCGCGCCACGTGTCAGGGACAAGCCGCCACCCTTGACGCCGCCGGACCAATCAGAGGCTGCCACGTGGCCTTCTGAGTCTTCGGTGCACCCGGTGCACGCCTATTCTGTGGACCCCGCGCCTGGGTGCCTGCCCGCGCCTGCCCGTGCCCGCCTGTGCCTGCCCGCGGCCGCGTTCCGCCCCTGCGCCGCCGCGCGCCGCCTTGCTCCGCCGCCTCGCCGGTCGCCGCCGGTGCCGGAACAGTGTTTCCGGCGGCCGGAACAGTGTTTCCGGCGGCCGGAACAGTAATTCCGGCATGAACAGTAACCCAGTGTCGAAAAAATAAAGTAAATATGCCATTTTGATCATTTTCACGCGCTGAGTCCAAATCCGCCGTCCGATTCTTCAAATTCTCATCCGAAATTTTGCCGAAAGCCCCCGGAAAGGCCCACTTGACCCGATTTTTGTGCCGGGTCCATTTCTGAGGTCCAATTTCGACACTACAAGCTCCATTACACTGTATAAGCTTCCTAAAGTTGCTGTTAACACTGTAACAGTCCTTACGGAAGTCCGGATCATCACACCGTCGCCCCCTGTTGTTGGTCGAAGAGGTCGTCGATCCTTGGCAGGGGGTACTTGTTCTTAATGGTGACCTTATTTATCTCCCGGCAGTCGATGCACAACCGGAGACTTCCGTCCTTCTTCCTCACAAACAGGACGGGCGCGCCCCAGGGTGACGCGCTAGGTCTGATGAAACCCTTATCCAAAAGGTCCTCCAACTGTGCCTTGAGTTCCTTCAACTCCGCGAAGGCCATCCTGTACGGTGCCTTGGTGATGGGTTTGGTGTCGGGAAGTAGTTCAATAGGGAAGTCGACCTGTCGTTCCGGTGGCATTCCGGGGAGCTCTGCCGAAAATACATCCGGAAATTCCTTTACCACTGGAATTTCGGAAGGCGAGGGAATGGGTCGGGTGGCTAAATCTACCGAGGCTAGATAGGCCACGCACCCGCCCTCCATCAACTTCCTATCCCGCGACGCGGAGATGATAGCCAAAAAGGAAGTGCTTTTACATGCCAAGTACACATTTTCTGGGAATCCCGGCTTCTGTAGTTGCACCTGGCGCTTCTCGCAGTCGATGACTGCCTGATACTCGGTAAGCCAGTCCATGCCCAAAACCACATCGTATTCTTTTAGCGGTATGACCACCAGATCCCAGGGGCACGACAACCTTCCCAGTCTTATTGAACACGAGGGTACTAGGCCAGTCGCCGCGATTGGCCCCCCCAGGGGTCTGGACGGTCAGTAAGACACCAAGGGGACTACTTTCTAGCAGATGTGTTTGTGCAAAAGTGCGGGAAATAAAGGAGCGAGTCGCCCCGGTGTCAAACAGGGTTCGAGCTCGAAAATTAGAAACGGAGGTAATACCTGCGACCACCTCCTCTGGCAGTGTCGCTCCATGCTGGCCCATGGAGTAGAGCCTCCCTCCTGGTTGTGGTCACGATTCTCCTTCTGCTCTTGGCGCCGGAGGGTGTGGGGGCATTCCCGTTGATGCTCTACCCCGTCCTGGTGGCTGCGCCGTTGGGGTGGAAGCTGCGGAAGATGCCGCTCCAGTGTTCAGGGGACAGTTGAATCGGAAATGCCCCGGTTTGCCGCAGCGGTAACAGTGATCCTGTCTCTTAGGGCATTCCGTCACTAGATGCGATGCTTCGCAAATAACACATGGCTTGTTCGCTGGCCGCGGCTTTCCCGTAGGCGCACTCTTGCTTCCTTGTTGCGTCTTGGGGTACTTTGGGGGTCGGCTCCCACCAGACGGGCCCCCTCCCGGGTAAGTCTGTGTCCGCTTCCTCTCCCGGTTATTTTCTGATCCCTCACGTCGAGCTCGGGTAATAGCGAATCCCCGCTCCACAATGGTGGCCCTGTCCACCACCTCCCTGAACGTGCGCAGGTCCGCTGCCTGAACCATCTCGAAGATGTCGCTCCGTAACCCGTCCACAAAAAGACGGGCTTGTGGGGTTCATCCCGCATAACAAACGGGACGCAGTTAACCAATCTTACAAACTCCCTTTGATATTCCATGACCGATCGGTTCCCTTGTCTAATGTTCTTCAGGTCGTCTTCCAATTGCCGCTTGACGCTATCGGAGAAGAAAGCGCCAAAAAGTTCCTCTCTAAAGGCCGACCATGTCGGTAGCGGGTCGTTTGTAGACGGATCCGGGCGTACCGTCTTCCACCAGATGCGTGCATTCCCTTCGAGAAAGTGGACGGCTAGTGGAACCCGCTCGTGCTCCTCCATCAGTAGGTCCTCGAAGAGTTTTTCCATGGTATCCACCCATTTCTCGACGACCCATGGATCGGTCGTCTCTCCCTCGAAAGTGGGAGGGTCATGCTTCTTGAACTTAGTCAAATTCGTCCTGACCCTTTCTCGCGTCGCTCGTTGCTCCGTGATCCCTCCTGCAGCGGAGGACCCCCCAAGAGTAGGGGTCGTTCCTGCCTCCCCCGCTGTCGCTCCCAACACGGGCCCCGAGGTCGTCGGAGTAGGTACATCCCTTGGGGCTGGGGGCTGTTCCGTCGTCGTACCACCCGTCCCTTGCGGTTCCGTAGTGGGTGCGGTGGTTCGGGCGGAGGGCTCGGATCGCGCTCGGCTGGCGCGGTTGCCTGTCGCTGCGTCAGTTGACAAACCTGCTCCGTCAGCGTCGCTACCTGCCCGGCCATTTCCCGCAGTCGTCGCCGGAGGAGCTGGTTCTCTGCAGTGGCCGGGGTCACTCTGTCCGCATCCGCATTCTCGGTGGACGATCTAGTCCGGGCCATCGTCCGCTATAAACAGAGAAACCATGTTAACCCTAAGGTTATAACCCTAGCACCCTGTCTTACGATTACACCTATATTACGTTCCCTTTTCCCCGTACTCTCACGTACTACGCACCTATACCTTGGTTATCTCATGTCCAATTTACTTGTGGCACCCTACACTGTGGATGTGGATCACGTCTACTATGGTTATGGTTGTTTTCTCTGATACCATTTAATCTGTCACGCCCCCGGGGGTTTTTGAGTCTATCAAAGCGGAAAATTACGTGTATTATTTTTTTTTCTTAACAAAGTAACTTAAACCTCATCCCCGGTGCGTGCCAGACCGCCACATACACAAATTCTCTCTGCCCACGGACAGAGTCTCCTTTGTATATGCATGGCGTCTCATTTACAACATGCGTTTCCTTTACAACATCATACATCAACCATCAACCATACAATAGACATACCTCGTCAAACAGAGTACAGTAATTTAACTAATGTTTTAAAAGACCAGTGTCCACTCGACACCTTGTTATCTTTTTTTTTCAAGCGAGTTATTAAAGCGGCATCAACGTTTAGAAAGGATAAAACCAGCGGTTGCAAAACCCGTGCCCACACGGCACTTCGTTTTGAGAAAACATTTTCGAAATCATTTGGTTTATCATGAAAACGTGCCGCGTATGAAACCATCACTAAAAGTATCAAAGTATAAAAGTACACCTCATCCACAGCGCTAACTAGTACATGTCCACGACTAATATGATCCACAAGCAAATAAACTATTTAAAGTATAAGGAAAACGAGATAAAAACCAAGTATCCTGACTACGGTCCTCGCGACGCTGTCTCACCGCCATCCCGGCTAACGCACCTAGTAATACCTTTCACGAAGTGTGTAAAGTCAGTGACAAACAAAGTAGATGTCTAAATATCAATAAGGAATAAGGAGCAAACCGATTACACCGGAACCTTTCGCTAAAACCCTGTACATAATTAAGCTGGGCACCAACCCCAGATTTATCAATTAAGTTGGGCACCAACCCCAGAGTACCTGTCGGAGAGACTAAAGTCTCCCCTCGTGCGCAAACACCTTTTTAATGCTTTTAACCTCTTCACGGTGCTGATGTGCTATTTTCAGCAGGCGCGAAGAGGTCCTCACGGCTCCCACCCCTTTGTGAGGCACACGGGTCAAAAAGACCACTTCTCCGGAAAAGTACACCCATGCGGAGGCCAATCCGCCTGTGCACGTGCAGCATTCGAAAACGGATTTGCCGAGATCGGCGTGTAGTGAGCACCGCGACCGCAGCCGCTTCAATTGTTAGATAAAATACAATTATGCGAAAGGTTAAACTGTCCATCTACTTTCTTAGACAAATTCAGAGCATTTTAATGATGATGATGCACTTACTGCACTTGTTGCACTTATAGCAACCGTACCCACCTAGTTGAAGAGAAATCGGAACACCTGAATCCTTCGCGCACCCCCGCTGCGTACCTGGACCTAAAGAAAGTCCGCAAGGATAACTATAGTCAAAAACGTGTACTAACATCCCAAAACAAACGACCCAATTTACTCTTTTCGACGGAAAAGTCCAACACCGTCCGGGTTGACGAAAACCGGAATCCCGCGCCGCCGTCGCCGTCCGTCGGAGCCCCGCGCAGTTCGGAACCGCGCGGCGTGTCTCCGCGGGCGGTGCCCACGCGGCGCGGAGCCTCGCGCGGGTGCTGCCGGTGCGGCGGCCACGCGGGGCCCGCGCGGGTGCGGCCCCGCACGGCGCCCGCGCGCGGGGTTGCCCGCGCGGCGCCCGCGCGGTTGCGGGTCTGCGCGGGTGCCGCCTGCGCGGGTGCCACCCGCGCGGCAGCTACGCGGCGCCCGCGCGGGTGCCGCCCGCGCGGTGGTCGCACGGCGCCCGCGCGGGTACGACCCGCGCGGTGCCCGCACGGTCCCATCGCCGCTTGCGGCGGCGATCGGCCGTCCGCGATTCTCCTCCGCGCGATGCCCTAGCGGCACCACGCGCCTCCGCCGTCCGTTCCGTGCCCTAGCATGACGACGATGACGGCGACGGTGACGGATACGACGGAGAAACCCATGAACTCAAACAAAAGGGACGACGGAAAAATTCCAAATAATTTATAACAATTATTTTACTAACCGAAGATCGACGGGAAGGTTGTCCGGTCGCGTTCTTGCCTTCGGTTCGATGTCCGGGAAGATCGGGCTCCTTCTCTTTCTCCTTTCCCTTTCTTCCGGCTAGGGTTCCGTCTTTTCCTTTTTCTCTTTCTTTCTCTCCTCACCGGTTAGGGTTTTATTTTTCTCTTCTTTCCGATAATCGGGATCCCTTATATAGCTCGTATTATATCTTTAATTAATTTCCTCTTTAATTCGTACGTAAGAAAATTCTATTTTTCGTCATCGGATAATTAATTAATTAATTAATTATCCCCTACGAGATAACCCACCTTATCTCCAACGGGTGCAAGATATTTTGCACGGATTCCGATGCATGACTAATCACCGCATCACTAAGAATTCCGTTCCGGGAGATCCCGACATCGGATTTCAGATCCGATCGCACCGTCGGCCATCATTTTCCACGCTCTATCGCAGAACAATACCAGCACCACACACTGGCCAACTCTTAAGAATTGAATAATTTTATTTCACTTAAAGGCTTAATTAATTACATGTGAGTCAAATATACCCCTAAGGGAGGGTCATGCTTCTTGAACTTAGTCAAATTCGTCCTGACCCTTTCTCGCGTCGCTCGTTGCTCCGTGATCCCTCCTGCAGCGGCGGCCCCCCCAATAGTAGGGGTCGTTCCTGCCTCCCCCGCTGTCGCTCCCAACACGGGCCCCGAGGTCGTTGGGGTAGGTACATCCCGTGGGGCTGGGGGCTATTCCGTCGTCGTACCACCCGTCCCTTGCGGTTCCGTAGTGGGTGCGGTGGTTTCAGGCGGAGGGGTCGGATCGCGCTCGGCTGGCGCGGTTGCCTGTCGCTGCGTCAATTGACGAACCTGCTCCGTCAGCGTCGCTACCTGCCCGGCCATTTCCCGTAGTCGTCGCCGGAGGAGCTGGTTCTGTGCGGTGGTCGGGGTCACTCTGTCCGCGTCCGCATTCTCGGTGGACGATCTAGTCCGGGCCATCGTCCGCTATAAACAGAGAAACCATGTTAATCCTAAGGTTATAACCCTAGCACCCTGTCTTACGATTACACCTATATTACGTTCCCTTTTCCCTGTACTCTCACATACTACGCACCTATACCTTGGTTATCTCATGTCCAATTTGCTTGTGGCACCCTACACTGTGGATGTGGATCACGTCTACTATGGTTATGGTTGTTTTCTCTGATACCATTTAATCTGTCACGCCCCCGGGGGTTTTTGAGTCTATCAAAGCGGAAAATTGCGTGTATTATTTTTTTTTTCTTTCCGATAATCGGGATCCCTTATTTAGCTCGTATTATATCTTTAATTAATTTCCTCTTTAATTCGTACGTAAGAAAATTCTATTTTCCGTCATCGGATAATTAATTAATTAATTAATTATCCCCTACGAGATAACCCACCTTATCTCCAATGGGTGCAAGATATTTTGCACGGATTCCGATGCATGACTAATCACCGCATCACTAAGAATTCCGTTCCGGGAGATCCCGACATCGGATTTCAGATCCGATCGCACCGTCGGCCATCATTTTCCGCGCTCTATCGCAGAACAATACCAGCACCACACACTGGCCAACTCTTAAGAATTGAATAATTTTATTTCACTTAAAGGCTTAATTAATTACATGTGAGTCAAAAATACCCCTAAGGGCCGGATCACTATATATTCTCTCTGCTACATCTACCTCCAACCCTTAGCCACTAATTAGGGTGCTTTAATTAGAGAGTGCCACCTCATCGCCTCCTTCTTTAGCTTGCAGCAGAGAAAAATGTGTGAAGCAGAGTAAGAGAGAAAGTGAGTGAAGGAGGGAAAAAGGGAAGATGGAAACGAAGGAAAAAGTGAGGAAATGTTTAAGAGTGATGTTGGGAACTTCCTGCTTGGAGCCTTGAGGGGCCGACCGGCGAGCGCGACGAGCGGCGCGCGCGGCAGCTTGTGAGGTACGCAGCTGTTGTTTTTTTTTGAGAAGTGGTTGAGAGCTCGGTTTGAGTGAGGTGTGCTCTGGACTTCTTATCCATGGGGCTCGCAGTGTGGTGGTGACCGCGGCGGAGGGAGCTGCGCGCGCGCGCGCGGCTGGTGCGCTCTGCTGCGCGGGCGTGCGGAGCAAAGCTCCTCGCGGGCGTCGCGCGGCTGGTGCGCTCTGCCGTGCGGCTGGTGCGCTCTGCTGCGCGGGCGCTGCGCAGGGCGCCGCACGGGCGCCGCGCGGCTGGTGCGCTCTGCCGCGCGGGCGCTGCGCAGGGCGCCGCGCGGGCGGCTAGCACGCCGCGCGGGCGCACTGCTTGCGCGCTAGGCGCGCTCGTAGCGGGCTGGGCCGCCGCGCGGCGGGCCCATGCGCCGCGCAGCGGCCCAGGGGGCCGCGTGGCAGGCTGCGGCAGCCCCTCGCGCCGCGGTGTGCGCGCCAGGGCAGCGCGCGCGGCGGGCCTGGCGCCGCGCGGCGGGCCTGGCGCCGCGCGGCGGCTGCAGCAGCGCGGTCAGCAGTAGCAGCTGAGCAGCTCGGTCGCGGCGGCCGCACGTGCGGCTGCCGCGAGTGGCCGGCGCACGAGCGAGGTGGGGGGGGGGGGCTGTGGATGTCGGTTTTCGCGAGTTCGTTTCTTTTTCTTTTGAGCCAAATTTGACGGAGTTCTTTGGTTTTTCCCTCTTCTTCTTCCTCAGGCATCGTCAAGCTGTGCGGATTCGGCGGGGTGTCGTGCGGAGCTCGGAGCGAGGGCGAGACTCGCAGATTTTTTTTCCTTAGTTGGATAGTTATGTGTGTTGGGTTGGTATGTTTATTGATGGACTTGAGTGCTAATTAGTGTACTGAGGGTTTCCTATTATTCTGTGGATCTGTGAGCCCTATGGGAGTTGTGGACATTGTGTGTGAGAGTATGGGTTTTATTAAAGGGTGCTGTTGGTGTTGAGGTGAACTTAAATTGGACTATGGACATTAATTATGGTGTGCAATTGAAGCTTTTAAGTATGCAGGGGATTTTTGTTAGTGTAATAGAGGTTGTAAACTTGTGATTTGGAGGGTTCTATTGAGAGTATGAATGTGTTGTTTGAGAGCAGTTTTTGTGCTGTGCTAGTGGTATATTGTGAGCACCTTGTTGGCGGTGTACATGAGCTTGTTGCACTGTATTTTGGCCATGGAGTGAGCCGGCTGCGCGCGGATTTTTTGTGAAGACTCGAGGGAATTTATTTTAGCTTCCGTTCATTTTTCCAGAATTTACGGCACGATTTTCGAGGTTTCGTCAGTTCGAGGTTCCGGCACTTCACCGACTTCAACAATTGCCTGCGGAAAGCGTTCCAGGTGGGTTGGAATTTCTCCAAAATGTATGGAATGCCCCTTAATGCTCCTGAATGCAATTTGATCATGTTTACCATGCTATTTTCACTGTTTTTACATCTGATAGTTGCCTGGAAATTTTTAGAAAATTATTTAGAACCCCAGATTATTTTTAGTATACTCCAGTTATCATGTGACACTAGGCTGCATGTTCTGTGGGCATTATTTTTGCACCCTGATCGTTTTAAAAATCGAGAAAGCCCGTTTCAAGGAAAAACATCATTTTCAAAGGTAGTTTTTAAATTATGAGTTCGCCAGTGGTATGGCATTGATTCAGGGTGCATTAGACCTCGTGCCTGGGGGCCGAGGGGTCTCTTTTTGAGTTTTGAGATGAATTATAGTGTCATTTGATATGTGAGCATCCTTATGGGATAGTGAAATTACTCTAGATCATGGGTCGTATTCTAATTTAGTGGTGGAGGTGGTTCTCCCACTTAGCTTCGAGGATCTTGGGGTTCCGGCAGATCGAGTCGTGGAGGTTTCCCGACTCAGCCATGGTCGTGCATTATCAGATTGAGTCGTTGAGTGCTCTCCGACATAGCTGTGAGAGTGTTTGGGCTATTCATATTTGAGTCGAGGTTCTTTTCCGACTGAGTTGTGTTTTCGAGCTTTGAGATATCGATCTGTTTGATCGTGGATTATAGCCTGCTGCGCCTGGCATTTTCTGCCAGTTATGAGATACTTGAGATATTTGAGTTCGCGGGGTCGTTCCCCGCGAGCTACACTCCGGATGCGATGATGATACCGAGCCTGACGAGGCTGCGATGTGATTACTGAGATGGTCCTAGAGGGACACCCTACATAAGTCCGTTCCTCCGGGATGTGCAGCAGTAGATGAGCGCAGGTTTGACTTTGACTGGTCCAAAGAGGGACAGTCCTTGAGATTTGGATGATCTGTGTGAGTGAGTTTCATTGCATGTTCATAGATGAGTTTTCCTTTGAGCATAGTACTTGAGGCATATTATTAACAGCGAGGGTGTATGCATAGCAGGGTCTGAGTAGAGTTCCTTGAGCATGATGATACATGTTAGTTGTAGTTTCTTTCCTGCTTACCCCTTTTATCTATCTATCAGTATACTTATATGTTTTGCCTCCAGTAGACTTAGTGGGCATACCGTGGATGTTGGGACGGTACCCACTGAGATTCGCCTTCTGCAGTAGATCTCGCACCCGCTGCGGTGACAGGTTGAGGCAGCTGTTCCGGCTTGGTTCGCGCGGAGACAGTAGATCGAGGTGAGGACACGGCCGCTTAGTTCCTTACCAGCATTGAGAGTCTCAGGTAGTTGTACCCGGTGTATTTTATGTTTCCACTTTTGTACTGGACATTCTGAGAGACTTGTGAGGATAGTACTTGTTTATTCTTGTGAGACTATGTACCTTGGGGATTTGTGTACTAGTGGAGATTTTACTATTCTAGATGTTCAAGTTTTATTCTATAGCTTTTGGTTTTAGTTTCAGCTCTGATACATATTTTTAGCTATAGATCTGACTTGCAGGGTAGACGCTTCGTCTGTGCGGCAGTTTCCGTACAAATGGCGGATCTGTTGGCGAGCCCGGATCGCAGTTTTGACCCCAGGGCATGACAGATTTAGGTGGTATCAGAGCCTAGGAATATTGGTCATTGAGGACTTAGAGACCCTAGGCTATTGGTTGGACAGTAGGATGACTGTCGTGAGAGACGTGACTTTAGCGGGAGTCCTGATTGAGTTTGTACCTCCCCCAGAGGATTGGGGCGAGTGATCTTACATGTTATTTCTCTAAAGATGATTATGTTGGCTGCAGACAACATAATACTTTAGTATGGGTAACATGTTATAGACTTTCGTTTGATTGGGTCGAGAGAATGTTGGGTCCTAATGTTTGTTTTGTTGCAGTAGTTTTCGATGCTTCCGAGACGCCGTGCAGCGGCGAGGGCGTGTTTGACCCTGGGATGAGGAGCCCGAACAATGGAAGGCTGATTGGACAGACCATAGAGAGGTCTAAGAGTTACGATCCCAAGTAGCTCGGATGTTTGAGGCGATGCGGCGCCAGGAAGAGAACGTGGAGCGCGTAATGCGCATGCTTGGACCGAGAGCATCTCCCGGGGTATCGCCTGTAGTACTTCCGGCCGTGACATCGTCGACTTCGACCCAGATCGCACTGTGGATAGTGCAGGAGCAGCAAGTGATCGCCGATCGGTTGTTTTGCTTCATCCAATTCCTTTCCCTGCAGATTTTGGGACCGAGTTGGAGCCTTGGGAGGCCGAGAACTGGATCGCTGCTATGGAAGAGCTGTTAGAGGATTTGTTCATTCAGGAGAAGCATCAAGGCGCTTGGACATGCACTTTTGGATAGGGACGCCAAGAGTTGGAGGGCGTCAAGTTCGTCCTGCTGGACCACCGGGAGCGCAGTTAACGACCTGGAGCGAGTTTCCGCGACGGTTGAGCAGCGTACCCCCTTGTCGCCCAGGATGAGGCTTAGAGGTTGGTTATGTTTGAGAGCAGACTGCATTGAGACATCTATGATTCAAGGCATACTCGGCAGACGCCGACCTATGATGCAGCAATTGTGCTTGCTCAGTGGATTGACTGAGGATCAGTGATCACGCCCAGGAGGGACGAAGAGCGAGGGACCAGCTCCAGTGAGAGACGTCCAGCATCATCGAATTTTGGGATAGTTGAGTGGGTCGAGGTTGCCATGGTGCCAGTCTCAGGATCATGTGTCTCAGAGGAGACAGAGACCTGGTGGTTCTCGACAGTTGAAGCACCAGTAGCTGTGTCAGGACATTTCAGGCAGAGTGTCCCTACCTAGTGCTCTTGGAACTGCCGCTTGCCACGGCACCCCACTGCCCCCTTTAGGATGAAGAGGTTCATCCAGTCTACCAGTGGGCTGATGAAGCCGTGATACCGAGATGGATAGATCGTTGCCCGCCAGCATCTAGTGGATGAGTTTGTGTAGCTGGTTAGAGGCACCAGGATAGTGGATTGTATCTTACTTGATGTAGCCTTCCTTATAGTCTTGGGATTTAGAGCATTTAGATGCCGACACGGCATGTGCATGTTTCAGTAGAGCATGGGTAGCTTTGCGTGGGCGAGAGAGGGGACTGTTGGCTTGTGCACGTGAGGATCAGGTTCCAGACCATGTATAGCACATGGATGAGTGTTGCCAGTCCCGCCAGAGAAAGTAGGACATTCGATTTGATTCCTTAAGTTTTTAGTCCTACATCAGTTTCGAGGTGTTGTTATGAGTTTGGTTATCCCAATGCTATGCCACCATGGATGGCCGAGAGAGGACTTTGACCCTCCGTGGACCTGGTCAGGAGGAGTGTGTTGTAGAGGGAGTTAGACCACGGCAGAGTTGAGTCGTGGTCGTATCGCGTTGCTAGCGACTGTAGAGGAAGTGCCTACGGCGGCGCCGGGACTAAGGAATATCTTTATCGCCCGTGTGATCCCGGGTGAAAGTCTACCTGAACTGATATTGAAGCCGCCGCTTAGTGAGATTGAGATCGAGATAGTGATCGACGTGGTTTGGAAAACCGCGCCGACTTCGGTAGCATCTCTTGGAGTGTCACCCGTGAGACAGGGTGAGAGCTGATAGTGCAATTGTGGGATTTGATGGATCGAGAGGTCTGTGTAACCTAGTGGCACGTCGTGGGTACACAATAGTGAGGGTTCCTTGATGATTTGAGCACAGACAGGTTTGGAGTGTATTTCGGCAGATGCCCCTTGTGAGTTTGATTGCTTTTTGGAACCTTATAGCTAAGGGCTGTGCCTGATGTTGTTCAGGACCCGGTAGGGGCATTGTGAGCTTACAGCACAATCAAATGGATTGATTGATGCCCTGCCGCCTTTAGGATTTGAGGAATCGATTGTTCCAACTGTTTTTGGATGGATGGGTAGCTGTACCCGTCATGGAACTTGGGATTTATTTCCGAGGCGACATAGAGCCTGAGGAGCACTTGGAGAGAGTGCTGCAACTTCCGAGAGATATGAAGTTGGTTGTCTAGTTTTGAGAGCATGCTTTTGACTCTGAAGGATATTGTTTTAGGACCTTGTGTTTTCAGCGGCATGTGTGCCAGAGGGCCCAACGAAGAGGTGATGCCGTTGGGAATTAGCCTCTGATAGTGACAGAGGTCAGAAGCTCTTGAGCTATGCAAGGCCAGTGTAGCTTGGATGAGTTAGAGCTGAGGAGGATACCAGCATTGATGTAAATGTTTGCCAGTGATAGAGAGAGCATGAAGTTAACCACAGACCCTCGGACCTGAAGCACTTGATTACTCAGGAGGACTTGGTTGAGGCAACGCCGGTGGACAGACTTACTGGGGTGGTAAGATTGATTCTATAGCATATCATTATTCCGGCAAGGACGTTATGGTTAGTACGCCTTGGCTAGGCGAGCAGTACAACCTTGGAATGAGGTGTTCGACCCGTGGTTGCCACTTTTGGAACTTGGGATTTGAGGGTTGGAAATTGAACATTGTTTCCCAATGTTGAACTTTTCCTCTGTAGATGGATGTGAGAGTTATATTTGTGGGATTCGAGCATTTTAGTTGCTAAGGAGCAATGAAGGTGTCATGACGATTGGAGGCCTGAAGTATGGATCGGGGAGATCTTGAGCTGTCGGTAGCAACTGATGCATTTCTTGCTCGTGGAACTAAGGAATTTTTTTGCAATTGGATTATACCCGGTGAAGGTTCAGTGGAGTCATCGTGATGAGTAAGAGCAGCCACTTGAGAGCCGGAGGATGAGTTGAGTGTTTTCTATCCCCATTTGTTTGAGACACCCTCATAAGTTATGGATTTATTCTGTTTTCGATGACGAAACCCTTTTAAGGAGGGGAGAGTGTAGAATACCGGGTTTTCGGATAGCGCACCGACCTCGCCAGATGGCATGGTGCGGAGAAATTGCCTCGAGCGTGTTCCTTATGTGTTTACAGATGAGTTCGGGTTGTTTCGGATCAACGCGGAAGCCCCAGCTTGAATCGGAGTTTTCCGGGCTTGTCCGCCGTTAGAGGACCGGTTTCGGGAAAAGCCTCGACTTCACAGTGGAGTGCAGAAATTTTGGGAACACTTGGAACAGGTGTAGTTTAAGTTTACAGCGGAGTTCGGGAGGTTCCGGACTGACGCGGAGGACCCGAGGGCGAAAAGTGAGTCGGAACTGATGATTTTGGAGCCGGTTTTTGGATTAAGAACCCCGACTCAACGGTTGAGCTTTTTGAGGAGAAAAAGCTCTGTGCATGTTTATTTTCAGATTACAGCGGGGTTCGGGAGGTCTCGGACCGGTGCGGAGACCCCGAAGGCAAAAAGTGACTTGGAGTAGGCCTAATTTGGATTAATTAAATTATTTATTTAATATTTGTTTTTTGTTTAAGCAAGGAATGAATGAATGATTGTTGTGGATTAGTGGAGGAGATATTTTAGTTGTTGAGTTATTTTATTTCCTCTGCTACAGTTACCTCCAACCCTTAGCCACTAATTAGGGTGCTTTAATTAGAGAGTGCCACCTCATCGCCTCCTTCTTTAGCTTGCAGCAGAGGAAAATGTGTGAAGCAGAGTAAGAGAGAAAGTGAGTGAAGGAGGGAAAAAGGGAAGATGGAAACGAAGGAAAAAGTGAGGAAATGTTTAAGAGCGATGTTTGGAACTTCCTGCTTGGAGCCTTGAGGGGCCGACCGGTGAGCGCGACGAGCGGTGCGCGCGGCAGCTTGTGAGGTACGCTGCTGTTGTTTTTTTTTGAGAAGTGGTTGAGAGCTCGGTTTGAGTGAGGTGTGCTCAGGACTTCTTGTCCATGGGGCTCGCAGTGTGGTGGTGACCGCGGTGGAGGGAGCCGCGCGCGCGCACAAGGGTGCGCGCGCGGCTGGTGCGCGCGCGGCTGGTGCGCTCTGCTGCGCGGGCGTGCGCAGCAGAGCGCCGCGCGGGCGCTGCGCAGGGCGCCGCGCGGGCGCGCGGCTGGTGCGCTCTGCTGTGCGGGCGCTGCACGGTCGCCGCGCGGGCGCCGCGCGGGCGCGCTAGCACGCCGCGCGGGCGCGCTAGCACGCCGCGCGGGCGCACTGCTTGCGCGCTGGGCGCGCTCGTAGCGGGCTGGGCCGCCGCGCGGCGGGCCCATCCGCCGCGCAGCGGCCCAGGGGGCCGCGTGGCAAGCTGCGGCAGCCCCTTGCGCCGCGCTGTGCGCGCCAGGGCAGCGCGCGCGGCGTGCCTGGCGCCGCGCGGAGGCTGCAGCAGCGCGGTCAGCGGTAACAGCTGAGCAGCTCGGTCGCGGCGGCCGCACGTGCGGCTGCCGCGAGTGGCCGGCGCGCGAGCGGGGGGGGGGGGGGGGGGGGGGGGGGGGCGGCTGGGGATGTCGGTTTTCGCGAGTTCATTTCTTTTTCTTTTGAACCGAATTTGACGGAGTTCCTTGGTTTTTCCCTCTTCTTCTTCCTCAGGCATCGTCAAGCTGTGCGGATTCGGCGGGGTGCCATGCGGAGCTCGGAGCGAGGGCGAGACTCGCAGATTTTTTTTCCTTAGTTGGATAGTTATGTGTGTTGGGTTGGTATGTTTATTGATGGACTTGAGTGCTAATTAGTGTACTGAGGGTTTCCTATTATTCTGTGGATCTGTGAGCCCTATGGGAGTTGTGGACATTGTGTGTGAGAGTATGGGTTTTATTAAAGGGTGCTGTTGGTGTTGAGGTGAACTTAAATTGGACTATGGACATTAATTATGGTGTGCAATTGAAGCTTTTAAGTATGCAGGGGATTTTTGTTAGTGTAATAGAGGTTGTAAACTTGTGATTTGGAGGGTTCTATTGAGAGTATGAATGTGTTGTTTGAGAGCAGTTTTTGTGCTGTGCTAGTGGTATGTTGTGAGCACCTTGTTGGCGGTGTACTTGAGCTTGTTGCGCTGTATTTTGGCCGTGGAGTGAGCCGGCTGCGCGCTAATTTTTTGTGAAGACTCGAGGGAATTTATTGGAGCTTCCGTAAATTTTTTCGGAATTTACGGCACGATTTTCGAGGTTTTGTCAGTTCGAGGTTTCGGCATTTCACCGACTTCAGCAATTGCCTGCGGAAAGCGTTCCAGGTGGGTTGGAATTTCTCCAAAATGTATGAAATGCCCCTTAATGCTCCTGAATGCAATTTGATCTTGTTTACCATGCTATTTTCACTTTTTTACATCTGATAGTTGCCTGGAAATTTTTAGAAAATTATTTAGAACCCCAGATTATTTTTATTATACTCCTGTTATCATGTGACACTAGGCTGCATGTTCTGTGGGCATTATTTTTGCACCCTGATCGTTTTACAAATCGAGAAAGCCTGTTTTAAGGAAAAACATCATTTTCAAAGGTAGTTTTTAAATTATGAGTTCGCCAGTGGTATGGCATTGATTCAGGGTGCATTATACCTCGTGCCTGGGGGCCGAGGGGTCTCTTTTTGAGTTTTGAGATAAATTATAGTGTCATTTGATATGTGAGCTTCCTTATGGGATAGTGAAATTACTCTAGATCATGGTCGTATTCTAATTTAGTGGTGGAGGTGGTTCTCCCACTTAGCTTCGAGGATCTTGGGGTTCCGGCAGATCGAGTCGTGGAGGTTTCCCGACTCAGCCATGGTCGTGCATTATTAGATTGAGTCGTTGAGTGTTCTCCGACATAGCTGTGAGAGTGTTTGGGCTATTCATATTTGAGTCGAGGTTCTTTTCCGACTGAGTTGTATTTTCGAGCTTTGAGATACCGATCTGTTTGATCGTGGATTATAGCCTGCTGAGCCTGGCATTTTATGCCAGTTATGAGATACTTGAGATACTTGAGTTCGCGGGGTCGCTCCCCGCGAGCTACGCTCCGGATGCGATGATGATACCGAGCCTGACGAGGCTGCGATGTGATTACTGAGATGGTCCTAGAGGGACACCCTACGTAAGTCCGTTCCTCCGGGATGTGCAGCAGTAGATGAGCGCGGGTTTGACTTTGACTGGTCCAAAGAGGGACAGTCCTTGAGATTTGGATGATTTGTGTGAGTGAGTTTCATTGCATGCTCATAGATGAGTTTTCCTTTGAGCATAGTACTTGAGGCATATTATTAGCAGTGAGGGTGTATGCATAGCAGGGTCTGAGTAGAGTTCCTTAAGCATGATGATACATGTTAGTTGTAGTTTCTTTCCTGCTTACCCCTTTTATCTATCTATCTGCATAACTATTTGTTTTGCCTCCAGTAGACTTAGTGGGCATAACGTGGATGTTGGGATGGTACCCACTGAGTTCTGCCATCTGTAGTAGATCTCACACCCGCTGCGGTGACAGGTTGAGGCAGCTGTTCCGGCTTGGTTCGCGCGGAGACAGTAGATCGAGGTGAGGACACGGCCGCTTAGTTCCTTACCAGCATTGAGAGTCTCAGGTAGTTGTACCCGGTGTATTTTATGTTTCCACTTTTGTACTGGACATTCTGAGAGACTTGTGAGGATAGTACTTGTTTATTCTTGTGAGACTATGTACCTTGGGGATTTGTGTACTAGTGGAGATTTTACTATTCCTGATGTTCAGTTTTTATTCTATAGCTTTTGGTTTTAGTTTCAGCTCTGATACATGTTTTTAGCTATAGATCTGACTTGCAGGGTAGACGCTTCGTCTGTGCGGCAGTTTCCGTACAGATGGCGGATCTGTTGGCGAGCCCGGGTCGCAGTTTCGACCCCGGGGCGTGACACTGGCTTACTAAGCATCAAGCAGTGATCGATTGTGAGAAGCGCCAAGTGCGCCTTCAAGAGCCCGGTTTCCCAGATCACGTTTACTTAGCGTGTAGGAGCATATTCTTTTCTTCCTTCATATCCGCATCACGGGCAAGGAAGTTGGTAGAGGGAGGGTGCGTAGCGTTCATGGCTTCGGTAGATTTGACCTCTCGACCTTCAACACTACTGGCGGACATCCCCATCGTGAGAGAGTTCTCGGACGTCTTTCCGAACGAGCTACCAGGGATGCCCCCTGAGCGCGAGATCGAGTTCTCTATCGACCTCGTCCCAGGCACGCAACCCATTACTAAGGCACCGTATCGAATGGTGTTCGCTGAACTCAAAGAACTCAAGGCGCAACTTGAAGATCTTTTGGATAAGGGATTTATTAGGCCGAGCGTATCGCCCTGGGGGGCACCCGTACTCTTCGTACGAAAGAAAGACGGAAGCCTGCGTCTGTGCATAGACTACCGTGAATTAAACAAAGTCATGGTGAAGAAAGGTACCCCTTGCCACAGATTGACGACTTGTTCGACCAACTGCAGGGTGCAACCGTGTTCTCTAAGGTTGATCTGCGGTCCGGCTACCACCAGCTCAGGGTCCGAGGAGTGGACGTTCCGAAAACGGCCTTCCGTACTCGTTACGGCCATTACGAGTTTACGGTTATGCCTTTCGGGCTCACAAATGCCCCAGCGGCATTTATGGACTTGATGAATTGGGTCTTCAAACCCTACCTAGACCAGTTCGTGGTGGTGTTCATCGACGACATCTTGATTTATTCCCGCACGGGCGATGAGCACGAAGGTTATCTGCGGGTGGTACTTTAGACCCTCCGAGACCAGGGACTGTTCGCTAAGCTCAAGAAGTGCGAATTCTGGCTTCGAGAGGTGGCTTTTCTCGGGCATATCATCTCTGCAGCAGGTATCGCGGTGGATCCGAAGAAGGTAGAATCGGTGACTGACTGGCCGCGGCCGACTACGGTGACAAAAATTCGTAGTTTCCTAGGGTTGGCCGGCTACTACAGACGCTTCGTGGAGGATTTTTTGAAAATCGCCACCCCTTTGAACCGCCTGACACGAAAGGGAGAGAAATTTGTGTGGTCACCACAGTGCCAAGCAAGTTTTGAGGAACTCAAGAATAGATTGACGCGGGCACCTGTTGTCACGCCCCGGGTGTAAACCAGAACCCGGGCCCGTCTACAGATCCGCCGTGCACACGGAATTTCCCGCGTACACGAAGCTCCAGTAACCTGCTCAGATATAAGAGATAATAATAAGGAGCATAAAACAGAGCTGAACTAAAAACTAATACATCTCAGACTGAAGCTGGAAATAAAATACAGTACATCTGTAAAAATAATACATCTGTCTCTCCCAGCTCACCAATAAAGATACAAAATAGCTGGCTAAAGCCAGACCCCAAAAGTAAAGTACAACCGTCTGAGGAAAAATGGGTACACCAACAATCCAGCTAACAAACTCATCCTGCCTCGAGATTTATCTACTCAGCCGTCCCCTCTCCCCGACCCGCCGCTGAACGCCCAGCAGCACCCGCAGAAAACACTACAAAACAAAGGAGAAGAAAAATAGGAAAGAAGAATGGGGGTGAGAACTACTAGTAAACCAGTAGCCTCCCCTAGTGGGTAAATCCTCAAACTCCGACGCACCCACTAGGTCTACCAGAGGCAAAAGGGAAAGAAGAGTGGTAAGCAATAAAACTGCTGAAACAGATAACTACCACTACTATGCCTCTAAATGCATCAGTAACCAAACCGTCCCGGTAACCCAATCTGACCGCCAGTAAAAACTGGTAACCCAATCATCACCGGGCATATAAAGCCGCGCCGGTGTGATGGCAAAACTCCTGCTGCCGCCCTCATCATTGGGCAAATAAAGCCGCGCCGATGATGATAGCAAAGCTCAATGCCTATTTGACCCCCACGCTCTAGAGGGGAACTCCCCAACGCTCTAGAGGGGAACTCGAGGGGAGCTACCCACACGAGTAAAGCAACCATGCCACAAGTATCATAAAAGCAGGATTGGATCACTACAATGCCTAAGTGGAACAAATCCCTCCACTAAAGAACCCCGATCCCCAATCTGATGCATAAGTAACCATCCGGTCAACCGCCTAATATCCGCGGTCGCCGCGATACCCACCGTCAACAATCAATCCCAATAACTGACACCCGGTCAACCGCCCAATATCCGCGGTCGCCGAAATAACCCACAATCACAATCGGGTAAAATAACTAATATCCGGTCAACCGCCTACTATCCGCGGTAGCCGCAGTACCCCTCAACCCACAATCAAGTACCACCTGCCCCCGACCCCAAGGTCTCGGCTACACTATCCCAACCCCTGCTCAAACCCGAGCAACAATAACCACCTGACTAAAGAATAAGGAGAGAAGAAGCAAACATGGTTTCTCTTAAGTCAAGTTCCAGCATGATGGTGTAGCAATAAAAGATGGCCTATCCAGATGTCCATACAAGCATGTAAATGTCCTCATGTAAATTGAAAAGAGTGTAACAACTAATAGTTCCACATGTGTGTCAGATAATAGTTCCGCATAGATATAACCATCATGCTAAAATCATTAAACAAACACATGTCCAAAAGTGCCTCAAGTGGTACCTACCAACAAGATATTTCACATTGTCCTAACATGATACTAACTTCTACATGCAAGATTAAGTGCTAATATTATGTCCATGCCAGCATGTATAAGTTCCAATTACCAACATGTTTCCAACTTAGTAATTTCCTAATAACATTCCCAACATAATATGTTTCACATGGTAGGCTCATATGAATAGCAATTATCGATCATAATGTTCCAAAAAGATCTCTGTAATATTCCTAGTGGGTATGTCAGAAAAAGATGGATATAACAACCACCCATGGAAACGCGTAATCCACAGCTGCAAAAACCTCCTCGCTCTAATATCCCTTTTTCTACGCAAAACACCCAGAACTGCAATTATAAACCAAACGGCGCACGATTAATCCAAATTATATGTACAACGCCGATGTCCATTCAACCAGCCCTGAAAATGGCTAAATCTCACCTGTGAGATGAACTCGGAAAAATCCGGAAAAATAACCGCTGCGTTCGTCGCGTCGAGCCGATCGAAACGAGTACTCGCACGTCCAAATCCGACACCTGTAGGCCAAGATACAAAATAAACACCACGGTACTTGCGGAACTCCCAAAACACAAATCTGTAATAATCCGCCAGAAAAAGTGGGATTTTCACCTTCGTCCCAACCTCCAAAAATTCCAGAAAAATCACAGTGATATTCCTTGCGTCGCGTAGATATAAATCGAGTACTTGCACACCTTATTCCATCGCCCGAGCGTGGAGAAAACCCATAAAAACTCCAATGCTGTCCAAAACTCTGCCCCAGAAAATGAGGTCACAAAATGATCCGTAAAACCCATGAAAAGCTCAGAATGAAGGAAACTGTAAACACGGAAATCGTAGCCCTACCTGCCGTGAAAACAATGGCGCAAGAATCGCCGGAAAAGATAGTCGGAGTAGGCCGGGGGAGCTCGTGCACCGAAATGCGACGGAGGAGATCACCAAAGAGAAATCGTCACACAGCGCCGTAAAATCGAAAACCTCGAAGTGCGTGCCACCAAAAATCCCAGAAATCCTCAGGTGGAAGCAGCTCTGGAAGAGGAAGAATCTTGCTGAAGGTTGCACTGTGAGAAACAGAGCAGGGAATGAGCTACATGCAGTTGTTCTCGGCCTATTTATAGGCTGGGAAAACAAATCAAATAATCCCCGGGGTGTCCCTGGTTTCGGGCGCCGCAACGCGGGTTGCATCGAGCCGTCCGACCAGAGCCCGAATCAACCTGGTGACGCCACGTCACCGTAGAACAGCGGACAGCCGGGTCCGCCACCAGCCTCGCGCCGCGTGGCCCACTGCGGAAGCCGACACGTGGAGCGCCGGAGCGCGGGAAACGCGCGTCAACGCGCCCACGTGCGCGCCTGCGCCCTCTGAACGCACGCATCCCGAGGTGCTCCCCATGCACCCCGTGGACCACGACCATTGAACCATCAAATCGCCAGCTGCCACGTGTCCGAAGCCAGCCAATGAGAAGTCTCCATGTGGCACGCCGCCCCCGTGCACCGCGCTCACCCGCGCACCTGCCCGCGCGCCTACCCGCGCCCGCGCCTGCTCCCGTGGGCCGGGCCCACTGCTCCGCGACTCCTGCACTGCCACGTGGCGTACGGCACCAACCAGAAGCCGCCATGTGGCACACCGCCGGTCCACCGGTCCACCGTGCACCCAAAACACTAGAAAACTTTCGGGTGTCCGTTCTTGGGCGCCCGGACTCAGAAAAATACAACAAATAGTCGATTTCCATCGTTTTCGCACGCTGAGTCCAAATCCGATATCCGTTTTGCCCAATTCCACTTCTAAAATTCAGTGGGCAACCAAATACACTCGTGATCCATTTTCTCACACTGACTCCATCACTTGTGTCCAATTTGCGCAAAAAAAAAAACAACTCCATCACCCAACATAAGCCTCCAGAAGCTGCTGATCCAACAGTAATCCTACGTTGGAATTTTCGGTCCTCACACCTGTGCTAGCATTACCGAAACCAGGGGAGGATTTTGTGGTCTACTGCGACGCTTCGCGTTACGGCTTGGGGAGTGTGCTGATGCAACAAGAGAGAGTAATAGCTTATGCGTCCAGACAGCTCAAGGATTATGAGCAGAACTATCCCACTCATGATCTCGAGCTTGCAGCTGTTGTTTTCGCCTTGAAACTCTGGAGACACTACCTGTATGGAGCTCACTGTGATGTTTTTACGGATCATTAGAGCCTTAAATACTTGTTTACACATAAAGAATTGAATCTGCGGTAGAGGCGTTGGCTGGAGTTGCTAAAGGATTACGACTTGCCTATCCAATACCACCCAGGTAAGGCAAATGTAGTGGCGGATGCCCTAAGCAGGAAGGGGCAGACGGACGAGCTGACGGTAGGGGCGGCCAACAGGATGGGTTAATCGCGGACTTCCAACATTTGGGATTAGAGGTGGTGCCGAAAGGCACGGTTGCACAACTTTTGGCTCTTGAGGCCAAGCCTACCCTGTTCGAGCAAATTTTGGAGGGACAGAAGTCATTTACACAACTGCAACTAGTGCGGAACAGAATTACTTCGGATCAGGAGGGCGATTTTACAGTCAGAGCAGACGACTCCTTACGGTTCCGGGGGCGGCTTTGTGTGCCTGATCAGCCGGGCATACGAGAGGAGATTTTAACAGAGGCACACTGTTCCCCTTACTAAGTGCACCTGTAGTGATCCAGCCCTTAGGGGTATTTTTGACTCACACGTAATTATTTAAGCCTTTAAGTGAAATAAAATTATTCAATTCTTAAGAGTTGGCCAGTGTGTGGTGCTGGTATTGTTCTACGATAGAGCGCAGAAAATGATGGCCGACGGTGCGATCGGATCTAAAATCCGATGTCGGGATCTCCCGGAACGGAATTCTTAATGATGCGGTGATTAGTCATGCATCGGAATCCGTGCAAAATATCTTGCACCCGTTGGAGATAAGGTGGGTTATCTCGTAGGGGATAATTAATTAATTATCCGATGACGGAAAATAGAATTTTCTTACGTACGAATTAAAGAGGAAATTAATTAAAGATATAATACGAGTTATATAAGGGATCCCGATTATCGGAAAGAAAAGAAAAGAAAAATAAAACCCTAACCAGTGAGGAGAGAAAGAAAGAGAAAAAGGAAAAGACGGAACCCTAGCCGGAAGAAAGGGAAAGGAGAAAGAGAAGGAGCCCAATCTTCCCGGACATCGAACCGAAGGCAAGAACGCGACCGGACAACCTTCCCGTCGATCTTCGGTTAGTGAAATAATTGTTATAAATCATTTGGGATTTTTCCGTCATCCTTTTTGTTTGAGTTCTTGGGTTTCTCCGTCGTATCCGTCACCGTCGCCGTCATCGTCGTCATGCTAGGGCACGGGACGGACGACGGAGGCGCGCGGTGCCGCTAGGGCATCGCGCGGAGGAGAATCGCGGACGGCCGATCGCTGCCGCAAGCGGCGATGGGACCGCGCGGGCTCCGCTCGGGTCGTACCCGCGCGGGCGCCGCACGGCCACCGCGCGGGCGGCATCCGCGCGGACCCGCAACCGCGCGGGCACCGCGCGGTTGCCGCGCGGACCCGCAACCGCGCGGGCACCGCGCGGGCGCCGCGCGGCTGCCGCGCGGGCGGCACCCGCGCGGACCCGCAACCGTGGGGGAACCGCGCGGGATCCGCGCGGGCACCGCGCGGCTGCCGCGCGGGCGGCACCCGCGCGGGCGGCACCCTCGCGGGCGGCACCCGCGCGGACCCGCAACCGCGCGGGCGCCGCGCGGGCGACCCCGCGCGCGGGCAACCCCGAGCGCGGGCGCCGTGCTGGGCCGCACCCGCGCGGGCGCCGCGCGGCCGCCGCACGGGCAGCACGCGCGCGAGGCGTCGCGTTACATGGGCGCCGCCCGCGGAGACACGCCGCGCGGTTCCGAACCGCGCGGGGCTCCGGCGGACGGCGACGGCGGCGCGGGATTCCGGTTTTCGTCAACCCGGACTGTGTTGGACTTTTCCATCGAAAAGAGTAAATTGGGTCTTTTGTTTTGGGATGTTAGTACACGTTTTTGACTATAGTTATCCTTGCGGACTTTCTTTAGGTCCAGGTGCGCAGCGGGGGTGCGCGAAGGATTCAGGTGTTCCGATTTCTCTTCAACTAGGTGGGTACGGTTGCTATAAGTGCAACAAGTGCAGTAAGTGCATCTATCATCATTAAAATGCTCTAAATTTGTCTAACAAAGTAGATGGATAGTTTAACCTTTCGCATAATTGTATTTTATCTAACAATTGAAGCGGCTGCGGTCGCGGTGCTCACTACACGCCGATCTCGGCAAATCCATTTTCAGATGCTGCACGTACACAGGCGGATTGGCCTCCGCATGGGTGTACTTTTCCGGAGAAGTGGTCTTTTTCACCCGTGTACCTCACAAAGGGGTAGGAGCCGTGAGGACCTCTTCGCGCCTGCTGAAAATAGCACACCAGCACCGTGAAGAGGTTAAAAGCATCAAAAAGGTGTTTGCGCACGAGGGGAGACTTTAGTCTCTCCGACAGGTACTCTGGGGTTGGTGCCCAACTTAATTGATAAATTTGGGGTTGGTGCCCAACTTAATTGATAAATCTGGGGTTGGTGCCCAGCTTAATTATGTACAGGGTTTTAGCGAAAGGTTCCGGTGTAATCGGTTTGCTCCTTATTCCTTATTGATATTTAGACATCTACTTTGTTTGTCACTGACTTTACCCACTCCGTGACAGGTATTACTAGGTGCGTTAGCCGGGATGGCGGTGAGACAGCGTCGCGAGGACCGTAGTCAGGATACTTGGTTTTTATCTCGTTTTCCTTATACTTTAAATAGTTAATTTGCTTGTGGATCATATTAGTCGTGGACATGTATTAGTTAGCGCTGTGGATGAGGTGTACTTTTATACTTTGATACTTTTAGTGATGTTTTCATACGCGGCACGTTTTCATGATAAACCAAATGATTTCGAAAATGTTTTCTCAAAACGAAGTGCCGTGTGGGCACGGGTTTTGCAACCGCTGGTTTTATCCTTTCTAAACGTTGATGTCGCTTTAATAACTCGCTTGAAAAAAAAAAATAACAAGGTGTCGAGTAGACACCGGTCTTTTAAAACATTAGTTAAATTACTGTACTCTGTTTGACGAGGTATGTCTATTGTATGGTTGATGGTTGATGTATGATGTTGTAAAGGAAAGGCATGTTGTAAATGAGATGCCGTGCATATACAAAGGAGACTCTATCCGTGGGCAGAGACAATTTGTGTATGTGGCGGTCTGGCACGCACCGGGGATGAGGTTTAAGTTACTTTGTTAAGAAAAAAAAAATAATACACGCAATTTTCCGCTTTGATAGACTCAAAAACCCCCGGGGGCGTGACAGCACCCTGGGGGCACCAAGATGTACAGGGATCTTAAACAAACCTTCTGGTGGCCCAACATGAAGAAGGACGTGATGCAATTTGTGGCAAAGTGCCTTGTTTGCCAGCAAGTGAAGGCCGAACACCAGCGCCCGACGGGTATGTTGCACCCACTTCCAATACCTGAGTGGAAGTGGGAGCTTCCAATACCTGAGTGGAAGTGGGAGCGGATCACGATAGACTTCGTTGCAGGCCTTCCCCGATCACAGCACGGCTAGGATGCGGTCTGGATCGTGGTCGATTGACTCACGAAATCAGCGCATTTTCTACCTATCCACACGACGTGGTCACGGGATCGAGTAGCACAGCTCTACATCAATGAGGTCGTGAGATTACATGGCGTTCCGGCATCAATCACTTCCGACAGGGACACGCGGTTTGTATTGAACTTTTGGTGAAGTCTTCAGGAAGCTTTAGGGACCAAGCTTCACTTCAGCACACCCTTCCATCCCCAGAGCGACGAACAGTCAGAGAGGGTGATTCAGATTCTGGAAGACATGCTCCGAGCCTGCGTGCTAGACTTTGGCGATGGATGGTTTCGTTACTTGCCCTTAGTAGAATTTGCCTACAACAATAGCTACCAGGCGAGTATCCAGATGGCGCCATACGAGGCTTTGTATGGGCGTCGGTGTCGTTCCCCTATTTGTTGGGATGATTTGGGTGAGCGCAAACTTACTGGTCCAGATTTGGTGGAGGAAACCGAAGCAAAGGTGCGCCTTGTCAGGCAACGGTTGTTGACCGCCCAGAGTCGGCAGAAAAGTTACGCGGAACGGAGACGTCGGGATCTGGAGTTTCAGGTTGGGGAGCATGTGTTGCTCCGAGTTTTGCCGTCCAAGGGGATCAAGCGGTTCGATTTGCGTGGCAAGTTGAGCCCGCGGTTTGTTGGACCGTTTGAGATCTTGGAACGCATCGGTCCGGTGGCGTATCGACTAGCTCTGCCGCCTAACCTTGACCGGGTACACAATGTCTTCCACGTGTCAATGCTCTGGAAATACCTCGCCGACCCATCGCATATAATCAGCGCTTCGACAATTGATCTCCGGGAGGATTTAAGTTACGATGAAACCCCGGTGCGGATATTGGCATGTGAAGACAAGAAGTTGCGCAACCGATCTATTCCGTACGTAAAGGTGCTGTGGAGCAATCATGAAGAGTGGGAGGCTACTTGGGAATTGGAATCAGACATGAAGACGCGTTTCCCTGATTTGTTTATCGAGGGTAGTGGTTAAGTTTCGAGGACGAAACTTTTTTTTAGGAGGTTGTGGTGTAATAGCACTCGATTATTTATTCTTTTGACCTTGACTTCTAGTACTAAAATTCAACATATTTAATATCTCTCGTGCTTTGCTTTCGTCAAGCGGGTTCTAGGGGCGCGATCGGGGGGGGGGGGGGGGGGGGGGGGGGGATTCCCATGTACGGATCTCCCAAATCGGGGCTTTTCGTGTTAATGGGTACTACCCAATAGGTTGAACCCGCTAAGGGTTCGATGCATCGGGATCGGTTGGGGTATTCCCCGCTTATATATATATATATATATATATATATATATATATATATATATATATATATATATATATATATATATATATATATCCCACCTTAGGGTTTTGCACGTACACGCAAAATTAATATTCTTTATTCATTTGTTAGTAGAAAAACTTTAGACCGGCCGCTTCCCGGTTAGGGTTTTCCTCCCTCGACCTCCTCGCGGTGACGAAACCAAGAACGAATCAATGCCTTCTACATAGAGCGAACCCCGAGGAGCACCACCGTCAGTTGGATCGCGTCGCCTTCTCCTTCTAACGAGGTTAGCATACCTCGTTATTTTTCGGTTCCTGATATTTTCCCGTTTTCCATTCTTTTCGCTCTTGTTTGCGTCGGCATGGCTACCACACCGCCCGCACCATGTGCTCCGGATGCATGCCCGCGCAGCACGGGACCGCGCACCGCCAGAGCCCGGCCGCACGGGGTCACGCCGCGTGCCGCCAGAGCCCGGCCACGCGGGGCCACGCCGCTCTACGGGCGCATGCCAGTGCAAGGCGGGGCCGCGCGCCGCCAGATTGGGCAGCGCGGGGCCACGCCGAGCTGCGGGCGCACGCCCACGCTGCGCGGGGCCACGCGCCGCCAGAGCCCGGCCGCCCGGGGCCACGCCGCGCTGCGGGCGCACGCCCGCACAGCGCGGGGCCGCGCGCCGCCTGTCTTGGCAGCGCGAGGCCTTGCAGCCCTGCGGGCGCACGCCGCGCGGCGCGGGGCCGCACGCCGCCTGTCCCGGCCGCACGGGGCCTTGCCGCGCTGCGGGCGCACGCCGCGCGGCGTGGGGCCGCGCGCTGCCAGAGTTGGCAGCGCGGGTTCTTGCCTCGCTGCAGGCGCACGCTCGCGCAGCGCGGGGCCGCGCGCCGCCAGGCTTGGCCGCGCGGGGCCATGCCGCACTGCGGGTGCTTGCCCGCGCAGCGCGGGGCCGCGCGCAGTCAGGCTTGGCCGCACGGGGTCGTGCCGCACTGCGGGTGCTTGCCTGCGTGCAGTGCTAGGGCGCAGTGTGCGCCTAGGAGGTTGGTTACCGCGCGGGGTTGGCGCCCGCGCGGGACTAAGCAAGCGCCGCCGCACCTTGGTGTTCTTGCGCCGCGTCAAGTAAGAGGGGTCTGGCGTTATTCGGACAGGGGCCAGGTCTTGTGCCGCGGGGCACGGTTGGTTACTGATGTTTCCTTTTGGGGACTCTGTAGGTCCGGGGATCGTATCAAGGTGCGGATCGTTTCGGGTGTTTCGGGCGACCTATTTCAAGGTGGGTACTGTATCTTGGGAAGGGGTGGCCTTCAGACCTCCCCTACCCGTCTTTTGTTTTTACTGAAAACTTTTACAAAAGAATTTAAGAATGTTAGGGCTGGTTGTTCTTCACTTCAAGAGAAAATGCAAGGTAATTCAACCCCGGGTCACTAAATGAGTCCTTATGCTACATTGGTGCGACAGAGAGTCACGGGAGGTGTACGGCACAGGGTGACGATGGTTATGCTCATGGAGCTTACACGCACAGCAGCGGTTTGGCCACCATGTCGGTGTACTTTTCCGTAGAGGTAGTCTAATTAGACCCGTGGACCCCACGTGGCTATATGCGTGGGGGCCCCCTTGCGGCTATTTGCGGAACTGTATTCTTACAGTGGGGGGTTATTGGCACCAGGTTTTGAGCGGGATGACTTCTTTTGCCTGAGGTCCTTGGACCGACATGGCGGTATTGTGCTGGGTTTTTGGTGAGATTCTTTGAGTAGCATGTTGGGGTTGTGGATGCTCAGGGTTATGGTTTGGTTTACTTATTTCTTAGTTCTCGTACTTTCCTAGCATCTGTTACAGTTGTTCAGTGTTCTATTCTTTTGTCACTAATTCCCACATTGTGACAGGTTCGGTTCGGGGTCAGGGCCGGCAGTGAGGTTCCGACTAGGAGGTTTTAGCCACTCTTCTGGCTGGTGATATCTTTCTCCCTTGCTCTTTGTTTATTTCAGTTGGTTAGTTTTATTCGCATGTGCTTTTGGTTATTGTGGACATTGTGGATGTTGAGATAGCTTTCGTACTGGTGTTGGATATTTGTATGACAGGATCTCTACTGTGTTTTGATTTATGGTTTTGAAGATTTCCAGGGATTGCGAAAAGTATTTAAAAACCGTTGTCGCCTATGCATCATCTTTAAAACCCTTGGTTTAATCTTTTAAATTTTACCGCTCAAATAACTAATGTTTAACTATCTAAAATTTCGTTACTTTTTACGTTTTGAGTGTTGTGGTTGAGGTATGGTCGTAATACGCTACGCCGTACATACGCATGTTGGGCTGTGTGAGTCGCACAGAGTAGACAAGTGTATGTGGCGGGTCCGGGTACGCGTTCGCGGGAGCTCAAAAAAAAAATGTGTTCTACTTTTCCGCTATTTAATTACTCCCGGGGCGTGACACGTACTTGATCATTTTTGAATCCATTCTTCTTGAGATTGATGTGTGTGATCTTCAAGTCTTCAATTTCAATCTTCAAGACTCAAAACACTTCACGAAATACGTCAATACAAAAATCCTTAACAATCTCCCCCTTTGGCGGTTTCGTGACAAAATAAATAATCCAAAAAAATAAACGAAAAATAATTTTTGTTGCTATCACCATACAACAAAAATACACAAGAATGATTCAAAAATGAATACAATATTTTAACTCCTAAAACAAACTCTAGACTTAGACATACTCAAAAAGTGTTCAAATCTTGTGCTCTCTACAAAAGAAATAATTCTTGACAAAAGAAATCATTAATACCTCAAGAATTTTAATTCAATAAGTAATTAGAGAGTTTACATTCATTTAACTTATGACATTAATTATCAGATATGTATGAAAATAGACAATCAAGGTTCATATATCATCATATATCAATAGAATTTCAAATGTCATAGTTTGAATTAAAAAAGTTTCAAATGTCCATACCTACCTGTCACTTGTTCAAGTTCATACCTTCCTGTCACTTGTTCATGTTCTATCTACCAACTTGGTAAAAGTTAGAATATTACAAACCGAATGGTTAGTAGAATAGTTAGTCAGGTAGTCCGATCCATCACTTGTTCTTAGTTTTCTCTCCCCTTTTTTGTAACAAATCAAGACAAAATAAAGGAGGGTAAAATTTGCGAAAAAAAATATAAGCAAAATGAAAAACCTACAAAAGAGAAACTGTTAAAAAAACTTTATCCATGTTTATCCAGAGTCGGAATCCTCAGAACTACTGCATCCTAGTTTGGCGAAGATCTTCTTGACAAGCTTTGTCAATGTTGAGTATTTTTTCTGCAAGTCCTGCTGAACCGCCGTTATCCTTTGCAAGTCACCGAAGATGCGCTCTTGTTCGAGGGTGATGCGCTCTTGTTTCGACGAGAGCCGTTGTTGCTCTCGATAGATAGAAGTAACAGAGGCTTCATCCTCTGAGGTCTCAAAAATTGTAGGTCCTGAAGCTGCTGCACGTATTGTTGCTACTGGTGCTATTGGCTGTGCTGTTGCTGCTGTTGATGCTGCTTGAGAGGAGGTCGAAGGTTTCTTGCTACGAGGTGGGGTTGGGGTTTCATCCGGTTGACGAGGAAGTGACTTCACAATGGTAGAGTCATTAATTGTCCCCAATCTATGCATATAAGTTGACGAACGAATGTCCACCTCAAACTTCCTTAAAATCCGCATAATGATCATTAGAAACGGAAGTCGCTCTATTGGATGTGGATGCTCCACATACCTCGCCATCCTCGACCAGATAAGATAAGGAATATTGATATTCAAGTCCTCCGCGGCAGATTGGTGTCCCAAAAGATACAAAAATAACATTCGATCTCATCTTAGGACTTTAGTTTGCATGTTTGGTAAGATATTGTAACATACAATAAAATTCAAGAACCGATACTCAGGTCGAAGTTCCTTTGAAAATACTGAATTCCCGGTTGAACTGGTATCGGGCATGCAAATTCCATCAACTACCATTCTCCAAACAGTAGTGGTCAAGATCTGACCCTTTATATAGTGAGTTCCTTCTACTTGAGCCTTCAATCCAATCACTTCTCCAATTAACTGTGGAGTTATTGTCAAATGAGTGTTTCGGACCGTTGTTCGAAACTCTATTGGTCCGCCTTCATTGTCCTTTTTAGTTTATTTGAAATCCTTGTGTTCACAAGAGCAGAGATGAAAACTATTACCCATTCAAACACCATCTTAAAAGTTTGCCAACAACTCCCCTGTGAGTAGGTTCTAAAGAACATGAAAAAACTTATTTAATTTCAAAAATTTGAAAGAAAATACCTAAACAATTCTTAGCATGTATAGAGTTTAGGAATCAAGACAATTTCGCAAAAAGAATTTTAAAAATAGATCAATTTCATGATTTTCGAAAAATCCTAAAAATTGCCCTAAAACCGAACTTTTTGAAATCGAAGCCCAAAAATCTGTTTAGAAAATAAACAATAAGCATAAAAACAATTCTTAGGAATCCAGAGTTCAGATTTCAAAAGAAATTTGATAAAAAACCGTGCATAAACAAAATCATAGCATGAAATTTATCACGTTTGTGCAAAAATAAGCAAGAACAGTGAATATATCGAGTTTTGATCAAGATACTTACTTGGATTGAGAGAAAAACAGTTGAAATAAATCCAAGAGCTTCTGGATTCTAGAGAGAGAAACACAGGAAACCAAATACCAAAAGCTTGTAGGAAAAAGCAATCAAAACCTTTTGTTTTAATATAAACCCTAGCCGCGGTCCGGATCGGATTAAGAAGTCAGTACGGATCGGCTTGGCGCAGAAAATCCCATGGTTCGGGATCCGGACTGAATCATCCAGTCCGAACTGCTTGTAACTTTTTTTTCAGAAAAATTCATAAAAATTTTAGAAAATCTAGAAAAAGTATGTAAGCATTCTTGCATATCAACTTTATACAAAAAGTATCGTTTCATATAAAAGGAAATAGATTATGAGAAATCTATCAAAATATCACAAATTTTGAAACGGAAATTTATAAAAGTTATAACCTCTAAAGTTGAGCAAGTACAAAACATCAGTCACGATCTAGCGAGTAATGAATTTATCAAATCATCAATTGAGCAAAGAAAATGAAGCACCAATGTGATGACCCGGATCTCCGCAGAGCTTTTGCAGTGTGATCAATGACTTCTGGAGGCTTTTTCGGTGTGTTGGAGGTGCTTGTGCGCAATTCGGACCTCAGGATTGGACCCAGCGCGAAATTTGGATTAAGAATACCTTTCTGGATGCCTTTGATAAATTTTAGAACCGGAATTCGGCAAAACGGACTTCGAATTTGGACTTAGCGCGCGAAAACGATGAAAATGGGCTATTTACTTGTATTTTTCGGAGCCCGGATGCGCAAACATGAATTTTGAGGCAAAAGTTACTGTTCCGGCGGCCGGGGCAGCGCCGGCGGCGGCGGGTAGGCGCGGGCGCGGGCAGGCGCAGGTGCGGGCAGGCGCGGTGTTAAGTGTTTGGTGTGCCACGTGGCGGCTCCCCATTGGGCACGCTGGGGACACATGGCGGCTTCAGGTTTGGCGGGTGCATCAAGTGCGTGCACCGGGCGCAGCGAGTGGAGGCGGTGACACGTGGCGCGCAGGGATTGGCCGGTCAACACACGCGCGACAGGTGCGCGGGCGCGGCGCACGATGGACCGCCCGGGCCACGTGTTGCCTGCTCATTGGCGGGCGCAGTGACCCGGCGGATTCGGCATGAACCGCGGCCCACGGTTCCCGCCGTGGATCGCGTCGCCATGCGGCGCGCCGCGATTGGCGGACGCACGTGCGTCGCGCGCGCGGGGCGCGGAGCGGGTGACGTGGCGCGCCGAGAGGGATTTGGTCGCGCACAGTGTTGGGCTTGGGCCGGATTTGGGCACCCGAATCCGAACCCCCTTATTTGTGGGCTTGGGCTATAAATAGCCTTTCACCTTGGAGTTTTCGGGCTTTTCCCGAGCTCTTCTGCGACTGAGCCCTCAAGCAACTTTGTTCCTCATCTTGTGCTGCATCTCTCGGGGGAGTTTCGGAATTTTTGGAGGGCGCGACATCGACGGCTTCGGCTATTCGGCGCAGTGCGACGTTTCTTCGTTCGGTGACCCATTTCCGTCGCGTTTCGGTCCACGAGGTCCACAGTGTTACTCCGACGGAATTTTTGGACGATTTTTGTGGCATTGGTTTCACGAGAGGTTGGCCTTCGATTTCTGTGTTGATCACCTGACTTGATTTTGAGTTCTTGGAATGGTTTACGAGGCATCTTTGAACTCGGCCCGTCGTGCCCACTGGGATACACTTATGTGTGTCTCACACCCTCGGGTGACCATTTTTCAGGTCTGTTGGGTGCGGGGATATTGGGACGTCCTGTGTGAGGATTCGAGATAGAGTTGTCCCTGGTAGGACTTTACCTTTGGATTTAGTGGACTATATAACTGTTATTTATATTTTGGAACTGGATTGTATAAACATATGAACCTTGTGGATGTAATAGAATAGAACTTATTTAGTTATAGTTAATTCTGTATCTACTCTGATTGGACGTATCTGTTAGCCGAGCATATATAGGGGGGACTCTGTCCGTTGTACAAAGGCTTTCCTATATGTGTGGCGGTCTATTTACGCTTTGGAGTATTCAAGTTTTTAACTCTGATTTAAAAAAAAAAAAAAAAAATTAGACCCTTTTTCGAATCTCGGGGCGTGACAACATGTCTAAAATTCTCAACTCTTAAGAATATGTATTATTATATTTTAAGATTATGTATTATCATCTTATTAATTTTTTAAATAATTTATGGATATATACACAATATGAATAAAAATAAAAATATAATTACCTTCATAATGCAAAAAGTTAAATATAAATTTATATCATATATATATATATATATATATATATATATATATATATATATATATATATATATATATATATATATATGTCAATCTGATTGGTTTCTAGGATATGCATCTAACACAACTACATATTCAAAATTTAAAATTTAAGTGTTCTTGACTAAATCAAATTATATAAATAAAAAAATTAAAAAATCAAAAAATAAAATTAAAATTTTTAAAAATTAGATTATCAATCCAAAACAGTCAATAACTCAAATAAATTCTGTACGTTAAGTTTTACCAAATTATTATCTGATGACTTGTTTAGATATCCAAAACATGCCCCAGTAAGTCGTACCAAGTACAATAATAATGGAACCCAATCCTGCATTCTTATTCAGTGAATGATTTGACTACAATGAATTGAACGCCACTTCCGCATTGCTGATCTTAGCTCTTGCCGGCCACTTTGCATAAAGGCGCGAGGCAAAGGAGGGCAACTTTCAGTCACTGCAGAGCCTTTCCATGAATGGGAGGCAACATGAGAAGTGCTTCGCCACTACCACTGCTATACCATTGACGGACGATCCCTCATCTTCTACCAGCTTTTCTGAGAGATAAATAGTACTACATATATTGTTTCACGCAGTACGTACATTGCACCTCCAGCCATAAGTATTAGTCAATTTTTTATAGTGATCGCCCGAGCCATAGGTGTCTCAATAATAAGGCATTTGGGTAGGGTGTATACGGATCATGATTCGAATTCTACTGTTGTAGAAGGCTAATTAAGCTCTCCACTCTCAAATAAAAAAATAAGTTTCACAGTGATCCTCAAACTTCTAAATTATACATTCGAAACACCTAATTAACTTTTTGAGGTGCTTCACTTTGCATTAGAGGAAAAATTATTGTCTGCGCCTAGTGCATTCATACATCTGTGCATCTGTGCATCGTATATTTATTATTTGCTTCCCCATCTTTTCCATGCTTTTGATTTTATAGTCCAATTTCTGAGTATCAAAATTTGAAGTTACAACAAGCCTGATACTAGTTATAAAAGGCTTCTATTCCTGTCTACCAATCGTTGAACATTTTGATCATCGATCGAATGAAAGAGACGTAGAAAGAAATAGTAAATGTTAAATTATATAGAACAACTGCTGTTCTCTAAAAAATTTAAGCTATTAGAGAATGATACTCTAATATTTATATTCAAACTCCTGCTCACGTCCTAAAAGTATAGTGGGACTTAAGCTGATTGCCTTCTATTATGATAATATGTGAAATTATTTGGCGCAACCACTGTTGTTCAAAAACTTAAGCTACTCCAGAATGATATTTTTAATTTTTATATTCAATATAGTAAAATACTTGTTTCTTTTCTATGCCTCTCGACGAGCATCTAGGGATGCACGTTGTTAGGGACTTAGAAAATTTTAATTTAAGTTTCTAGTCCAAACCGAAATGGGCGCACGAATTTTTGCTAGGTGAAAAGCTTAAGTCCGTGACAACGTGCTGTATGAGATCTAAAGTCTCCTTGTCTTGAAGCAAATATGAACTTATATCAGTCACGGAAAACTTGCTCTCGTAGGGCACCATTAGACAAATGAGACCAATTTAATTGCTTCCTAGCAAACTTTTGCAATGACATATGGCTGGATCGGAGAAAGAGAGTCTTTGAAAATGTGGAAGTTATGGTGATTTTCTTGCGAGAAAAATCTCTACTGATGAAACTATATATGACTATGCTTTCTTCTTTGCAGCCTTTTGAAATCTTATTTTTGTAACCTTGTACCCTTAAATCTTAGTAAAATTTTGGTATAGGGGAATCCCCTTATACCTACTTAACCACTCAAAAAGAAAAAGAAGAAAGAAATAATAAAACTTTCAAGTAAAGAAACTTATTCTAATGAAATTTCATGTATTTGAAAAACTTGCGTGTGTGAGAAATTTAGCTGATAAATTCACTTGTTTTGTTCTACGTACTGTATGAAATAGCAGAAGAAAAGATCCAATAATAGATGTGGAAAGAGGTGTTGCGCAAAGAATAAGGTTAAGCTGCCAATTTGGGTCTAGGATACTGTTTTGAGGTAATGGAGTGCACAATTTTGATCTACCACCGATTGATTGGTCCCCAACTCTATTATTTCCGCTCCTCAAATTCGACAACAAAATTTCAACTTGTTGTAATGAGATCCTTCTTATTGGATTTATTATCACAAAGGACCTACTAAAATTTCCAGCTAGAAATTTTCCTACCCAATATGGATATAAGGTCCCACATTTTGCTCAATAATTTGTGGCTTCAGCAAATAGCTTTTATCAGCTTTTGCTTCTGGCTTGTTGAGTGCTATGGTCCAAAGAAGAAGCTGTGATGATCCGGACTTCCGCAGAGATTGTTGCAGTGATTGCACTGACTACAGGAAGCTCACACAGTGTATCGGAGCTAGTAGTGTCGAAAACGGATCTCAGAAATAGATCCGGCGCGAAAATCGGATCAAGTGGGCTTTCCGGGGGCTTACGGCAAAATTTCAGATGAGAATTTGGCGAAACCGACGGCAGATTTGGACTCAGCGCGCGAAAACGATCAAAATGGTGTATTTACTTTATTTTTGACGCCAAAAATACTGTTCACCGGAACAGTAACTCCGGCTGCCGGAATTACTATTCCGGCAACCGGCGGTGAGCGGCAAGCGGCGGCGCAGTGGCGGAGCGCAGCGGAGCGCGGCAGGGCGCGGCGGAGCGCGGCGCGGGTAGCGCGGGCAGGCGCGGGCAAGCGCGGGCAGGCGCGCAGGCGGCGGGGTCCACCGACAGGCGCGTGCACCGGGAGCACCGAAGATTACTTTTGCCACGTGGCATCCTCTGATTGGTTGGACGGCTTCTAGAAGGCGGCGTGGTCTGTGACACGTGGCAGCACCCCATTGGCTGACAGGATCCGGAAGACCCGGCGCGGGGACCGGGTGCGTGATCCCGGGTGACACGTGGCGGCTTCTGAATGGCCTTGCATAGGTTGTTTCCTGTTTTGAGGACACGTGGCGCATCCTGGTTGGTCCATTTTGGTGTTTCCTGTTTTGTGCCCGGATTTGGTGTGGAGCCCGAAGATTCCTTGGCCCATTATAAACTCCACCTCCCTCTTCACTCTGTGATTCCGAGTTCTAGAGAGAGAATTCAAACTTGAGGTCTTTATGAAAATTATTCCCCTCTCTGTCCTCCCTCTCCCCGAGAAGTTTCAGAATTTTTGGAGTTGCCGACAGCGAGTTATCTGCGACGCGGCGCACTGCGACGATTTTCCGTTTCGGCCCATTTTCCGTCGCAGTTTAGTTAGAAAATTCCTGTGCGCTAACCGGGAAGAATTTTTGAGCGATTTCTGCGGCAGTGCGTTCATAAAAGGTAAGGCTTCGATTTTCATGTTGATCACTTTGCTCCATTTCGCACTTTTGGCATGGTTCCCGAGGCTTCTTTGACCCTCTTTTTGCTGTGGTGTGTTCTGGACAGCATCGACTTCTCCGATTTATATCTTGAGCTAGGATTATCAGATCAAGGCGTTTAAAGAGTCGATTTTGATCTACTCGTCGCAAGGAACGCAACCGTAATTTTTCTGAATTTATCGGAGCAATGTACAGAGGTGAAAAACTCCTCTTTTTCCGTGCTATTTGGAAAATAGCAAATACTGTATTTTTGGGATTTGTATTTATACCGGGTGCGTTGTTTTTTACAACTGTGCACTATTTTCAGTGAGTTGCGAGATTAAAGGACTGTGGATAACTAGGAGACTATTTGGGGTTTGGATTTGCGTGCCAGGTGGGTGGTAGTTGCTTACCTCTTACTGCGATTTACTCACTAGGACTATTAGAGAGACCCCTAATTTATTTGGCACCCCATTGGAAAGCATGCTTAAATAAATGATCCTGATTAATCATTGGCCTATTTTGTGGGATTGATATACTATGATACCGATATGTTAGCATGCCATGTTAGCACATAGATTTGTGTGAAGGTTGATTAAATGGAACAGGATGACTTATTTATATGCGGGTACTTCTTTGATGATTTATTATGGATCAGGGATCATAGACATGTGTAATTGGTTAGTGATTTTGCCATGATGGTTATATCTATGCGGAGCGATTATTTGATACACATGTGGGGCTACTATTTGATCCACTTTCTTTTATCTTTCTTGAGGACTTTTGCATGCTTGTATGGACATCTAAATAGGCTACTATTTATTGCTACACTATCATATTGGGATTTGACTTAGGAGAAACCATGATTATTTCCTTTCTCCTTTTCATTTGGACTTTTGATTCATGTTGCTCGGGTTCGAGCAGGGGTTTGGGATAGTGTAGTTGAGGCCATTGAGTCTGGGATGGGTTAGACTCGATTATGGATTGGTGGGGGGATTGCGGCAACCGCGGACAGTAGGCGGTTGACCGGTTATTGATTGTTTTACCAGATGGTGGATTGTGGGGCATTATGGTAACTGCGGGTATTAGGCGGTTGACCAGATGTTGGTTATTGTATCATATTTGGACTTATGGGGTATTGCGGCGACCGCGGACATTGGGTGGTCGACCGGATGTTTATCTTTGCATCAGATTGGGGATCAGTATTCTTTTAGTGGAGGGGTGTGTTCCACTGGGGCTTTATAGTTGTGATCCAGTCCTGCTTTTGATACTTATCACACCGGCGCTGTTATTGCCCAGTGATGCTTTCCTCGTGTGGGTCGCTCCCCTCGAGTTCCCCTCCGGAGGCTGGGGTCAGACAGTTATTGATAGTTTTGCTATCACATCGGTGCGGTTATTGCCCGATGATGAGGGCGGCAACATGCGGTACCAGTTTTTACTGGTGGCTAGATTGGGTTTATTTGGACAGATACTATTTCTGATGCATACATACAGTCATACCCTTTGGCACTACATTTAGAGGCATACTAGTGGTAGTTTTCCTATTTCAGCACCTTATTTACCTTACCACTTTACCTTTTTCCTTTGCCTCTGGTAGACTTAGTGGGTACGTCGGAGTTTGAGGCTTTACCCACAGGGGGAGGCTACTGGTTTACTAGTGGTTCTCACCCCCATTGTTGTTTCTTCTTCTTCTTCCCTTTGTTTTGCAGAGTCGTCTGCGGGAACTGCTGGGCTATTCGCAGCTGATCGAGGCAAGGGGATCGCCGAGTAGATAGATCTCCTGTGAGGCTGTGAGATGCTGTTAGACAGATATTGTACCCATGCTACTCAGACTATAGTAGTTTACCTTTATTTTGAGGTCTGGCTTTGGCCAGCTGGGTGTATTATTTTGGTGAGCTGGGAGTCTATTGTATTTATTACAGCTTTATCTTATTTTCATTCTGAGATATTATGCAGTTCTTGTTAGTTCAGCTCTGTATTATGCTCTTTTATTGTATATCTTATCTGAGCAGGTTACCGACGCTTCATGTACATGGAAAATTATGTGTGCACGGCGGATCTGTTGACGAGCCCGGGTTCTGGTTTACACTCGGGGTGTGACAGATTAAGTTTGTATCAGAGCTTAGGGATAGGTCAGTTGGGACTTAGGAAACCCTAGGCTTATGTTGGACCCTAGGATGATAGGGCGTGAGAGACGTGATGTTTTTGGCGAAAGTCGGTGATTGGGTTATTTGACTCTTCCAGTGAGTGAAGAGGGATCGACATATCTTATTTCTGTGGACAGTTATGTTGGCTGCAGACAACATAAAGCTACAGAAATTGGGGGATGTCTTTGACTTTCGCTAGATTGGGTCGTGCGTGGTTGCGTTCTGACTTGTGTTTTCTGGTGGAGGATGCGTCCCCGACGTCGGATTACTACTCGGGGTACCCCTACACCCCCTGAGGAGCCGGAGCAGACCGGATCTTCGGAGTTGAGCGAGCTGAGGGCCATAGTGGCCCAATTGGCGGAGCATACCCGCGGCAGGAGCAGAGGATTGACCAGCTAATAGCCCAGAGAGAGGCGCCGTCCCTGACTGTTTTGTAGGCCCCTATACCACTTCGTGTGCCGACGGCACCATCATCGAGTAGTGGGGCTCGAGGAGCGGCCCAGCCTTTGACCCCTGCTCGGGAGGAGTATATCGCGGAGAAGCTCACCAAGTTCTGCCAGTATGGTCCGCCTAGATTCTCGGGGCAGAACGCGCAACCGTGGGATGTGGAGGCTTGGTTATCTTCGATGGAGAAGCTGTTTAGGGATTTCTTCATCGACCCGAAGTACAGAGTGCACATGGCAGTGCATTGTCTCGAGGGGGATGCTGACGCATGGTGGCGTCGGGTGGAGCCAGCGGAGTTCCAGATCACCCGACAGCTGCCCTGGTCCGAGTTCCGGCGCATGGTACTTGGAACGTACTTTTCTGGGAGCGTGAAACGGAAGCTGGAGGACGACTTGAAGAATATCCAGCAGGGAGACAAACCGGTGCAGGAGTACTATCAGGAGTTTATGCAGTTGCTTAACTGCGTGCCTTTCGTCGCTCGTGATGGACCGCATGAGGTCGAGTTGTTCGAGTCTGGTCTTCGACCTGAGATCTATACCCTGGTGCACGCTCGGAGGCTACAGACCCTTGGTGAAGCCGTTGAGCAGGCACTGTGGGTGGAGCAGGGCGACACGATGATTGCCAGGAGGAGTGGGTTGGTCGCACAAAGTTCTGAGAGGAAGCGACCAGCACCTGATGATGGAGGACAGGCTAGTTCTTGGAGACCGCCACGACCGTCGCGGCCTCAGTCTCATGGCCAGGGGCGTTCTGAGCAACGAGAGTCTGGTGGACCCCAGAGACAGCAACAGTCGGGACAGCCACGGCTTCGCGACAGAGACAGATGTATATTATGTGGAGGACCTCATTTGTCACACACCTGTGATCAGAGGCGGGGTCGTTGTTATAAATGTGGACAGTCAGGCCACGTTCGAGCTTCATGCCCCCTTTCGACCTCAGCGGCACCTTCTTCAGTTTCGGCTCCCTTCGTATCTCAGCAGCGGTCATCAGCTCAGCGGCCTTATGCTCCAGCGAGCGGATCACCATCTTTTTACCCTGCTGATCATCGGCCATCGGCTTAGAGCGGTCGGGTTTATGCCGCTCAGGTGGAGGACTTTGCAGCAACCGACCATGTGGTGGCAGGTATTATTATTATTTTGCTTTTTGGCATTAGATTTTGCATTGTGTTGCACTAGAGCATTCTAGGTATGCGTTAAGAGTGCATTTACTTCATTGCATGGGTTAAGGGTAGGACGGTCACCTTATGCACGGGAGGTACGTATTCCCGATCTTTTAGCGCATGGAGGAGTGTCGTTGGTCCTGCCCGATGCAGATGAGTCCTGGATTGTGCCAGTAGACCTGATGGTCATGACTCAGCTGCGGGACTTGATTGTGGTACATGGATGAACTGGCTGGCTCAGTATTTCTTTTCGCGGCGGTTGATTGTGCTGCGAGGACGGTCTTTTAGAGAGCCAGGCCAGGAGAGGTCTGTGTACCAGGGGTGCCGGAGGGCTTTCTTTGCCCATGTAGTTTTGACTTCGCTAGTGAGGCGGACGATTCGCTTTGGGTGCGGAGCCTTTTCGGCTAGCATAGTTTTGGGGCCTACGGGGCGCCGGTGCTATTTGAGATGTGGAAGGCTGGTTCACTTCGGCTTTGTGTGGATTACCGGGAATTAGATGAAGTGACCATCTGGAATAAGTACCCTTTGTCGAGCATGGAGGATTTGATTTACCAGTTACAAGAGTCCCGGGTCTTCTCAAAGGTTGATTTATAATCTGGTCTTCTCGACAGTATATGGTTGCGTGTGGATGCCGGAGAGTTGGGGAATTACTTCTACATCCCGACGGTTTTTGGGATTAGAGAGCAGGGTCCTCGCGACCAGTTGGGGGGGGACTTTTATTGGATACCTCGGGAGTACGGAGGTACTCGGATCGAGCATTTGTGCCAATGGACATATGGTTGGATTACCGGGGGCCCTGGGAGGAGCGAATGCATTTGCTGGTGCAGACTACTTAATCACTTGAGCGGTTAGCCCAGCGGTACTTGGATGAGGTGGTGCGGTTACCTGGAGTGCCCGCCTCTATTTTGTATCTGTTAGAGATCCGAGATTTGCTTTGCGTTTCTAGAGGAGTTTATCGACAGCCCTGGGAGCTTACGTCGTGGATGATTGGACGCCTACCCACCCCTATTTATTTGAGACATCGGGCTGAGGGATGTTGTTTAGTCTTGTTTCGAGGACGAAACTCTTTTTAGTGGGGGAGGATGTGATGATCCGGACTTCCGCAGAGACTGTTGCAGTGATTGCAGTGACTACAGGAAGCTCACACAGTGTATCGGAGCTAGTAGTGTCGAAAACGGATCTCAGAAATAGATCCGGTGCGAAAATCGGATCAAGTGGGCTTTCCGGGGGCTTTCGGCAAAATTTCGGATGAGAATTTGGCGAAACCGACGGCGGATTTGGACTCAGCGCGCAAAAACGATCAAAATGGTGTATTTACTTTATTTTCAGCGCCAAAAATACTATTCACCGGAACAGTAACTCCGGCTGCCGGAATTACTGTTCCGGCAACCGGCGGTGAGCGGCAAGCGGCGGCGCAGCGGCGGAGCGCGGCGGAGCGCGGCGCGGGCAGCGCGGGCAGCGCGGGCAGGCGCGGGCAAGCGCGGGCAGGCGCTCAGGCGGCGGGGTCCACGGACAGGCGCGTGCACCGGGAGCACCGAAGATTACTTTTGCCACGTGGCGTCCTCTGATTGGTTGGACGGCTTCTAGAAGGCGGCGTGGTCTGTGACACGTGGCAGCACCCCATTGGCTGACAGGATCCGGAAGACCCGGCGCTGGGACCGGGTGCGTGATCCCGGGTGACACGTGGCGGCTTCTGAATGGCCTTGCATAGGCTGTTTCCTGTTTTGTGGACACGTGGCGCGTCCTGGTTGGTCCATTTTGGTGTTTCCTGTTTTGTGCCCGGATTTGGTGTGGAGCCCAAAGATTCCTTGGCCCATTATAAACTCCACCTCTCTCTTCACTCTACGATTCTGAGTTCTAGAGAGAGAATTCGAACTTGAGGTCCTTATGAAAATTATTCCCCTCTCTGTCCTCCCTCTCCCCGAAAAGTTTTAGAATTTTTGGAGTTGCCGACACCGAGTTATCTGCGACGCGGCGCACTGCGACGATTTTCAGTTTCGGCCCATTTTCCGTCGCAGTTTAGTTAGAAAATTCCTGTGCGCTAACCATGAGGAATTTTTGAGCGATTTCTATGGCAGTGCGTTCCTAAGAGGTAAGGCTTCGATTTTCGTGTTGATCACTTTGCTCCATTTCGCACTTTTGGCATGGTTCCCGAGGCTTCTTTGACCCCCTTTTTGCTGTGGTGTGTTCTGGACAGCATCGACTTCTCCGATTTATATCTTGAGCTAGGTTTATCAGATCAAGGCGTTTAAAGAGTCGATTTTGATCTACTCGTCGCAAGGAACGCAACCGTAATTTTTCCGAATTTTTCAGAGCACTGTACAGAGGTGAAAAACTCCTCTTTTTCCGTGCTATTTGGAAAATAGCAAATACTGTATTTTTGGGATTTGTATTTATACCGGGTGCGTTGTTTTGTACAGCTGTGCACTGTTTTCAGTGAGTTGCGAGATTAAAGGACTGTGGATAACTAGGAGACTATTTGGGGTTTGGATTTGCGTGCCAGATGGGTGGTTGTTGCTTACCTCTTTACTGCGATTTACTCACTAGGACTATTAGAGAGACCCCTAATTTATTCTGCACCCCATTGGAAAGCATGCTTAAATAAATGATCCTGATTAATCATTGGCCTATTTTGTGGGATTGATATACTACGATGGCGATATGTTAGCATGCCATGTTAGCACATAGATTTGTGTTAAGGTTGATTAAATGGAACAGGATGACATATTTATATGCGGGCACTTCTTTGATGATTTATTAAGGATCAGGGATCATAGACATGTGTAATTGGTTAGTGATTTTGGCATGATGGTTATATCTATGCGGAGCGATTATTTGATACACATGTGGGGCTACTATTTGATCCACTTTTTTTTATCTTTCTTGAGGACTTTTGCATGCTTGTATGGACATCTAAATAGGCCACTATTTATTGCTACACTATCATATTGGGATTTGACTTAGGAGAAACCATGATTGTTTCCTTTCTCCTTTTCATTTGGACTTTTGATTCATGTTGCTCGGGTTCGAGCAGGGGTTTGGGATAGTGTAGTTGAGGCCATTGAGTCTGGGATGGGTTAGACTCGATTATGGATTGGTGGGGGGATTGCGGCAACCGCGGACAGTAGGCGGTTGACCGGTTATTGATTGTTTTACCAGATGGTGGATTGTGGGGCATTATGGTAACCGCGGGTATTAGGCGGTTGACCAGATGTTGGTTATTGTATCATATTTGGACTTATGGGGTATTGCGGCGACCGCGGACATTGGGTGGTCGACCGGATGTTTATCTTTGCATCAGATTGGGGATCAGTATTCTTTTAGTGGAGGGGTGTGTTCCACTGGGGCTTTATAGTTGTGATCCAGTCCTGCTTTTGATACTTATCACACCGGCGCTGTTATTGCCCGGTGATGCTTTCCTCGTGTGGGTCGCTCCCCTCGAGTTCCCCTCCGGAGGCTGGGGTCAGACAGTTATTGACAGTTTTGCTATCACATCGGCGCGGTTATTGCCTGATGATGAGGGCGGCAGCAGGAGGTACCAGTTTTTACTGGTGGCTAGATTGGGTTTATTTGGACAGATACTATTTCTGATGCATACATACAGTCATACCCTTTGGCACTACATTTAGAGGCATACTAGTGGTAGTTTTTCTATTTCAGCAGCTTATTTACCTTACCACTTTACCTTTTTCCTTTGCCTCTGGTAGACTTAGTGGGTACGTCTGAGTTTGAGGCTTTACCCACAGGGGGAGGCTACTGGTTTACTAGTGGTTCTCACCCCCATTGTTGTTTCTTCTTCTTCTTCCCTTTGTTTTGTAGAGTCGTCTGCGGGAGCTGCTGGGCTATTGGCAGCTGATCGAGGTAAGGGGATCGCCGAGTAGATAGATCTCCTGTGAGGCTGTGAGACGCCGTTAGACAGATATTGCACCCATGCTACTCAGACTATAGTAGTTTACCTTTATTTTGAGGTCTGGCTTTGGCCAGCTGGGTGTATTATTTTGGTGAGCTGGGAGTCTATTGTATTTATTACAGCTTTATCTTATTTTCATTCTGAGATATTATGCAGTTCTTGTTAGTTCAGCTCTGTATTATGCTCTTTTATTGTATATCTTATCTGAGCAGGTTACCGATGCTTCGTGTACATGGAAAATTATGTGTGCACGGCGGATCTGTTGACGAGCCCTGGTTCTGGTTTACACTCGGGGCGTGACAGAAGCTGTGGCAAAAAATCTGCCCAACCTAGAGAAATGGGGCTAGGAAATCAACTCAATAGTTTTTTATTTTTTTTTAGAATGAGATAGCATGTTATCGCTTCATTCAAAGGGATAGTGTACTTAGCTACAATTTGAGGTAGCTAGGCCTCAAAAAAAAAAGAAAAAAAAAAAAGAAAAAAAAATTCTATTCTCAATAATTTCTATTCTCATTATTATCTTTTTCTTTATAGAAGTATGGCACTAACAAATTTGTTCTTTCTGAAGTTTCAAGTAATTTAACTTAATGCAACAACTTGATGGATTGTGTAAAATCATGTTTCGAGTCAATGTCACGGTACTCAACTTCGCGATGGGTTGAATATGTTGGATTTGATCCTAATTTGATCCAATCTAGTTTCTAAAGATTAGGGATGATTTAGAAATATTTTAATATGAATCGGAAACTCGGATAGACGGCAGAGATCGTTTCCTATTAGAATTAGGTTTTTAGAGTTATATTAACTCTTGTGATTCATCTTTTATTTTTTAGAGCTTCATTAAAAAAAATCTTAATTAAGAGGAAACACGTGAAGAGCCTCCGTGAAAGAGTTTCGTGTAATCCAATTTTACTCCTTATACTTTTGTGTCATGGATTAATCGAAAAACGCATTGAGGTGATCTTACCCGTGGACGTAGGTCGACACATTATTGGCCGAGCCACGTAAATCTTGTGTCCTTGTGTTTTCTTATTCGTTTTATTTGCTTAGTTATTCTCGTGCTTGTTTTCTATGATCGTTCTCGTTTATTTTTATCTACGAAAGATTATGTTTCCGTTGCGCTCGTGTGCTGTGTGGGTTGAGGTGTGCTCGGTAACCCCACGGCCGGTTCCCCCTTCAATTGGTATCGGAGCGTTTGGTTCTTCGTAGTTCGTTGATGGTGAAACGATAGCGGGGAAAGTTTCAGCGACAAAGTATGAGATTTCTCGGTTTGATGGAGTGAACTTTGCATTGTGGAAACTGAAGATGCAAGCAGTTTTGATTAAAGATGCTTGGAGATCGCCCTACAAGAAAAGGAGAATAAACCGGAAGGAATGATGGATAAACTATTTGAAGAGAAGGACAAGGTGACTTTGGCAAACCTATATTTGACACTGGATGATTCGGTGCTATTCAATGTGGAGATCGAGACTACCGCAAAAGGAATTTAGGATAAATTGAAAAAATCTCTATGAAGGAAAATCATTGCTGAACAAAATCTTCTTAAGGCGACAATTATACAATCTAAAGATGAATGACGGGGCGCCGGTACAAGAACATCTAAGTACAATCAACTCTATCGTGAGCAAACTCGCTGCTCTAGACGTGAGAATCGATGAAGAAGAAAAGGCAAGTATTTTACTTTGCTCGATGCCGGAAACTTGGTATAATTTGATTATGAACTTGAGCCATGTTGAAACCCTTAAGATGGACTCGGTTGTTGCATCATTACTTACCGAGGAGATGAGGCAGAAGTGTTAAGGAATTTTGTATTGGTGTATTTCGTGAAGTGTTTTGAGTCTTGAAGATTGAAGTTGACGACTTGAAGATCACATACATCAATCTCAAGAAGAATGGATTCAGAATGATCAGGTACGTTAAATTAAATATTTTTGATGATTTGAATACATTCTTATAGTTTAGAAACACTTGGAATAATTTTTCATTGCATAAAAATCAAAACTGGACATTTTATATGTTCTGGATCCGGATCAACCACATCCAGTCCGGACCCCGAACATGGTTTGGTTCATGCAAAATTCCAGTCCGGATCAACCCCTATCCAGTCCGGACCCCGAATATTGTTTTTGATAAATCGCATGAATCAGTCCAGATCAGGAAAATCCAGTCCGGACTGCCGTGCGGGAAAAAATCTGTTAAGTCAGTTTTTGATTCTTATCCTCTTCCAAAACGTTTCTAACCTATAAATAGACCCAAATATCATCTTTTAGGGTATCCAAAAAAAGGATCAAAAGTAATCCACGTATAGAGAAGAAAAGGTAAACATCGTTTTATTTTTAGGTTTTCTTTCTCTATATTTATCGATTTGATTCGAGGTTTTTTAATCTCTTTTCTTTTGAAGAATCAAATTGATGAATACTTAGATGCAGTTTCTTTATCTATCTATATGATTTGAGTATTCAAATATCATCACCACCAATAAATAAAACAACGATTTCGAAAAGGACAATCGGCGCGTGGATTCGCGTGGCCTTGTGGATTCAAGGTGCTATCGCTTTCGTTGATTCGGAGCGAGGTGCGTTCGTGTGATTGATTCGTACCAAAATTGGTGAAGACCGAGGATTCGGTTGGACGTCGTGGATTCGGCATTGGACGCAAATCGTGTGATCGAGGCGTGTTGTGGAGCGAGCGGAGAAGATCTACACAGAGCGTATGGAAAAGGTTGAGTCGTAGTGTTGCGTTATATCACCTTGTATGTGTTTAATCTTAGTGGATTTCACCGTGTTATCGGTCCCGTGGTTTTTTACTCCTGCGACAGAGTTTTCCACGTAAAATCTTACTTTATTTATTTTCTGCATTGGGTTATTTTTACGCAAAGATTTCTGAGTTTTATTGTTTACACCTATTCATCCCCCCCTCTAGGTGGTTTTTTCCCTATTTAGATCCTTAGATCCCATAACCCACAAGTGGTATCAGAGCGGGAATAGGGTTGTAAACAATGGTTGAAGGCGGAAACATCAATAGACCGCCGTTCTTCGATGGAACAAATTATGCCTACTGGAAAGTACGCATGAGAGCGTTCTTGATTTCCATCGATGAACAAGTATGGCAATCAATTGAGTTTGGATGGACATATCCTACTGAGATTATTGCCGATGATGTTGTCACCATCAAACCTAGGTCGAAATGGACCAAGGAAGAGATTGATGCTTCTTCTTACAACGACAAGGGAATTAATGCTTTATTTAATGCTTTGTCACAAACTGAGTTCTCTCGCGTCTCGACATGTGAGGCCACGAAAGAAATCTGGGATACTCTACAAGTTACACATGAGGGTACAAGTTTAGTGAAAATTCAAAAACTGTAGATGCTTACGAGCAAGTTTGACTCTATTTATATGGCAGAAAATGAACCTTTCACTGTCACGCCCCGGGGTCGAAACTGCGACCCGGGCTCGCCAACAGATCCGCCGTCTGTACGAAAACCCCCGCACAGACGAAGCGTCTACCCTGCAAGTCAGATCTATAGCTAAACATGTATCAGAGCTGAAATAAAACTAGTAGTGTCACGCCCTGGAGGTTCTAAAAGAGCGAAAAACGTACCCTTTTTTTTTTTGTATTTAAAATGAACCTCGCCTCCGGTGCATACCAGACCCGCCGCATATACAAATTCACTCCCCAAACGGGCGGAGTCTCCTTTATATATGCACGGCGTTCCCAGCAAGACAAACACTTTAACCATGCAAACCATGACAGACAAAGAGGAGGGACTACATTTAATCATACAGTCACCGCTATTACATACAGACTATAGCATAAACCCATGGGTTTGAAAATCGGTGTCCACTCGACACCCGATTTTTCCAAAACGTTTTCGCAAACTCTTTTAAGCGGCCACTATACTTGAAAGGATAAATCCACGGGTTTTGAACTCAATGCCTACACGACACCAGTTTTGAAAACACTTTTGAAACCATGTTTGCATTTGAAAACGAGCCGCAGCTACACATCTTAACCATCACAGATAAGAGAACATAGTCCCACACGAAATCCTCATTCCAACATCCACAAGAAACCACACAAGTAAATCACAGTTTAACTAACCAGCAATTTAAAGAAATAACTAAGGAAAAATGTATCGTTTACTAGCCCTCATGGCTAGGGTCCTCTAACTGATGCCTCACCGTCGTCCCGGTTCCCACCCCTGCTCGGACCTGTCACAATGTGGGTAGTCAGTGACTGATAAAGTAGAAAACATACAAGTAAATGCAATAATTGAAAAGAACACACCGAATCACCGGAGCATTTACTTCCCCCTCATGTCCCGCTAAATCCGTGTCGAATGTCACACTGGGCACCTACCCCAGCTTTTAAAATACGTTGGGCCCCAACCCCAATTACCGTACTCATCTTCTTGGTGCCACCAACCCCTTGACTGCCCAAGTAGCAGCCGCCTCTCCTTGAGGGGTCCCAATCATCACAAGTATGGGGTACACGGGTAAAAACTTACCATCTTTCCGAAAAAATACACCCTGTGCGGTGGCCAAACCGCCGGTGTGCGTGTAAGCAATATCAGTGAAAAGACAATGTTGCGACCTCAGCCGCTCTGGTCAGATTAATAGAACGATCTTGCGACCACAGTCGCCTCAATTAGAATAGTAAATGGGATTCACATGCAATGGGGTTAGTTAATTTATCAAAAACACCTACTTTATCAAACTGAATACTCGGGAATGACCCTACACCGATAATAACCAAAGGTACCCACCTCACTTGTGCTGACCGATACACCAGAGACCGAACCTTGCTTCCTGTCGGCACTTTGACCTAAAAATAGTCCCCAAAAGAACCACAGTCAGATCAGAAATATAACGGCAGATAAACCGAGCCCAAAAACCCAAAAACACTAATGACAACTCGACACGGCGGTGCCGCCCGCGCGCGACGAGCGACGCGGCCACCCCCGCAGTGTTGCGGGCCATGCGGCCGCGCGGGCGTCGGCCCCGCACGGCGCATGTCGCAGCTGCGCGGGCGCCAGCCTCGCACGGCGCATGTCGCAGCTGCGCGGGCACCGGCCCCGCGCGACGCGTGCCGCGGCCGCGCGGGCACCCGCCCCGCGCGGCACTCGCTGCGACCGCGCAGGCCCTAGCCCGGCGCAGCGCAAGCCGCGGCCGCGCGGGCACCGGCCCCGCGCGGTGCAAGCCGCGGCCGCGCGGGCACCGGCCCCGCGCGGCACGTGCCGCGGCTGCGCCTGCGCCCGCCCACGCTGCGCTTGCCGCGGCCGCGCGGGCACCGGCCCCGCGCGACGCTTGCCGCGGCCGCGCGGACGCCGGCCCCGCGCGGCGCGTGCCTTAGCCGCGAGGGCGCCCGCCCGCGCGGCACTTGCTGCGGCCGCGCGGGGGCCCCAGCCCCGCGTGGCGCGGCCTCATGCCGCGGCCGCGCGGGCGCCGTCCCCGCGCGGCTCGTGCCGCGGCCGCGCGGGCGCGAGCCCCGCACGGCGCGGCCATGACGCGGCGGCGATGCCCTAGGGCCGTGCGGCGGTGCCCTAGGGTTTCACAGCGGCGGCGACGGGTAGGGTAGCAAAAACGGCTACCGAAAGATGACACGAAAATTGGAAACGAAAAACCGAAGGAAGCGTCGCTTACCGCGAATCGTCGGAGACGGGGATCCGTTCACGCTCCCGGCTACGGCACGTCCGTCGGGGAGGGTCGGGTCCTTTCGCTTTCTCCTTCTTTCTGCTCTTTTCCTTCCGGTTAGGGTTTTGCCTTTTTTTGCCTTTTTCCCTCGTTCTTTTCTCTCCGGCTTGGGAGCTCTATCACTGGAAAATGCCCGCACCTCGAGATTACCAACTTAAGTAAACCCGTTAATTCAATTTCTCCAAACATAACTTTATTAGCAGGAGGGTAAAACGTTACATGAAAAACTGTGGTATTACACCACTCACCCCTTAAAAGAAGTTTCGTCCCCGAAACTTAACCTCAACCCTCGCTAAATAACTCAGGGTAACACTCTTTCATTTTCGTCTCAAGTTCCCAAGTCGCCTCGTGCTCCTCGTGGTTACTCCATTGCACCTTTACGTAGGGGATCGTCCGGTTAGGAAGTTTCTTTTATTCTTGAGCCAAGATCCGTATCGGCGTTTCCTCGAAGCTCAAATCCTCCCGCAGTTCAACGGCCGAGACATCGAGGACGTGCGACGGGTCGGGAAGGTACTTCCGGAGCATCGAGACGTGGAATACATTATGCACCCGTTCAAGATTTGGCGGTAAGGCCAACCGATATGCCACCGGGCCCACGCACTCTAAGATCTCGAACGGTCCCACATACCGTGGGCTCAGCTTCCCTCGTATGCCGAACCATCTTGTCCACTTAGACGGTGATACACGAAGCAACACATGTTCCCCTTCCATAAACTCCAACTCCCGTCGTCTCCGGTCCGCGTAGCTTTTCTGCCGGCTCTGAGCGGTCAACAGCCGCTGCCTGATAAGGCGCACCTTTGCCTCTGTTTCCTCTACGAGGTCTGGCCCCAAAAGCTTCCGCTCTCCCAAGTCGTCCCAGCAAATAGGCGATCGACATCGGCGTCCGTACAAGGCTTCGTACAAGGCCATCTTAATACTAGCCTGATAGCTGTTATTATAGGCAAATTCCACGAGGGGTAGGTAATGTGACCACCCTTTGCCCAGATCCGGCACACAAGCTCGAAGCATATCTTCGAGAATCTGGATCACCCGTTCAGATTGCCCATCCGTCTGCGGGTGGAAAGCAGTGCTAAACTGCAGTTTGGTCCCTAGTGCCTGCTGCAGGCTCCGCCAGAAATTTGACACAAAGCACGTGTCCCTATCAGAAGTTATCGACGATGATATTCCCTGCAATCTCACTACCTCGTCGATATAGGTTGGCGCTAGCCGATCTCGGGTCCACGTCGTGTGGATAGGCAGAAAGTGGGCCGATTTCGTCAGACGGTCCACAATGACCCATATCGCGTCATGTCCTTGTTGCGATCGCGGAAAACCGGTTACAAAGTCCATAGTAATCCATTCCCATTTCCACTCCGGTATGGGCAATGGTTGTAGTTTTCCCGCTGGTCGCTGATGTTCCTCTTTCGCTTGTTGGCACACCAGGCAACTGTCACGCCCCGGGGGTCTCTTTCAGCGGAAACGATTCACAAAAAGTATGTATTTGGCGCATAAATTTTTTTTGAAAAAACTTCTTCCCCGGTGCATGCCCAGACCCGCCGCATACACAGAATCATTCTGCAAGCGGACAGAGTCTCCTCTGTATATGCACGGCGTCGCGACTAGTACAACGTCCAAACACAGTCATCCATTCAATCACAACAGTTTTCTAACATACACACATGCACAATAACTGAATAAATCACACGGCCGATCAGTTTGAAAGGATAAATCCACAATTGTTGAAACGGCGCCCACTCGGCACCCAGATTTTGAAAACCAGTTTCGAAAGCAACATAAATCCACAGGGTTTTGAAAACAGTGCCCACACGACACTTAAGTTTTGAAATCCATTTTCACAATCCATAAATTCACAGGGTTTTGAAAACGGTGCCCACACGACACCCAAGTTTTGAAAACGGTTTTCGCAATCTTTTCCTTTGTTTCCTTTTTTTTTCTTTTTTTTTTCTTAAAGCGGCCAACAAAGATGAAAGGAGATTAAATAAATAATTAGGAACCACGCCGACATCCACGCCGACCCCACGAGGGTATCGAGAACCACACAATAGCCTACAAATAATAAATGAAATGCAAAAGAAAGGAGAAAGTACAGTCCGGGGTCTCCAGGGACCCAGAAACTCCTGCCTCGGCCTCACCGTCGCCTAACTCTCCCCCCCGTATGACCCTGTCACAAAGTGGGAAGTCAGCGACAAGTACTAAAAATAAGGAAAGCAGGGTAAAGAAATGCGTCCAACCGTAAACTATCCGGAGCAACCACCCTCCCAAAAGGGAAAACCACGCACACCTGCAAACCTAATCCGGGAACCTGCCCCGGCACCCCCTCCGAGCACCTACCTCGGTAAACCACGTCGAGCACCTACCCCGACGGGTCGCAACGCTCGCACCTCGGCGCCTCAAAACCCCCTACCTGCGGGGGCCCCCACTACGTCCCCTCGTGGGTTTACACGGGTCATAGACCACTTTTCCAGAAAAGCGCACCCTTTGCGGTGGCCAAACCGCGGGTGCGCGTGCTGCAGCCTCGAGCAAAGTAATAATAATATGAACCAAGCATACCCAACAGTAAGGACCATAAGGACTATCATGTTAGCACCATTAGACATATAATCAAATATAGATACAACCGTCGGAAACCCGACGCTAAGTCCCAAAATGAAACCCGCCACCTCAACCACGTCGGAGAAGTCGTGCGGAAGCACCAACTAAAATACCCTCGCCGGGTGCCCGAACAGCTCGTTTTCGCCGGTAAGGGATGAAGGAGGAGGATCGTCCCGCTCTCATTCGCCGGATTCCGCAGGATGTTCCTTCTCCCCGTCTCGTCGCCTCGGTTCTTCACGCCAACCGATGGAGGGGAAAAGCTAGGGATTGGGGCTCGGATGGAAAGCTACGCACAGGGAAAAGAGAAGTGGGGAAAAAGCCCTATGCCCCCAACCAAAAATGTTAATGATCGTACGGGTGCGAATGGGGGGGATGGGATTGAACCCTAAACCCCCAAATTCGAAACTTAGCGATCGGGTGCGGATCAGGGTCCACTTACCTCGAAAAGCGTGCCGCTCTCCCGCATGCTTTTTGATGCACCCGGAACTGCTGGTAATCTTCCGAAATTTATTCTGGGAGATCCCGGGGTCGGAATTCGAATCCGATCGCGCCGCCGTTCTCCGTTTCGCGAGCTTTATTGCCTAAAAATACCCGCGAGCCCCGACGGTCTGCCCAGAAAAAAAGAATTATTAGCCCACCCTCCGGACCCCTAAAAGGGATGCGGAAAAAAAACTAAACTCTGACAACCCCTTTTTACTTGTGGTTACTACACCACTCACCTCTTAAAACGAGTTTCGTCCTCGAAACTCAAACCTGGGTCGCGGTGAAAAGGTTGGGGTAGCACTCCCTCATTTTTGACTCCAGCTCCCATGTCGCTTCTCGCTCCTCATGGTTGCTCCAAAGCACCTTCACGTAGGGGATGGTTCGATTTCGCAGCGATTTGTTTTCCCTTGCCAGGATTCTCACCGGGGTTTCCTCGAAGCTTAGGTCCTCCTTTAGTTCGAGTGTCGAGACGTCCAGCATATGCGATGGGTCGGGGAGGTATTTCCTGAGCATCGAGACGTGGAACACGTCGTGGACTCGGTCGAGGTTTGGTGGTAGGGCAAGGCGGTAAGCCACTGGGCCAATGCGCTCTAAGATCTCGAATGGCCCCACAAACCGTGGGCTCAGCTTGCCCTTCAGTCCGAAACGCTTGATTCCCCTGGACGGTGAGACCGGCAAAAACATGTGCTCTCCCACTTGGAATTCCAAGTCGCGGCGCCTCTGGTCTGCGTAGCTCTTCTGTCGACTCTGGGCGGTCAGTAAGCATTGCTTGATGAGGCGTACCTTTTCTTCAGTTTCTTCCACTAAGTCGGGTCCCAAGAACTTCCGTTCTCCCAAGTCGTCCCAACAAATTGGGGATCGGCAGCGCCTCCCATATAAGGCTTCGTAAGGTGCCATCTGGATGCTGGCCTGGTAGCTGTTGTTGTATGCGAATTCCACGAGGGGTAGGTAGCGTGACCAACCGACCCCCCAGTCAAGTACACAGGCGCGAAGCAGATCCTCGAGAGTCTGAATCACCCGCTCCGACTGTCCGTCCATCTGGGGGTGGAAGGCTGTGCTGAACTGTAGTCTGGTCCCCAGGGCCTGCTGTAGACTCTGCCAAAACTTCGAGACAAAGCGCGTGTCTCTATCCGAGGTGATCGATGCCGGTACTCCATGCAGTCTCACGATTTCGCCGATGTAAGCTTGGGCTAACCGCTCTCGGGTCCAGGTTGTATGAATGGGCAGGAAGTGTGCTGACTTGGTTAACCGGTCCACTATGACCCAAATCGCGTCGTGCCCCTGCTGTGAACGTGGAATCCCAGTGACGAAATCCATGGTGAACTGATCCCACTTCCACTTTGGCACCGGTAAGGGCTGTAACTTTCCCGCTGGTTGCTGGTGCTCAGCCTTTATCTGTTGACATACCAGGCAATGAGCTACGTGTCGTGTCACATCCCCCTTCAGCTTGGGCCACCAGAAGGTCTGCTTGAGGTCCCTGTACATCTTTGTGCCCCTTGGATGCGCCGCATAAGGGGCGCGGTGTGCCTCTGCCAGAATCTCCTCTCTCAACCCCGACGAATCTGGAACGCAAAACCGCCCGCGGAACCGTATGATGCCGTCGCCTCCCACTAAAATGTCGTTCTCCTGGTCCGGGGAGATCTTGTCTCGTACGAGCTGTAAGTGAGAATCGGTCTGTTGTCCCTCCCGGATCTTCTCGAACAGCGTCGGCTTGACTACCAAGGCTAAAAGTTGCGCAACCGTGCCCGCTGGCACCACCTCCAACTTCAGTCGTGCGAACTCTGCGATTAAGCTGCCCTGCTCAGTTATCGCGCCTCCAGACACCCCTTCTAGTTGCCCATTCCTGCTCAAAGCATCTGCCACCATGTTTGCCTTCCCGGGGTGGTATTGAATTGTTAGATCGTAATCCTTCAACAACTCAAGCCACCGCCTCTGTCGCAAATTTAGTTCCTTTTGGGTGAACAGGTACTTGAGACTTTGATGGTCTGAAAAGACGTTACACTGGACACCAAAGAGGTAGTGTCTCCATAACTTTAGAACGAAGACCACTGCAGCCAGTTCCAAATCATGTATCGGGTAGTTCTTTTCGTAATCCTTCAGTTGCCTAGAAGCATAGGCTATTACTTTCCCATGTTGCATCAGCACACCCCCAAGGCCGATCCTTGAAGCATCGCAGTATACCTCGTAATCCTCTCCGAGGGTTGGCAGCAGAAGTATAGGCGCCCTGGTTAGCCTTTTCTTTAGTTCTTCGAAGCTCTCCTGACATTGGGCCGTCAACACAAACTTTTCTCCTTTCCTGGTCAACCGGTTCAGAGGGGCGGCTATCTTCGAGAAGCCCTCGACGAAGCGTCGGTAGTAACCTGCTAGGCCCAAGAAACTGCGAATCTCCGTCACTGTAGTTAGCGGCTGCCAGGCGGTTACCGATTCCACCTTCTTGGGATCCACTGCAATTCCCTCTGCCGAGATCACATGTCCTAGAAAACCCACTTCTCAAAGCCAGAATTCACACTTTTTGAGCTTAGCGAACAGCCTCTGGTCCCTGAGAGTCTGGAGAATCGTTCGCAAATGGTCCTCGTGCTCTTCGTCGGTGGATGAGTAGATCAGGATGTCGCCAATGAAGACCACTATGAACCGGTCTATGTCGGGCTTGAAGATGCGGTTCATCATGTCCATAAATACCGCGGGGGCATTCGTAAGCCCGAACGGCATAACCGTGAATTCATAGTGGCCGTACCGGGTCCGGAAGGCCGTCTTTGGGATGTCCTCATCCCGAACTCTGAGCTGGTGGTAGCCCGATTGTAGATCAATTTTTGAGAAAACCGTTGCTCCCCGTAGTTGGTCGAAGAGGTCGTCGATTCGGGGCAGGGGATACTTGTTCTTCACTGTAACCTTGTTGATCCCTCTGTAGTCGATGCAAAGTCGGAGGCTTCTGTCTTTCTTTCGTACGAAGAGTACTGGTGCACCCCAGGGCGACACACTCGGCCTGATAAACCCTTTGTCCAAGAGGTCCTCCAGTTGCGCCTTAAGCTCCTTCAACTCCGCGAAGGCCATTCGGTAAGGCGCATTCGTAATAGGCTGCGTGCCCGGTAGGAGTTCGATAGGGAACACCACCTCCCGTTCAGGGGGCATCCCGGGCAGTTCCATCGGGAAAACATCGGGAAAATCCCTCACTACTGGAATGTCTGACAGTGTCGCCGGGGGTTGGGTGACTAGATCCACAGACGCCAGGTAGGCCACGCACCCACGCTCTACCAATCTTCTGGCCCTTGCTGCTGAGATGACCGCTGGGAAGGAGATGCTCTTGCACGCCAGATACACATGCTCAGGAAAACCCGGTTCTTGTAGTCGCACCTGCCGCTTCTCACAGTCAATAAGTGCCTGGTACCTCGAGAGCCAATCCATACCCAACACCGCGTCGTACTCCTTCAGGGGAATTACCACCAAGTCCCAAGGGCAGGCCAGTCGCCCTAGTTTAATTGGGCAGGCTGCCACAAAACTGACCGCCTCCAATGCCCCACCCGCCGTTTGGACCGTCAAAGAACTTTGGAGAGGTATCTCCCCAAGACCATGTACAAACACGAAGTCACGAGAAATGAAAGAGTGTGTTGCTCCGGTATCAAAAAGAGTTTTAGCACGGGAATGAGAAACGGAAGTAATACCTGCTAGCGCGTCCGCCTGCGGGTCCGACTCTTGGCGGGTCATCGAGTAAACTCTTCCGCCCGCCTGTGGTTGCCTTTCCCCTTCTCGCCGTGGTGCCGGGGGTCTAGAAGTTGACCCCATAGGGGCTTTTCCCTTTCCAGAATGCTGTGGTGCAGGCGCCGAAGTTGTTGAGGAAGCCGCTCCCAGAGTTAAGGGACAGTTGTGGCGGAAGTGCCCCTGCTTGCCGCAGTGGAAGCAATGATCATATCGATGGGGGCAATCTGGTACCCGGTGCGCTCCTTCGCAAATTACACAAGGCCTATCCCCCGGCCTCGGTCCTCCTGCTGGTGCGCTCCGAGATCCTGCCTGTGGTCTCCACCGTTTGGGGGGTCGGCTCCCGCTAGAAGAGCCCCTCCCGGAGTACTGTTGCTGTCGCTTCCTATCCTCATGATGCGCCGGGCCCTCCCTCCTAGCGCGCGTAACAGCGAACCCGCGCTCCACAACAGTGGCCCTGTTGACCACTTTTTGAAAGGTGTGCAAGTCGGCTGCTTGAACCACCTGGAAAATGTCGCTTCGCAAGCCGTCCACGAACAGTTGCGCCTTGTGGGACTCGTCCCTTATGACGAAAGGGACGCAGTTGGCCAACCTCACGAATTCGCGTTGGTATTCCATAACTGTCTTGCTCCCCTGCTGGATGTGGTTCAAGTCATCCTCCAGTTTCTTCTTAACGCTGTTGGTGAAGAAGGCCCCGAACAGCTCATGTTTGAACGTCGTCCACGATGGGAGCACGGTGCCCTTTGTGGGATCAGGGCGCACCGTCTTCCACCATAAGCGGGCGTTCCCCTCTAAGAAGTGGACCGCTAGGGGAACCCGCTCGCAATCCTCCATGAGCAAGTCTTCGAACAATTTTTCCATCGATCCCACCCACTTCTCGACGACCCAGGGATCGGTCGTCTCCCCTTCGAACGTGGGTGGATCATATTTCTTAATGTCGGCCAGGTTGGCCCGCACGCGGTCCCGCTCAATCAGCGGAACTGACCCCTCCCCCGTGGCGGCGGCGGCCACTGTAGGGGAAGGTGTGATCACGGTCTCCCCCGAGGTACCCCCGCCGGTGGCTCCCGGCACTGGTCCTATAGTCGCTATCGCGGGTGCGCGTGCTGCTGCTGGCGCCGTAGCCTGGGTTGGCGGTACCCCGGCTGCTGCAGTTGGTGGAGGGGCCATTCCTGCCCCGGCCCCCATCACCTGCGGTCCCGTCGCCGGCGCGCTTGGCCCCTGCGGAGGGGCCGGGGCGACCGTCACTGTCGCGGCCTGTTGCTGTTGCGTCAACTGATGCACATGATCCATGAGGGTTGCCAGCTGCCCTGCCATCTCCCGTAGTTGTTGCCGCAGGAGCTGGTTCTCCGCGGCCGTCGACGCCGTCGCATCTGCCCCTGTGTCCTCGGCCGACGATCTAGTACGGGCCATGTCTGTCACACACACACAACAAAAGTCAGCTCTAAACTTCATTAACCAAGCAATAAACCACCTATCGAGAGAAAAGGACTTAGACTCTTCCCCCCCCCCCCCCCCCCCCCCCCCCCCCCCTTTTGATCACTCGCGTTCTACCCTCCTATGCCTTATTCATTCCATTCATTTGTAGCCAAGTGAGGTATCCCTGCGGATGCCGGCACAAACTGTTGTGATTGAAAAGTAAGTTTTTCTCTGATACCATCTTAATCTGTCACGCCCCGGGGGTCTCTTTCAGCGGAAACGATTCACAAAAAGTATGTATTTGGCGCGTAAATTTTTTTTGAAAAAACTTCTTCCCCGGTGCATGCCCAGACCCGCCGCATACACAGAATCATTCTGCAAACGGACAGAGTCTCCTCTGTATATGCACGGCGTCGCGGCTAGTACAACGTCCAAACACAGTCATCCATTCAATCACAACAGTTTTCTAACATACACACATGCACAATAACTGAATAAATCACACGACCGATCAGTTTGAAAGGATAAATCCACAATTGTTGAAACGGCGCCCACTCGGCACCCAGATTTTGTCACACCCCGGGGGTTTGTTTTAGCGGAAACGGTTCGCAAAAGTCAAACATTTGACGTGTAATAATTTTTTTTTTGGTAAAAACCCTTCTTCCCCGGCGCATGCCCAGACCCGCCGCATATACAGAATCACTCTGCAAACGGACAGAGTCTCCTTTGTATATGCTCGGCGTAGCGTTATACACAAGTTCCAAACACAATCAACCACTCAATCACAACGGTTACTAACATACAACTAGTACCATAATTTATTAAAACGCATGGCCGATCAATTTGAAAGGATAAATCCACAGTCGTTGAAAATGCGCCTACCCGGCACTCAAGTTTTGAAAACGCGTTTCGAAACCAGCATAAATCCACAGGGTTTTGAAATCAGTGCCCACACGACACTCGAGTTTTGGAATTCATTTTCGCAATCCATAAATCCACAGGGTTTTGAAATCAGTGCCCACACGACACTTAAATTTTGAAAATGGTTTTCGCAATCTTTTCTTTGGTTTTGCTTTTTCTTTTCCAAACGGCCAACAGAAATGAAAGGAAGAATAAAAGTATAAGAGGACAACTAAATGTAAACCGTACGGACATCCACGCCGACCCCACGGGGGTATCGAGAACCTCACAAATAACTACAATGTAAATGAAATGTAATGGTGAAAGAGGAAATACAGTCCAGGGTCCCCAGCGCCCCGGAAGCTCCCGCCCCGTCCTCACCGTCGCCTACCTCTCCCCTCGTCTGGACCCTGTCACCACGTGGGAAGTCAGTAACGAATGATAGTAGAGCAGGAAAAGTAGTAAAACAAACCGTAAAGTCAACCGGAGCAACCCCTCCCCTCAAAGGGAAAAGACAACCTGTACCCCTGTATCCTGCAATACCCGGCCACGTCGGACAACTAAACCGACGGCCGTACCGTACCTGCAATACCCGGCCACGTCGGACAACTAAACCGACGGCCGTACCGTACCTGCAATACCCGGCCACGTCGGACAACTAAACCGACGGCCGTACCGTACCTGCAATACCCAACCATGTCGGACAACTAAACCGACGGGTCGCACCGCTCGCACCTCGGCGCCTCAAACCCCACAACTACATAAGGGGCCCCACTACGTCACCTCGTGGGTATACACGGGTCAATAGACCGCTTTTTCAGAAAAGCGCACCCTTGCGGTGGCCAAACCGCGGGTGCGCGTGCTGCAGCCTCGAGCCAAGTAACCAACAATAACCGCTATCAAGTTAGCATCATAAAGTAATAACAAGAGAAGGTTGTATAACTACTATCGCGTTATAAAAGTCATGCAAGTTCACAAGTAGAATTGTAACCGCTACCAGTTAGTCACATAAATTAAAGATTTAAGGGTAAGACGACCGCCGGAATCCGGCACTAAAACAAAGTAAAACCCACCTGAATGCAGGCCGATCCCGAACTCCCGCTAGACTACCGGGAGGCTGGTGCTGAACTACTGGGCCCTGAACAGAAACTGTGATCAGAAATAGACTTACTCATACCCGTCCCGACGGCACTGCAATAACAAAATGCTAACACGGGGAGCTTAGCCAAAACTAGGCTTAAACCGAAATTCCCGGAAATCCACTGAAGCACTAAACCTGACCCGCCTACGGTCTACAAATATCCGAAAACCACCCAACTACACCAGCTGTCCCTAAACATCATAATTTTGATGTTCGGGCAGACAAGGACCAAATCATAATTTCCTCTATCAAAAAATTGCTATAAATACACCTTTATAACCGTTGATCTCACTCGTTCTTCCAAACCAGGAAGCCAAAGACAGCGCCGTAAGTTTCAGCGTGTCCGAAACGACGAGACGAAGCTCGTGCTCACAGACTTGGGCTTACACGAGGTCCGAGGGCAAAGTTGGCCCACACAAACCCTAAGCTCACAATGCAACTTTGCTACTTGATAACACACACTTGATATAACTATGCTGTAACAGGAGCATCACGCTTACTAGGGTCTACAGAGTCTAGGGCTCACCTTTGATGCGTCGGAGACCGGCCGGAAAGCTCGCCGGAGCAAGGTGATAAAACCTCCAATAAGGCTAGAGCTCGGGTTGGAGCAGCTTAGAGCAGACCAAGTTTAAACCTGGAACAAAGTTGAGCACGAGTTAAAGCAACCTCCCAGAGGAAGTTTGGTCCAGGTCCGACCCACTGCCGGCGGCCGGAGGCAGCGGCGGTCGGGAAAAGAACCCAAAAAAGAGCATCTTTAATGCAAGATTAGAGCTTGGTTTACAGGGACCTTTTGGCCAAAACAACTTGATGGTAACCTTTCTCTGGGTCCATACGACTCACCTGTGTGGATGGTCGGAGTCTAGAAGCGTCGACGGCGGCCGGAGGTGAAGCAAAGTTGCAAGGTTGGTGCAACTGTAGAACATGCAAATCCCACGTTACATGCTTCATGCAAATGCATGCAAAGCTTCATATAAGACCAAAGAACTCACCTGGGTCGTTTTCCCACCGTGCGGAGCCCCGGCGATCGCCGGAGTTCAAGCTTGGAAAATCCGAGTGCTCTAATGGCGGATTCCGGCCGGCGGTATTCGGGCCGGCGCAACCTGGACCAAAGTACTCCCCTTGGTACCAGGAAGCTTCCTGCAGTGGTGGCCGGCGACGGGGATGCACGGCGGCGCCGGACGGCGAAGCTCGGCCAAGGTTCACTTTCTCCCGAAACTAGGGCAGGCTCGTCTGACTCGGATGCTTGCCCGATGACCTTCAAACTTCGGGAGTAGGCTGCAATCGATGAGGAGAAGAGATCTAACGTCTCTGATCTTGAGTTCAACGGTCAGAAAATGCCCTCGTCGGAGATCAGTCAATTATGGGACTTCCGGCGAGAAGAAGCTCCCGCCGGCGACCGGGTGGACGGCGCTGGATCAAGCTTCACAGAAACGTTCCATTCAACGTCAGGAAGACACTACATGGGCTATTGGTCCATTCAAAACGAAATGACTTCAAGACCTACCTCGCCGGAAAGTTGAGGGAAGGAGGGGTCTTCCGCAGCGGCGCACGGCGGCGGCTGACGTCGGCGTCCCTCGGGTTAGGTCTCTCTGCCACAGAGAAGTCCTCAGCTAGAGCCCGGAGCCACCAAAGTCCTCTGGCAGAAGTCCCTCTCTTTCCCAACCGAGATGAAGGTGGGTTTCTTGATTCACTTCTTCACCGGCGACGGGGTGGCGGCGGCCGGTACGCGACTTGCGAGGAGTGCGGCAGGAGAGGGGGAGCAGTTGGGCTGGCGGCTGGGGGCAGAGGCTACGGAGTTTAGGGTTTAGAGGAACCCTAACCCCGTATGCATATATATGTAGTATATGCACAAAAGCGATTTAGTCCCTCAACACCTCTTATTTGGAGCCCAGTCCTTCACAGCAGCTCCCTTTCATATTTTAGTCCCTCACCCAAGAGCAGCACGCAAAACGAGGTATAAAATATAGGGACATTATGCAAAATGCTGCGTTTTTTGCCTTATTTCATGCTTTTCGAGGCACTTTAGTCGTCGAATCGAAAAATAGACTTCGCCACGACGTCCGGCTCGACGAAACCTATCAGGTAGTGATTTTTGTTTTTCGAGAAAACGCCCGGATAAATTCTCGGTCCATAAATACTGTATAGAAATACAGTTTATCACGCTTTTCGAGACTCTAGGGTCGTCAAACAGAAATTCCATCAGCGCCATTGCGTTCAGAACGACGAAACCGATCAAATCGACTACCTGAACTGCTATGATCGGAGTCTAGACAGCGAATTGGCTAACGTTGGCACTTAGGGGTTTCAAAAATAGGGATTACTATTCATCTACTGTTCATAGCCCCTAATCACTTTAGTCGCGGGTCCCGCCCGCTTCTTCACTGATTTCCGGAAGATCCGACCGTTGGATCTGAACTTGCTTAATATCATTTTCGATCAGTTCAACGAGACGGTCGCACTGGTGATCTCAGATTTTTGTGATTCGGCTCGGATTGAAAGGCGACATTTCAGCCTCGTAAATTGTGCAATTCGCGCACCGGTATGCGAATCACTGAGGTTTAGATCTGCTTCCTCGCCCGCCAACACACTTGAATTTCTCGAGTGCTACAGATTTTGAAAACCAGTTTCGAAAGCAACATAAATCCACAGGGTTTTGAAAATAGTGCCCACACGACACTTAAGTTTTGAAATCCATTTTCACAATCCATAAATCCAGGGTTTTGAAAACGGTGCCCACACGACACCCAAGTTTTGAAAATGGTTTTCGCAATCTTTTCCTTTGTTTCCTTTTTTTTTCTTTTTTTTTTCTTAAAGCGGCCAACAGAGATGAAAGGAGATTAAATAAATAATTAGGAACCATGTCAACATCCACACCGACCCCACGAGAGTATCGAGAACCACACAATAGCCTACAAATAATAAATGAAATGCAAACGAAAGGAGAAAGTACAGTCCGGGGTCTCCAGGGACCCAGAAACTCCTGCCTCGGCCTCACCGTCACCTAACTCTCCCTCCCGTAGGACCCTGTCACAAAGTGGGAAGTCAGCGACAAGTACTAAAAATAAGGAAAGCAGGGTAAAGAAATGCATCCAACTGTAAACTATCCGGAGCAACCACCCTCCCAAAAGGGAAAACCACGCACACCTGCAAACCTAATCCGGGCACCTGCCCCGGCACCCCCTCCGAGCACCTACCTCGGTAAACCACGTCGAGCACCTACCCCGACGGGTCGCACCGCTCGCACCTCGGTGCCTCAAAACCCCCTACCTGCGGGGGCCCCCACTACGTCCCCTCGTGGGTTTACACGGGTCATAGACCACTTTTCCGGAAAAGCGCACCCTTTGCGGTGGCCAAACCGCGGGTGCGCGTGCTGTAGCCTCGAGCAATGTAATAGTAATATGAACCAAGCATACCCAACAGTAAGGACCATAAGGACTATCATGTTAGCACCATTAGACATATAATCAAATATAGATACAACCGTCGGAAACCCGACGCTAAGTCCCAAAATGAAACCCACCTCAACCACGTCGGAGAAGTCGTGCGGAAGCTCCAACTAAAATACCCTCGCCGGGTGCCCGAACAGCTCGTTTTCGCCGGTAAGGGAGGAAGGAGGAGGATCGTCCCGCTCTCGTTCGCTGGATTCCGCAGGATGTTCCTTCTCCCCGTCTCGTCGCCTCAGTTCTTCACGCCAACCGATGGAGGGGAAAAGCTAGGGATTGGGGCTCGGATGGGAAGCTACGCACAGGGAAAAGAGAAGTGGGGAAAAAGCCCTACGCCCCCAACCAAAAATGTAAATGATCGTACGGGTGCGAATGGGGGGATGGGATTGAACCCTAAACCCCCAAATTCGAAACTTAGCGATCGGGTGCGGATCAGGGTCCACTTACCTCGAAAAGCGTGCCGATCTCCCGCACGCTTTTGGATGCACCCGGAACCGCTGGTAATCTTCCGAAATTTATTATGGGAGATCCCGGGGTCGGAATTTGAATCCGATCGCGCCGCCGTTCTCCGTTTCGCGAGCTTTATTGCCTAAAAATACCCGCGAGCCCCGACGGTCTGCCCAGAAACAAAGAATTATTAGCCCACCCTCCGGACCCCTAAAAGGGATGCGAAAAAAAAATAAACTCTGAGAACCCCTTTTTACTTGTGGTTACTACAGCAACACGCCACAAATTGCGTCACATCACTCTTCAATTTGGGCCACCAGAAGGTCTGCCTCAGCTCTCTGTACATCTTTGTACCTCCGGGATGCGCAGTGTAGGGGGCATTATGCGCTTCTGTCAGAATTTCTTTCCACAACTCCGGCACATCGGGCACGCAGACTCGTCCCCGGAACCTCAACACACCATCTGTGCTGATCGCAAAGTCCCCACTCTGTTCCGTGGATAATCTGTCCCGCACTTGCTGTAGTTGCATGTCCGTTGCTTGGCCTTCCAAAATCCTCTCTATCAGCGTAGGCCTCACCACCAAGGACATAAGTTTCACAACTGCTCCTGCTGGTACTACCTCCAGCCTCAATTGCGAGAATTGTGAAATTAACTGATCCTGTTGGGTAAGGGCGCTCAGTGCCGTTTCCCCCGTCTGTCCTTTCCGGCTCAAGGCATCGGCCACCACATTTGCCTTTCCGGGGTGGTAATGGATGGACAAATCGTAGTCCTTCAATAGTTCCAGCCATCGCTGCTGCCGTAAGTTCAGTTCCTTTTGTGTAAACAAGTATTTGAGGCTCTGGTGATCAGAAAACACGTTACAGTATGCCCCGTAGAGGTAGTGCCTCCAGAGTTTCAAAGCAAACACGACTGCCGCGAGCTCCAAGTCGTGTGTAGGGTAGTTCTGTTCATAATCCTTGAGCTGCCTCGATGCATAAGCTATGACTTTCCCTTGTTGCATCAATACGCTTCCCAGACCGCTTCGAGATGCATCACAATAGATCTCATAGTCCTCACCGGGCTTTGGCAATGTGAGTACCGGTGCCCGCGTGAGTCTGTCTTTAAGTTCCTCGAAGCTCTTTTGGCATTGGGCCGTCCAGACGAACTTCTCCCCTTTCCGGGTTAATCGAGTAAGGGGAGCGGCTATCTTTGAGAAGCCTTCCACAAAGCGTCTGTAGTATCCCGCTAGTCCTAGGAAGCTTCGAATTTCTTTCACCGTTGTCGGGCGAGCCCAATCGGTCACCGATTCTATCTTCCTCGGGTCCACCGCAATTCCCGAGGCCGAGACAATGTGTCCTAGAAAGTCGACCTCACGGAGCCAAAACTCACACTTTTTGAGTTTGGCATACACTTTTTGATCCCTTAGGGTCTGGAGGACCACTCGGAGGTGCTCCTCGTGCTCTTTATTCGTGCGGGAATAGATGAGGATATCATCAATAAAAACCACCACAAATTGATCCAGGAATGGTTTGAAAATCTGGTTCATCATATCCATAAACACCGCTGGGGCATTAGTGTGCCCGAACGACATCACCGTGAACTCGTAATGGCCATAGCGAGTTCGGAAAGCTGTCTTCGGTATATCCTCGCCTCTGATTCTGACTGGAGGTCGATCTTCGAAAATACCGTCGCCCCTTGCAGTTGATCGAACAGATCGTCAATTCGTGGCAAGGGGTATTTGTTCCTTACCGTGACCTTGTTTATTTCCCGGTAGTCGATGCATAAACGCAAGCTCCCATCCTTTTTCCTTACAAAGAGAACAAGTGCTCCCCATGGCGACACGCTCGGTCGGATAAACCCCTTGTCCAGGAGGTCCTCAAGTTGCGCCTTCAGTTCTTTTAGTTCGGCGAAGGCCATTCTGTATGGTGCCTTTGTGATGGGTTTTGTTCCCGGAATTAGCTCAATAGAGAAATCAACCTCGCGTCCGGGTGGCATCCCCGGAAGTTCGGACGGAAATACGTCCAAAAAATCTCTCATGACTGTAATGTCAGAAAGAGAGGAGACGAGTCGGGTCGCCAAATCCACCGAGGCTAGGTACGCCACGCATCCACTCTCCATCATTCTCCTGGCCCGAGTTGCAGAGATAACGGTCGAAAAGAAGGTACTCTTACATGCGAGGTACACATTCTCCGGAAATCTTGGTTCCCGCAGGCGTACTTGACGTTTGTCACAATCGATTTCCGCCTGGTATTTAGTGAGCCAATCCATTCCCAGAACTACGTCGAATTCCTTCAATGGAATGACCACCAAGTCCCCGGGGCAGTCTAGCCTTCCTAAATTTATTGGGCAAGAAGGCACATAGCTAACAGCCTCAATAGGCCCCCCAGGAGTTCAGACGGTTAGGGAAAGGCATAGGGGTTTCGTTTCCAAGTCATGAGTATGGGCAAAGGTACGAGATACAAAAGAGTGCGATACCCCGGTGTCAAACAACGTTCTAGCTTGAGAGTCTGAGATTAGAGTAGTACCTGCCACTACGTCCTCCGGTGGGTCTGCCCCTTGGTGGGTCATCGAGTAGATCCTCCCTCCCAATTGTGGACGCGTCTTCCCCTCCTGTCGAGTGGGCGGAGGGCGTACGGTGGGTCCCGAGGGGGTCCTCCCCCTCCCTGGCGGTTGTGGTGGTGGGGCGGAGGATGCAGATGAGGCTGTTCCCGGGCTTGTGGGGCAGTTGAAACGAAAGTGGCCCTGCTTGCCGCAACGGAAGCAGTGGTCGTGCCTCTTAGCGCACTCCGTAACTTTGTGGGCTCCATTGCAGATAACACAGGGTCTGTCCCCTGGCCTTTGACTGCCTGCCGGCGCGCTCTTAGCCCCGTGGCGCGACTTCGGATATTTAGGGGGGCGACTCCCGCTGGATGGTCCCCCTCCTAAGAAGGACTGCGGTCGCTTCTTGTCTTTGTTGAAATCCGCGTCCTCTCGTCGGGCGCGCGTCACCGCGAATCTGCGCTCCACAATGGTGGCCCTGTCAACCACTTTTTCGAAGGTGTGAAGGTTTGCTGCTTGCACCACCTCGAAGATGTTGCTTCGCAATCCGTCAACGAAGAGGCGGGCTTTATGAGCTTCATCCCTTATGACGAAGGGGACACAGTTAGCCAGCCTCACAAATTCTCGTTGATACTCCCTGACGGATCTGTTCCCTTGTCGGATATGCTTCAGGTCGTCCTCCATTTGTTGTTTAACGCTGTTGGAGAAAAATGCCCCGAACAATTTTTCCCTAAACTCAGTCCATGTCGGTAGGGCGTCACCCTTCGTGGGGCCCGGGTGCACCGTTTTCCACCACATTCGGGCATTTCCCTGAAGACAATGGACTGCTAGGGGAACTCGTTCAAGTTCCTCCATCATCAAGTCCTCGAATAACTTTTCCATTGTGTCCACCCACTTTTCCACGACCCAGGGGTCGGTCGTCTCGCCCTCGAATACGGGCGGGTCGTGTTTCTTGAATTCAGCCAGATTCGCTCTCACCCTGTCCCGTTCAGTCCGTTGGGTGGAGGCTTCACCCGTAACAGGTCCCGAAGCCGTTGGGCTGGGCGCGACCGATGGCGCTGTCGGTTGGTCCGTCGACACCCCGGTGGTCGCTGTCTGGGGAGGAGCGGTCGCCGTCTCTCCGTGCGTTCCGGATGGCCCCGCCGTAGGTGCGATTGGTTCGGGTGGCGGGACCCGGGCGCTCTCCCTAGGCACGACATGTTGCTGCTGCGTCAGTTGACGCACGTGCTCTATGAGGGTCGACAGTTGTCCGGCCATCTCACGTAACTGTTGGCGGATTAGCTCATTCTCCGCGGCTGCTGGAGCCGAATTGTCGGCTCCTGCGTTATCAGTTGATGATCTTGTATGAGCCATTCTCCACTGTGAGCAAAGAAAATATCATTAATCATAATTCAATCGGTCTAACACCTTGACCTACTGACCCTAGGACTCTATCCCTTTTCCCCGTGCTCACGCTCATACGTCACACACCTACACCTTGGTTATCAATTTGGTTAGTCACTCGTGATAATTCATTCTGTGGATGTTGGTCCCTGGCCGCAGTGGTTAAAGTCGTTTTCTCTGATACCATATAATCTGTCACGCCCCGGAGGTTCTAAAAGAGCGAAAAATGTACCTATTTTTTTTTTTGTATTTAAAATTAACCTCGCCTCCGGTGCGTACCAGACCCGCCGCATATACAAATTCACTCCCCAAACGGGCGGAGTCTTCTTTGTATATGCACGGCGTTCCCAGCAAGACAAACACTTTAACCATGCAAACCATGACAGACAAAGAGGAGGGATTACATTTAATCATACAGTCACCGCTATTACATACAAACTATAGCATAAACCCATGGGTTTGAAAATCGGTGTCCACTCGACACCCGGTTTTTCTAAAACGTTTTCGCAAACTCTTTTAAGTGGCCACTATACTTGAAAGGATAAATCCACGGGTTTAGAACTCAGTGCCTACACGACACCTGTTTTGAAAACACTTTTGAAACCATGTTTGCATTTGAAAACGAGCCGCAACTACACATCTTAACCATCACAGATAAGAGAACATAGTCCCACACGAAATCCTCATTCCAACATCCACAAGAAACCACACAAGTAAATCATAGTTTAAGTACCAGCAATTTAAAGAAATAACCAAGGAAAAACGTATCGTTTACTAGCCCTCATGGCTAGGGTCCTCTAACTGATGCCTTACCGTCGTCCCAGTTCCCACCCCTGCTCGGACCTGTCACAGTGTGGGTAGTCAGTGACTGATAAAATAGAAAACATAAAAGTAAATGCAATAACTGAAAAGAACACACCGAATCATCGGAGCATTTACTTCCCCCTCATGTCCCGCTAAATCCCTGTCGAATGTCACACTGGGCACCTACCCCAGCTTTTAAAATACGTTGGGCCCCAACCACAATTACCGTACTCATCTTCTTGGTGCCACCAATCCCTCGACAGCCCAAGTAGCAGCCGCCTCTCCTTGAGGGGTCCCAATCATCACAAGTATGGGGTACACAGGTAAAAACTTAACATCTTTTCGAAAAAATACACCCAGTGCGGTGGCCAAACTGCCGGTGTGCGTGTAAGCAATATGAGTGAAAAGACAATGTTGCGACCTCAGCCGCTCTGGTCAGATTAATAGAACGATCGTGCGACCGCAGCCGCCTCAATTAGAATAGTAAATGGGATTCACATGCAATGGGCTTAGTTAATTTATCAAAAACACCTACTTTATCAAACTGAATACTCGGGAACGACACTACACCGATAATAACCAAAGGTACCCACCTCACTTGTGCTGACCGGTACACCAGAGACCGAACCTTGATTCCTGTCGGCACTTGGACCTAAAAATAGTCCCCAAAAGAACAGCGGTAAGATCAGAAATATAACGGCAGATAAACTGAGCCCAAAAACCCAAAAACACTAATGACAACTCGACACGACGGTGGCGCCCGCGCGCGACGAGCGACGCGGCCACCCCCGCGGTGTTGCGGGCCATGCGGCCGTGCGGGCGCCGGCCCCGCACGGCGCATATCGCAGCCGCGCGGGAACCGGCCCTGCGCGGCGCGTGCCGCGGCCGCGCGGGCACCCGCCCCTTCACGGCACTCACTGCGACCGCGCGGCGCAAGCCGCTGCCGCGCGGGCACCGGCCCCGCGCGGCGCGTGCCGCAGTCGCGCGGGCGCCCGCCCGCGCGGAGCTTGCTGCAGCAGCGCGGGCACCGCAGCCGCGCGGGCGCCTGCCCGCGCGGCGCTTGCCGCGGCCGCGCGGACACTGGCCCCGCGCGACGCGTGTCGTAGCCGTGCGGGCGCCGCCCCCGCGCAGCGCGTGCCTTAGCAGCGCGGGCGCCGGCCTCGCGCGGCGCGTGCCACAGCCGCGCAAGCGCCCGCCCGCGCGGCACTTGCTGCGGCCGCGGGGGGACCCTAGCCCCACGTGGCGCGGCCTCATGCCGCGGCCGCGCGGGCACCGTCCCCGCGCGACGCATGCCTTAGCCGCGCGGGCGCCGGCCTCGCGCGGCGCGTTCCTTAGCCGCGCGGTCGCCCGCCCGCGCGGCACTTGCTGCTGCCGCGCGGAGGCCCTAGCCCCGCGTGGCGCGACCTCATGCCACGGCCGCGCGGGCGCCATCCCCGCGCGGCGCGTGGCGCGGCCGCGCGGGCGATAGCCCCGCGCGGCGCGGCCATGACGCGGCGGCGATGCTGTGATGATCCGGACTTTTGTAGAAGTTTTTGCAGCTTTATTAGTGACTACAGGAAGCTTACACAGTGTAATGGAGCTTGTAGTATCGAAATTGGACCTGATAAATGGACCCGGCACGAAAATCGGATCAAGTTGGCTTTTCCGGGGGCTTTCGGCAAAATTTCAGATGAGAATTTGGCGAAACGGATGGCGGATTTGGACTCAGCGCGCGAAAACGATCAAAATGGTATATTTACTTTATTTTTTGGCGCAAAAGTACTGTTCACCGGAACAGTAATTCCGGCGGCCGGAATCACTGTTCCGGCGACCGGCGGCGGCGGGGAGCGGCGGAGCACGGCGGAGCGCGGCAGAGCGCGGCACGGGCAGCGCGGGCAGGCGCGCAGGCGGCGGGGTCTACGGACAGGCGCGTGCACCGAGAGCACCGAAGATTCCATTTGCCACGTGGCGTCTTCTGATTTGTTGGACGGCTTCTAGAAGGCGGCGTTGTCTGTGACACGTGGCATCACCCCATTGGACGACATTTTCCGGAAGACTCGGCGCGGGGACCGGGCATGTGCACCATGTGGACACGTGGCGGATTCTGAGTGGCCCTTGCATGGATGTTTGCTGTTTTGTGGACACGTGGCGTTTCCTGGTTGGTCCATTTTGGTGTTTCCTATTTGGGCCCGGATCTGGTGTGGAGCCGAAGATTCCTTGGCCCATTATTTAAGCCACCTTCCTCTTCACCCTGCGATTCCAAATTGTAGAGAGAGAATCTGAGCAAGTGGCCTTTACAAAATTTGTTCCTCTCTCTGTTCTCTCTGTCTCCTAGAAATTTCAGAATTTTTGTAGTTACCGATAGTGAGTTATCTGCAACGCGGTGCACTTCTACGTTTCCCCTTTTTTGGCCCATTTCCGTCGCAGTTCCGTCAGAAAATTCCTGTGCTCTAACCAGGAGGAATTTTTGAGAGATATTTGCGGAAGCGCGTTCCTAAGAGGTAATAATTCGATTTTCGTGTTGATCACTTCGCTCCATTTCACACTTTTGGCATGGTTCCCGTGGCTTCTTGGACCCCCTTTTTGCTGTGGTGTGTTCTCGACAGTATCGACTTCTCCGATTTATATCTTGAGCTAGGAGCATCGGATCGAGGCGTTTAAAGAGTCCATTTTGATCTACTCGTCGCAAGGAACACAACCGTAATTTTTTTGGATTTTTTGGAGCAACGTATAGAGGTGAAAATCCCTCTTTTTTCGAGCTATTTGGAAAAACACCAAATGCTGTATTTTTGGGACTTGTATTTATACCGGGTGCGTTGTTCTGTACAGCTGTGCACTGTTTTCTGTGAGTTGCGGGATTAGAGGGCTGTGGACAGCGATGAGGCATTTTGGGTGTGGATTTGCATGCCAGGTGGGTGGTTGTTGCTTACCTCTTACTGCGATTTACTCACTAGGACTATTAGAGAGACCCCTAATTTATTTGGCACCCAATTAGAAATCATGCTTAACTAAATGATCCTGATTTATCATTGGCCTATTTTGTGGGATTGATATACTATGATGGTGATATGTTAGCATGCCATGTTAGCACATAGATTTGCGTGAAAGTTGGATAAATGAGTTAATGGTTGAGACATGATGACATATCTATATGCGGGTACTACTTCGGTGATTTATTATGGAACAGGGATCATAGACATGTGTAATTGGTTAGTGATTTTGGCATGATGGTTATATCTATGCGGAGTGATTATTTGACACACATGTTGTAGTGTTTCGGCTTTTACGGCTAATTGTGACTCACATGTTAATTATTTATGCCCTTAAGTGAATAAAATTATTTAATATTTGAAACTCGGTCAGTGTGCGGTGCGGGTATTTTTCCGTTGAAGGGCTCGGAAAACGAAGACCGATGGTGCGATCGGATCGGGAATCCGATGTACGAATCTCCCGGAATGGGGTTTCTAAGATCGCGATGACTTAAGGCGTGCATCGAAATCCGCGTAAAATATCCGGCATTCTTTTTAGGGGAATTTGGATATTCCGTGTGATTAATTAATTAAGGGATTAATTAATCGGTTACGTGCAATTAAATTTGGGGTTGTTATTTCCTATGATTAATTAATTCAGGAAATTAATTAATCGGCGACTAGGATTTAAAAAGGGGTTGAATTAATACGTACGAGAGAAACCCTTGCCGAAAAGAAAGAACGCGAAAGAGAAAGAAAAGAAAAAGACGGAACCCTAGCCGAAGGAAAAAAAGGAGAAAAGGAAGGAAACGAAGGAGTCCGATCACCCCGAACAACGAGCCGGAGACAAGAGCGCGATCGGACGACTTCCCCGTGGATTAATCCGGTGAGTGAATCCTCGTTGTGGTTTTTCGGGATCTTCTTTTACGTTTTTATTTAGGGTTTCGGTCGTCACCGTCATCTCCGCCACCGCCGCCGTCGTTGCGCAAGTTAGGGCACGACACGGGCGGCGGAGACGCGCGAGGCCGCTAGGGCATCGCGCGGGCACCGCGCGGGCGCCGCGCGGATCGTACCCGCGCGGGCACCGCGCTGGCGCCGCGCGGGCACCACGCGGCCGCCGCGCGGGACGCACCCGCGCGGGCACCACGCGGCCGCCGTGCGGGACGCACCCGCGCGGGCGCCGCGCGGGTCGCACCCGCGCGGGGCACCGCGTGGGTGCCGCGCGGGTCACACCCGCGCGGGCACCGCGCGGCCGCCGCGCTGCCGCCGCGCGGGATTGCACCCGCGCGGGGCACCGAGCGGGCGCCGCGCGGGGCACCGAGCGGGCGCCGCGCAGGCCCGCACCCGCGCGGGCGCCGCACGGGCGCCGCGCGGGCCGTACCCGTGTGGGCGCCGCGCGGACCACACCCGCGCGGGCGCTGCCCGCAAAGGGCCGCCGCATGGGTTCGGGCGGCGCGGGGCTCCGGCAGGCGGCGACGGCTGCGTGGGGGAAATTCGTTGATCGACGGGTTTGACGATTTCCTTGGGTGTCCGTTGGATGGGTAATGTCGGGCTTTCATTTTGTAGAGTTAGTGCGTGGTTCTGACTTTGGTTACCCTTATGGACTCTTCTTAGGTCCAGATACGCAACGGGAGTGTGCGAAAGATCCGGGTGCTCCGATTCCCTCGCAACCAGGTGGGTACCCTTGCTATAAGTGCAACGAGTGCAGTAAGTGCACCATATCATCGTAAAAGGCTCGTTAACTTGTCTAATAAAGTAGATGGACTATTATACCTTCGCATGAATACTTTTTATTTAATAATTGTTGCGGCTGCGGTCGCGGGGCTTATCACACGCCGACACCGGCAATTTCGGTTTTGGATGCTGCACGTACACAGGCGGATTGGCCTCCACATGGGTGTACTTTTCCGGAGAAGTGGTCCGAGTGACCCGTGTGCCCCATGTGTATGGGGTGGGGACCTCTTCACGACAGCTAAGGAGCCGCACTAGCTCTGTGAAGGGGTTAAAAGCATCATGGGGGTAATGTGACTGTGCACGAGGGGAGACTTCCGTCTCTCGGACAGGTACTCTGGGGATGGAGCCCAGCTTATTTTGTAACAGGGTGTTAGCGAAAGGTTCCGGTATAATCGGTTTGTTTTTGATTCAACATTAATTGTTAAGACATCTACTTTATTTGTCACTGACTTTACCCACTCCGTGACAGGTTTGACTAGGGACATTAGTCGGGATGGTGGTGAGACTGCGTCGAGAGGACTGTAGTCGTAGGAGGCTTTCTACTCGTTGCTCCTTGGTTTTATCTCAGTTCTTTCTTAACTACTGTTAGTTTAATTTGCATCTGTGGATCATATTAGTTATAGTTAGCACTGTGGATTGGATGTACTATTACGGTTTAGACATACTTTCGTGATTTCGGGCGCGGCATGTTTTTATCATCATAAAAATTATTGCGAAAACATTTTCAAAAGCAGAGTGCCGTGTGGGCACAGATTTGTAAACCTCTGGATTTATCCTTTCCAAACGATGTCGCCGCTCTCTTGTTGGATGTGTAATTGTTTTAAAAATTGGGTGTCGGGTGGACACCGTTTGCAAAACCGTAGGTAATTACTTCTCCTGCTCTATGTTTGATGACGACTGTATGGTTGATGGTTGGTATTGTAAATGGGACGTCGTGCTTATACAAAGGAGACTCTGTCCGATTGCAGAGTGAATTTGTATATGTGGCGGTCTGTCGCGCACCGGGGGCGGGGTTGTTCTTTACGTGTGAAGAAAAAAAAAAAGTATAATACACGTTTTTCCGCTTATACTAAGACCTCCCGGGGCGTGACAGATTATATGGTATCAGAGAAAAACAACCATAACCACAGTAGTCGGAGATCCACATCCACGGTGTATGATGCCATAAGCAAATTGGGACACGAGATAACCAAGGTATAGGTGCGGTAGTACGTGAGAGTACGGGGAAACGGGGTTTAATATAAGTGCGTTGTAAGTCAAGGTGCTAGGGTGATAATGTTAGGGTTAATGCGGCTTCTTTGATTACAGCGGACGACGACCAGGATTCGGCTACCAAGCGCAAACTCTTTTAAACGGACAGGATGGATCCCGCAGCCGCAGCCAATCGCTTGCTCCGAAACCAGCTACGTGACGTGGCAGGGCAACTGTTAACTCTCACTGAGCGCCTATGCCTACTGACTCGAGACTTCGAGGGTATCGACCACACTCAGCGAGATGCCAGGGACGACGCCTATCGGGGAATGCCGCCGGCAGGTTACCCTACGTTCCAAGAGGCGGTCGGCCTGGCCATGCAGGCCGAGCGGGAACTCGCCGAGGTACGAGCTCAGCAGGGTCACCCCGGTTACCGTTGGGGACAAAGATTTCACCACCCCGGTCCGACGGGGGGCCCCTCCAAGGACGGACGGGCGCCCAAGCGCCCAAGGACAGAATGGAATGCGGGGCAAACAACAAAGAGGGGACCCGAACCACAATGGAAGCCGTGCGTCATATGCGACGGTGCACACCGACTTATGAGCTGCCCCTGGAGGGACGACCACTGTTTCAAGTGCGGCAAGCCGGGTCACTCACGTTTCTCGTGCCCCCGGAAGCCGGCTGTCACTAGACCCCCGGCGCCGCGACTGAATGAAACGAAGAAAACCACTACCCCCGCCACACCACAGCCAGGAGAACCAGAGAGTGCTGCAGCCCCCGCTCAGCCAAAGGACCTACCCGGTGACCAGTACTCCGCAGACTCTCCAGACACCAAGCCCCTACCTCAACACGCTGTACGACGCTGGCCTGAGGGTTGTGGGCGTACTCCCCGAACTACCACGGTGGAGGACGCGATGTCCTAGAACAAGTGATAACAGGTAACGGATGTTTTCTTTTTATTTCCTTTTGTTTAGGAGCACCGGTCACACCTAAGCTTATTACCCTCGTCCGACACTCTCTCTCTCTCTCCCCCTGTCTTTTCCCTCCCCTATCCCCGAACACGCCTAGTGCGGATTGGGGAAGGAATCCTTAAGTACTAGGTGAAACCTCCCCGGCCTATGCGCGCGGGCGGGTTTCAGAGTATAGGAGACCCTTTTGTACTTAGTGAGACCTGTTAGGGGTCACGTAAGAAATAGATGGGCCCCACCCCTCTACCCAGCGATTAAGGACCCAAGAGATCGTTTGGTCACATGGATCCATAATCTAGGTTAGGCACGAGATCCCAGTCATAAGGGATTTTCCGGAGGTATTTCCGGCGGAACTCCCTGGGATGCCGCCCGAACGAGAAGTTGACTTCCCTATTGAACTACTCCCGGGCACCAAGCCCATCACCAAGGCACCGTACAGGATGGCCTTCGCTGAGTTAAAAGAACTCAAGGCACAGCTGGAGGACCTTTTGGACAAAGGATTTATCAGACCAAGCGCGTCACCATGGGGCGCGCCCGTCCTGTTCGTGAGGAAGAAGGACGGAAGCCTCCGGTTGTGCATGGATTATCGGGAAATAAACAAGGCCACCATTAAGAATAAGTACCCCCTGCCAAGGATCGACATCCTATTCGACCAACTGCAAGGGGCAACGATGTTATCAAAGATTGATCTGCAGTCAGGCTATCATCAGCTCAGGGTTAAAGGGGAGGACGTCCCCAAGACGGCCTTCCGGACTCGCTATGGCCACTACGAATTTACAGTGATGCCTTTCGAGCTCACTAACGCCCCGGCAGTATTCATGGACATGATGAATAGGGTGTTCAAACCCTTCCTGGATTTATTCGTGGTGGTCTTCATCGACGATATCCTCATCTATTCCCGTACAGATGAGGAACATGAAGAACATCTGCGCACAGTCCTCCAGGCCTTACGGGAACAGAAACTCTACGCCAAACTCAAAAAGTGTGAGTTTTGGCTCCGTAAGGTGGATTTCTTGGGGCACGTAGTCTCGGCGTCCGGAGTCGCGGTGGACCCAAGGAAGATAGACTCGGTGACGGACTGGCCCCGACCGACAACGGTGACGGAGGTTCGAAGCTTCCTGGGATTAGTCGGCTATTACCGGCTCTTCGTGGAGGGCTTCTCTAAGATAGCCACCCCCTTGAATCGTTTAACTCGAAAGGGGGAGAAGTTTATCTGGACGGATCAGTGCCAGAAGAGTTTCGAGGAGCTCAAGGATAGATTGACGCGGGCCCCGATTCTCGCCTTACCAGAATCGGGGGAGGGTTATGAAGTATTTTGCGATGCGTCGCGGAACGGACTGGGAGGAGTCCTTATGCAACGGGGAAGGGTTATAGCCTATGCGTCAAGGCAACTCAAGGATTATGAGCGGAATTACCCCGTGCATGATTTGGAGCTCGCAGCGGTTGTGTTCGTCCTCAAGCTATGGAGACATTACTTGTATGGAGCACACTACAACGTGTACTCTGATCATAAGAGTCTCAAGTACCTCTTCACCTAAAAGGAGCTAAACTTGCGACAAAGACGGTGGCTCGAGCTACTGAAAGACTACGACATGACGATCCACTATCATCCGGAAAAAGCGAATGTGGTAGCCGACGCCTTGAGTCGCAAGGGGCAGGCCGAGGAAGCAGGTGTAGATGCTATCACCCAGCAGGAACGTCTGATTGCGAAATTTTCGCGGTTAAGACTGAAAGTGGTACCGGCGGGCACGGTCGCACAACTTCTGACTCTAGTGGTGAGGCCCACCCTGCTGGACAGGATTTTTGAAGGGCAATCGACCGATGACCAACTCCAGCTGGTCTGAGGCAGGATAACCGTCGACCAGGAGGGCGATTTCGCAGTAAGCTCCGATGGCACGATACGGTTTCGAGGACGAATCTGTGTGCCGGATCTACCAGAGCTCAAAGAGGAAATTCTGAGGGAGGCGCATACCGCTCCTTATGTGGCGCACCCCGGGGGAACGAAGATGTACAAGGACGTTAAACAGACCTTCTGGTGGCCCAAGATGAAGGAAGATGTGACTCGATTTGTGGCTCACTGCCTGGTATGCCAACGAGTGAAGGCCGAGCATCAACGACCGGCGGGAAAGTTGCAACCACTACCGGTGCCCGAATGGAAGTGGGAAAGGATTACCATGGATTTTGTGACCGGTTTCCCGAGATCGCCACAAGGACACGATGCGATATGGGTCATTGTGGACCGCTTAACGAAATCGGCCCACTTTCTGGCCATACACACCACGTGGACTCGGGAACGACTGGCACAAACATACATCAATGAGATAGTAAGGTTGCATGGGGTACCGACATCTATTACGTCGGACAGAGACACGCGATTCGTGTCAAACTTTTGGCGGAGCCTGCAACAAGCGATGGGAACCAAGTTGCATTTTAGTATGGCGTTTCACCCACAGACCGACGGGCAATCAGAGCGGGTGATTCAGATTGTGGAAGACATGCTTCGAGCGTGCGTTTTGGACTTGGGCGAAGGGTGGTCGCGATACCTACCCCTCGTGGAGTTCGCCTACAACAACAGCTATCAAGCCAGTATCTAGATGGCACCATACGAGGCTCTGTATGGGCGCCGCTGTCGGTCTCCAATATGCTGGGATGACTTGGGTGAGCGTAAGTTTTTGGGCCCCGATTTGGTGGAGGAGACCGAGGCGAAGGTGCGATTGATCAGACAAAGACTACTGACCGTCCAGAGCAGACAGAAAAGTTACGCGGACAAGAGACGACGAGACTTAGAGTTCATGGTAGGTGAGCATGTATTGCTCCGAGTTTCACCATCCAAAGGAAACCGACGTTTCGGCCTAAAAGGAAAGTTAAGTCCGAGGTACGTGGGACCATTCGAGATCCTAGAACACGTGGGTCCAGTGGCGTACCGGTTAGCCTTGCCACCGAACCTCGAACGAGTCCACAACGTGTTCCACGTCTCAATGCTCCGGAAGTACCTCGCTAACCCCTCTCACACCTTGGATGCTTCCACCATCGAGTTGCGTGAGGATTTGAGCATCGAGGAGACGCCGGTGCGGATTTTGGCAAGAGAGGACAAGAGGTTGCGTAACCGAACTATTCCCTACGTAAAGGTCCAGTGGAGCAACCACGAAGAACGCGAAGCGACATGGGAACTGGAATCGAGAATGAGGGAATGCTTTCCCGGGTTGTTTGGTGAGGTTTGTACTTAAGTTTCGGGGACGAAACTTTTTATAAAGTGTGAGTGGTGTAGTGTTTCGGCTTTTACGGCTAATTGTGACTCACATGTTAATTATTTATGCCCTTAAGTGAATAAAATTATTTAATGTTTGAAACTCGGTCAGTGTGCGGTGCGGGTATTTTTCCGTTGAAGGGCTCGAAAAACGAAGACCGATGGTGCGATCGGATCGGGAATCCGATGTACGGATCTCCCGGAATGGGGTTTCTAAGATCGCGATGACTTAAGGCGTGCATCGAAATCCGCGTAAAATATCCGGCATGCTTTTTAGGGGAATTTGGATATTCCGTGTGATTAATTAACTAAGGGATTAATTAATCGGTTACGTGCAATTAAATTTGGGGTTGTTATTTCCTATGATTAATTAATTCGGGAAATTAATTAATCGGCGACTAGGATTTAAAAAGGGGTTGAATTAATACGTACGAGAGAAACCCTAGCCGAAAAGAAAGAATGCGAAAGAGAAAGAAAAGAAAAAGACGGAACCCTAGCCGAAGGAAAGAAAGGAGAAAAGGAAGGAAACGAAGGAGTCCGATCACCCCGAACAACGAGCCGGAGACAAGAGCGCGATCGGACGACTTCCCCGTGGATTAATTCGGTGAGTGAATCCTCGTTGTGGTTTTTCGGGATCTTCTTTTACGTTTTTATTTAGGGTTTCGGTCGTCTCCGTCATCTCCGCCACCGCCGCCGTCATTGCGCAAGTTAGGGCACGACACGGGCGGCGGAGACGCGCGAGGCCGCTAGGGCATCGCGCGGGCGCCGCACGGATCGTACCTGCACGGGCACTGCGCTGGCGCCGCACGGGCACCGCGCGGCCGTCGCGCGGGACGCACCCGCGCGGGCGCCGCGCGGGTCGCACCCGCGCGGGGCACCGCGCGGGTCACACCCGCGCGGGCACCGCGCGGCCGCCGCGCCGCCGCCGCGCGGGATTGCACCCGCGCGGGGCACCGAGCGGGCGCCGCGCGGGCCCGCACCCGCGCGGGCGCCGCACGGGCGCCGCGCGGGCCGCACTCGTGTGGGTGCCGCGCGGACCACACCCGCACGGGCGCTGCCCGCGGAGGGCCGCCGCATGGGTTCGGGCGGCGCGGGGCTCCGGCAGGCGGCAACGGCTGCGTGGGGGAAATTCGTTGATCGACGGGTTTGACGATTTCCTTGGGTGTCCGTTGGATGGGTAATGTCGGGCTTTCGTTTTGTAGAGTTAGTGCGTGGTTCTGACTTTGGTTACCCTTATGGACTCTTCTTAGGTCCAGATACGCAACGGGAGTGTGCGAAAGATCCGGGTGCTCTGATTCCCTCGCAACCAGGTGGGTACCCTTGCTATAAGTGCAACGAGTGCAGTAAGTGCACCATATCATCGTAAAAGGCTCGTTAACTTGTCTAATAAAGTAGATGGAATATTATACCTTCGCATGAATACTTTTATTTAATAATTGTGGCGGCTGCGGTCGCGGGGCTTATCACACGCCGACACCGGCAATTTCGGTTTTGGATGCTGCACGTACACAGGCGGATTGGCCTCCGCATGGGTGTACTTTTCCGAAGAAGTGGTCCGAGTGACCCGTGTGCCCCATGTGTATGGGGTGGGGACCTCTTCCCGACAGCTAAGGAGCCGCACTAGCTCCGTGAAGGGGTTAAAAGCATCATGGGGGTAATGTGACTGTGCACGAGGGGAGACTTCCGTCTCTCCGACAGGTACTCTGGGGATGGAGCCCAGCTTATTTTGTAACAGGGTTTTAGCGAAAGGTTCTGGTATAATCGGTTTGTTTTTGATTCAACGTTAATTGTTAAGACATCTACTTTATTTGTCACTGACTTTACCCACTCCGTGACAGGTTTGACTAGGGACATTAGTCGGGATGGTGGTGAGACTGCGTCGAGAGGACCGTAGTCGTAGGAGGCTTTCTGCTCGTTGCTCCTTGGTTTTATCTCAGTTCTTTCTTAACTACTGTTAGTTTAATTTGCATCTGTGGATCATATTAGTTATAGTTAGCACTGTGGATTGGATGTACTATTACGGTTTAGACATACTTTCGTGATTTCGGGCGCGGCATGTTTTTATCATCATAAAAATGATTGCGAAAACGTTTTCAAAAGCAGAGTGCCGTGTGGGCAGAGATTTGTAAACCTCTGGATTTATCCTTTCCAAACGATGTCGCCGCTCTCTTGTTGGATGTGTAATTGTTTTAAAAATTGGGTGTCGGGTGGACACCGTTTGCAAAACCGTAGGTAATTACTTCTCCTGCTCTATGTTTGATGACGACTGTATGGTTGATGGTTGGTATTGTAAATGGGACGTCGTGCATATACAAAGGAGACTCTGTCCGATTGCAGAGTGAATTTGTATATGTGGCGGTCTGTCGCGCACCGGGGGCGAGGTTGTTCTTCACGTGTGAAGAAAAAAAAAAAATATAATACACGTTCTTCCGCTTATACTAAGACCTCCCGGGGCGTGACACATGTGGAGCTACTATTTGATACACTTTCTTTATCTTTCATGAGGACATTTGCATACTTGCATGGACATCTAGATAGGCCACTATTTATTGCTACACTGTCATATTGGGACTTGACTTAGGAGAAACCATGATTGTTTCCTTTCGCCTTTTCATTTAGACTTTTGATTCATGTTGCTCGGGTTCGAGCAGGGGATTGGGATAGTGTAGTCGGGACTTTGGAGTCTGGGACAGGTGGTACTTGATTGTGGATTGGTGGGGGGATTGCGGCAACCGCGGACAGTAGGCGGTTGACCGGATATTAATTATTTTACCAGATGGTGGATTGTGGGGCTTTGTGGTGACCGTGGATATTAGGCGGTTGACCAGATGTTGGTTATTTTATCAGATTTGGACTTATGGGGTATCGCGGCGACCGCGGACATTGGGCGGGCGACCGGATGTTTATCTTTGCATCAGATTGGGGGATGGGGGTTTCATTAGTGGAGGGATTTGTTCCACTTGAGCATAGTCATGATCCAGTCCTGCTTTTATGATGCTTATGACATTGTTACTTTCCTCATGTGGGTAGCTCCCCTCGAGTGCCACTTCGAAGCGTGCGGGGTACCAAATGGGTACCGGACGACATTGACTCATTGCTATCACTTTAGCGCGGATCAGCTTGCACGATAATGATAGCGGCAGCAGGCAGTACCAGTTTTTACTGGTGGCTAGATTGGGTTTATTTGGACGGATACTATTTTTGATGCATACATACAGTCATACCCTTTGGCACTACATTTAGAGGCATACCAGTGGTAGTTTTCCTATTTCAGCAGGTTATTTACCTTACCACTTTACCTTTTTCCTTGCCTCTGGTAGACTTAGTGGGTACGTCGGAGTTTGAGGCTTTACCCACATGGGGAGGCTGCTGGTTTACTAGTGATTCTCACCCCCATTGTTGTTCCTTCTTCTTCTTCCCTTTGTTTTGCAGAGTCGTCTGCGGTAGTTGCTGGGCTATTGGCAGCTGATCGAGGTAAGGGGATCGCCGAGTAGATAGATCTCCTGTGAGGCTGTGAGATGCAGTTAGACAGATATTGTACCCATGCTACTCAGACTATAGTAGTTTACCTTTATTTTGAGGTCTGGCTTTGGCCAGCTGGGTGTATTATTTTGGTGAGCTGGGAGTCTATTGTATTTATTACAGCTTTATCTTATTTTCATTCTGAGATATTATGTAGTTCTTTTAGTTCAGCTCTGTATTATGCTCTTTTATTGTATATCTTATCTGATCAGGTTACCGACGCTTCGTGTACATGGAAAATTCTGTGTGCACGGCGGATCTGTTGACGAGCCCGGGTTCTGGTCTACACTCAGGGCGTGACAGATTAAGTTGGTATCAGAGCTTAGGGATAGGTCAGTTGGGACTTAGGAAACCCTAGGCTTTTGGCAGACCCTAGGATGGTAGGGCGTGAGTGACGCGACATTATGCGAAAGTCGGCAATTTAATTATGTATTTGTTTGACTCTTCCAGAGAGTGAAGTGGGATTGGCATGTCCTATTTCAGGCGAACTATTATGTTGGCTGCAGACAACATAAGGTTACAGAAATAGGAGGATGCCTTTGACTTTCGCTAGATTGGGTCGAGTGTTGGGGTGTGCTGATTTGCGGTTTGGTCTTGGTGAGCGGTGTCTCCCCAACATTAGGCTCTGACCCGGGTGCACCTTGGTGCGGCAGTTGGGTCTGAGCTGGTTGTTTCGGGTCGGATACCCAGATAGGAATCTGAGAGCTCCGGACCCGAAGGGTAGGAGTGTTTGAGGCAGATCAGCGGCAATGTGGGCAACGGTGCAGTGACACAGTTGGTGGAGCAGCGCAGTGGCGCAGTTGTCGGAGTAGTGAGTAGCCCCCTCCATGCCGACGTTTAGTGCTGGGGCACCGAGGCGGGGTGGATAGTTGACAGCAGGTAAGCGGTGGGATTGCTTTGATCAAGTGAGCCAATTTTGGCGGATGAGTCATTCCGATTCATGGGATTGAGTAGGGGAACCTTTGGAGGCAGGGTCGTGTTCGGTGGGGATGGAGAGAGTACTTGAAAGCCTCTCTGTGTCAAGAGTTAACGCAGTTGCTGAACTGCGCGCTCCATGTGTAGAGGGACGAGGCGCATAGGATATGAGTATCTGAGAGTGGATTACGCCAGGATACCTTTTAACTCGTTGGGTCCCTCCATTATGGATTTAGGACGCCTTATTGGAGTAGGCGTCGGGTATGGAGCGTGGCATTGTAATTTCTTTGGATTGGGATCTGCTGCCTGAGGCGAGTTCTGATGGAGGCGCTTGGCGCCGGGTGATGGAGGACAGATCAGTCGGATGAGGCATTCCCGATTTCTTTTTTCAGGATAGTGGATTTTTGAGACTGTCAGAGCACATAGATTACAGCGGTCGGTGTGGTGGTAGGTTTGAGTTGCTCATGGCTTTTGGGTTCGTATCTTTTTGATACGGGAGTATTCCCTTCTTGTTGGGTAGTACTTTTGCATCATTGCCTGGGTTAGGGGTAGGATGGTTACCACGTGCAGGGAGGTTCAGATTCCCGACCACATCTTGCACATGGAGGAGTGTCATTAGTCCTACCCGGTGTAGATTGAGTCCTAGATTATGCCAGCAGACCAGATGGCTTTGAGGTGACTGCGGGACATGAATAGGATGCTCGGGATGGATGGGCTGGCTCGGTACTTCACAACGATCGATTATGCCGCGAAGATAGTGACTTTTCGAGAGCTAGACCAGGAACTGTTCGTGTACCAGGGATGCTAGAAGAGATATGGCGGCTCGAGCTAGAGGTTTGCTTCACGTTTCTGAAGGAGCTTGCAGACAGCCTTGGGGGCTGGAGTCGGAGATGAGGGATACCTACCCCTACCTGTTTGAGGCTCAGGACTGAGGTATGATTTTCGTTTCGAGGACGAAACTCTTTTTAGTGGGGAGGATGTGATGATCCGGACTTTTGTAGAAGTTTTTGCAGCTTTATTAGTGACTACAGGAAGCTTACACAGTGTAATGGAGCTTGCAGTATCGAAATTGGACCTCAAAAACGGACCCGGCACGAAAATCGAATCAAGTGGGCTTTTCCGGGGGCTTTCGGCAAAATTTCGGATGAGAATTTGGCGAAACGGATGGCGGATTTGGACTCAGCGCGCGAAAACGATCAAAATGGTATATTTACTTTATTTTTCGGCGCAAAAGTACTGTTCACCGGAACAGTAATTCCGGCGGCCGGAATCACTGTTCCGGCGACCGGCGGCGGTGGGGAGCGGCGGCGCAGCGGCGGAGCACGGCGGAGCGCGGCAGAGCGCGGCAGAGCGCGGCGGAGAGCGGCGCGGGCAGCGCGGGCAGGCGCGGGCAGGCGCGCAGGCGGCGGGGTCTACGGACAGGCGCGTGCACCGGGAGCACCGAAGATTCCATTTGCCACGTGGCGTCTTCTGATTGGTTGGACGGCGTTGTCTGTGACACGTGGCATCACCCCATTGGCCGACATTTTCCGAAAGACCCGGCGCGGGGACCGGGCATGTGCACCATGTGGACACGTGGCGGATTCTGAGTGGCCCTTGCATGGATGTTTGCTGTTTTGTGGACACGTGGCATTTCCTGGTTGGTCCATTTTGGTGTTTCCTATTTGGGCCCGGATCTGGTGTGGAGCCGAAGATTCCTTGGCCCATTATTTAAGCCACCTCCCTCTTCACCCTGTGATTCCAAATTGTAGAGACAAAATCTGAGCAAGTGGCCTCTATGAAATTTGTTCCTCTCTCTGTTCTCTCTCTTCCCTAGAAATTTCAGAATTTTTGGAGTTACCGATAGTGAGTTATCTGCGACGCGGTGCACTTAGACGTTTCCCCTTTTTCGGCCCATTTCCGTCGCAGTTCTGTCGGAAAATTCGTGTGCTCTAACCAGGAGGAATTTTTGAGCAATTTTTGCGGCAGCGCGTTCCAAAGAGGTAAGGCTTCGATTTTCGTGTTGATTACTTTGCTCCATTTCGCACTTTTGGCACCGTTCCCGAGGCTTCTTTGACCCCCTTTTTGCTGTGGTGTGTTCTGGACAGCATCGACTTCTCCGATTTATATCTTGAGCTAGGAGCATCGAATCGAGGCGTTTAAATAGTCAATTTTGAGCTACTCGTCGCAAGGAACGCAACCGTAATTTTTTTGGATTTTTCGGAGTAATGTACAGAGGTGAAAATCCCTCTTTTTTCGTGCTATTTGGAAAAACACCAAATGCTGTATTTTTGGGACTTGTATTTATACCGGGTGCGTTGTTCTGTACAGCTGTGCACTGTTTTCTGTGAGTTGCGGGATTAGAGGGCTGTGGACAGCGATGAGGCTTTTTGGGTGTGGATTTGCGTGCCAGGTGGGTGGTTGTTGCTTACCTCTTACTGCGATGTACTCACTAGGACTATTAGAGAGACCCCTAATTTATTTGCCACCCCATTAGAAATCATGCTTAACTAAATGATCCTGATTTATCATTGGCCTATTTTGTGGGATTGATATACTATGATGGTGATATGTTAGCATGCCATGTTAGCACATAGATTTGCGTGAAAGTTGGTTAAATGAGTTAATGGTTGAGACATGATGACATATCTATATGCGGGTACTACTTTGGTGATTTATTATGGATCAGGGATCATAGACATTTGTAATTGGTTAGTGATTTTGGCATGATGGTTATATCTATGCGGAGTGATTATTTGACACACATGTGGAGCTACTATTTGATACACTTTCTTTATCTTTCATGAGGACATTTGCATGCTTGCATGGACATCTAGATAGGCCACTATTTATTGCTACACTGTCATATTGGGACTTGACTTAGAAGAAACCATGATTGTTTCCTTTCTCCTTTTCATTTTGACTTTTGATTCATGTTGCTCGGGTTCGAGCAGGGGATTGGGATAGTGTAGTCGGGACTTTAGAGTCTGGGACAGGTAGTACTTGATTGTGGATTGGTGGGGGGATTGCGGCAACCGCGGACAGTAGGCGGTTGACCGGATATTGATTATTTTACCAGATGGTGGATTGTGGGGCTTTGTGGTGACCGTGGATATTAGGCGGTTGCCCAGATGTTGGTTATTTTATCAGATTTGGACTTATGGGGTATCGCGGCGACTGCGGACATTGGGCGGGCGACCGGATGTTTATCTTTGCATCAGATTGGGGGATCGGGGTTTCATTAGTGGAGCGATTTGTTCCACTTGAGCATAGTCATGATCCAGTCCTGCTTTTATGATACTTATGACATTGTTACTTTCCTCGTGTGGGTAGCTCCCCTCGAGTGCCACTTCGAAGCATGCGGGGTACCAAATGGGTACCGGACGACATTGACTCATTGCTATCACTTTGGCGCGGATCAGCTTGCACGATGATGATAGCGGCAGCAGGCGGGACCAGTTTTTACTGGTGGCTAGATTGGGTTTATTTGGACGGATACTATTTCTGATGCATACATACAGTCATACCCTTTGGCACTACATTTAGAGGCATACCAGTGGTAGTTTTCCTATTTCAGCAGCTTATTTACCTTACCACTTTACCTTTTTCCTTGCCTCTGGTAGACTTAGTGGGTACGTCGGAGTTTGAGGCTTTACCCACAGGGGGAGGCTACTGGTTTACTAGTGGTTCTCACCCCCATTGTTGTTCCTTCTTCTTCTTCCCTTTGTTTTGCAGAGTCGTCTGCGGGAGCTGCTGGGCTTTTGGCAGCTGATCGAGGTAAGAGGATCGCCGAGTAGATAGATCTCCTGTGAGGCTGTGAGATGCAGTTAGACAGATATTGTACCCATGCTACTCAGACTATTGTAGTTTACCTTTATTTTGAGGTCTGGCTTTGGCCAGCTAGGTGTATTATTTTGGTGAGCTGGGAATCTATTGAATTTATTACAGCTTTATCTTATTTTCATTCTGAGATATTATGTAGTTCTTTTAGTTCAGCTCTGTATTATGCTTTTTTATTGTATATCTTATCTGAGCAGGTTACCGACGCTTCGTGTACATGGAAAATTCTGTGTGCACGGCGGATCTGTTGACGAGCCCGAGTTCTGGTTTACACTCGGGGCGTGACAGATGCCCTAGGGCTGTGCGGCGGTGCCCTAGGGTTTCGCGGCGACGGCGACGAGTAGGGTAGCAAAAACGGCAACCCAAAGACGACACGAAAATTGGAAACGAAAAACCGATGGAAGCGTCGCTTACCGCGAATCGTCGGAGACGGGGATCCGTTCACGCTCCCGGCTACGGCACGTCCGTCGGGGAGGGTCGGGTCCTTCCGCTTTCTTCTTCTTTCTTCTCTTTTCCTTTCGGTTAGGGTTTCGCCTTTTTTCGCCTTTTTCCCTCGTTCTTTTCTCTCTGTCTAGGGTTTTTTTCCTTTCTTTCGGGAGATGTCAAAATCGTTTCTATGTACGACAAAAACCACATCGGTATATTAAAACTCTAATTAATTCATTCATTAATTAATTAATTCCTGAAGATAAATCCCTTAAAGATAAATCCTTCAGGATAATTCTTTAAAGATAATTCCTTATTTCCTCGAAAAGCGTGCAAAATTACTTACACGGATTTCGATGCACCCCCTGGCTACCGCGATCCTAACTACCCCTTTCTCGGGGTTCCGTAAGTCGGAATCCGGATCCGATCGCACCGTCGTTCTCCGTTTTTCGAGCTTTCTCACTGGAAAATACCCGCACCTCGAGATTACCAACTTAAGTAAACCCGTTAATTCAATTTCTCCAAACATAACTTTATTAGTAGGAGGGTAAAACGTTACATGAAAAACTGTGGTATTACAAGTAGCTACAGAATCAAGAGCTGAACATCTGAATACAAATAAATCCACAATACATAGTCTCTCCCGCTATGTAAATAAATACAAATACAGATCTCTCAGACTGTCCAATACAAAAGTGGAATCTCAAAATATACAGGGTACCTCTACCTCTGACTCTCAAAATAAATAGGTAAGGAGCTACTCGGCCACGTCCTTATCTCGATCAGCTGTCTCCGCATGAACTAAAGCTGGAACAGCAACCACCGGAAACCTGTCACCACAGCGGGTGTGAGAACTACTGCAATAGGTAGTTCCCAGTGGGTACCGTCACCAATATCCACAGTATGCCCACTAAGTCTACTGGAGGCAAAACAATAAGTATACAGATAGATAATATGAAAGCTGAAATGGAACTACAGCTAATATTCCTCAAGTATCATGCTCAAAGGAAAAACTCAACTAAGAACATGCAATGTATCCACTCGCTCACGAGGTGCTAACATCAACCCAAATCTCACTGACTGCCAAAACTGGCCCAGTCAAGCCTGCGCCTCCCTAGTGCATCAACATAGGGTTCTACCGGTACTCCAACCCGGTCCATAACTCGATCTGGTCGCCCGGTACACCAACCCGATCCAGTCGGAATATCACGCAAAGCAGCCTCATCAGGCGCATCATCATCATCGCATCCGGAGCGGCACTCGAGGGGAGCGACCCCACCGAGGAAAAAACGTGTCTCATCTATCTCAATATGCGGCATCTACAGGCTATAATCCACGATCAAATAGATTAGAAACTCAAATACCCAAATAACCATAACTCAGTCTGAGAACCCTCCACGACTCAATCAGGAAATGCCCAAATATCCATAGCTAAGTCGGAGAACCCTCCACGACTCAAACTGCTAATGGCCAACCCGTGATCTAGAGTAAACCAATCGACTTCCATGAAGGTCCCGAATATTCCGAAGGACTGACACCTACAACCCAAATCAAACAAGAACAGGCTGCAGGCACGGCCGCCCGACAATGGAATCAGTCCTCAATCTCTCGCATAAAAGGCCCGGAAATTTCGAAAGACTGACGCCTACAACCCAAATCAAACAAGAACAGGCTGTAGGCACAGTCGCCCGTAGCTTCCGCCCCTAAAGTGAAACAAATGCTCAATCTCTCATGACACTAGAAACTCATCCCATAGAGCTCTAAAAATCCACTCGGCCCCCTGGCACGAGGATACATGCATCCCGAGCTACCCGGACCACCCATAATGCTCTCAATATTTTAAAATAATTCAAAATAGGAGTTTTAACTTAAGACTAGTTTCAGAAATTTTATGAATGTCCAGATGCAACCCGAATGACAAGAAAATGTGTAGTCTAGTGTCAAATCATCTCTAGATCATGCTAAAAATATCTGGGACTCAAGGTTAACATTCTATAATTTTCTAGGCAACTATCAGATTTACCAGCTATAATAACATATAAGCTAGACATGCTAAACATGCATACAATAGTATTAGAAGGCATTCCACAAAGTTTGGAAGAATTTCCAACCCACCTGGATCGCTATCCACAGGCTACGCTGAAATCGGTGAAGTGCAGACTCGCTCCCAGTCAAAATCTGCCGAAAACAACCCCTCGGCTCACGGTCGCGTGCACCTCTGCTGTGGCCCAAGGGAACCTCCAGGAGCTCTCAGCTCACTCCACAGCCTCTAACAAGGCTCTATCTGTGCTCGGGTCGAAACCGCCGTCGCTCCGCCAACCTACCTGCGCACCCAGCCCGCGCTCCTCCGCGGCTCCGCAAAGTTCGCAGGGCACTCACGCGCGCTCCTCCGTGGCACGGACAACACTCTGCTGCACCACTCAACACAGGGAAGAAGAAAGGATGGAAAAATCCAATTCCAAGCTCAAAATCCAATCGTCTGTCCAAAACCCGAAAATCCGAGAAAATCTGAAAACTCGGAAAAGCACAGTACTCACCTCTACTGGGTCCGCGCGCGCGTGAGCTCCAACCGAGCTCTCCTCAACCGGACAAGCTCTCCGACGCGCTCACGATCAATATCCGAAGCTTCGGCGCGAAGAAAATCCCACGCTCACAGCCACTTCCTCTCCTTCACACTCCCACTCTGTTCACTCTCTATCTCACTCTCAAACTTTCTCTCTTGTCTCCTTCTGGTTCATCCGAGAAGAGGAGGGGTGGGTGGTCTCTTTAATGGGGAGTAGAGAGGAGTTAATGCAACAACAGTGGGTGGTTGGGATTGTGAAGTTACAGTTTTGTCCTTACTAAAAACTGGAAATTACCTCACTTCCCCCAAGTTCTGGAGGCTGAGTACCGGTACTCGGACTCCCAGTACCGGTACCCAAGCTCAAACTTCCCAAACCGAGGGCCAAATCCACCCAGTCCAACCCAGTGTTCCGGTACTCGCCCCAGCGTTCCGGTACTCGCCCCCGCGTTCCGGTACTCAAGCCAAATGGGATATGTGGTACCGGCACGCATGATCCAGTACCGGTACCCAGGGACTTAGAAAATTTCCACTGTTTTTCCCAACTGAAACTCTCTGTCGGTTTACTTTTTAATTCGTTCCGGTACCCAACCTCGGGTACCGGTACATAATGTCCCAAAATGCTAAATCAAGCTGGGGCTTCCAATTTCGATGCCGTCAACTCACTTTTCAATCCAAAGGCTCCCGCGTCGATCCGAATCATCCCGAACTCGAGCGTAAACATATTCAGAACCTACTGCGGGCAATTTCACCGCACCACGCTATCTTGCGAAGTCCGTGCACTACACGAAGCCCCGGTACTCTACATTCACAAATTATTATACACGATTGCAAGACATCGTGAATACATGTGCTAACTTGGGAGAGAAGATCTCAGAATCTAAAGTTGTATGAAAGATCTTAAGAACTCTTCTCGAAAGATTTCGTTCTAAGGTTTCAGCCATTGAAACAGTAAAACACCCGGACGAGATCAAAGTAGAAGAATTAGTTGGTGCACTTCAAACTTATGAAATGACTTTTCCTACTAACTCTTTTGCTGGAAAGCCTTCCTCTTCTTCTAAGTCTTCAGGTTTTGTATTGAAATCAACAAAAGAAGAAGACACAGATTCATCCTCCTCAGACACCAACGATGATCTATCAATGGAGGAATTTGAGAAACAACTTGCACTCTGGACAAGAAAATTTCGCCGAAATTTTAGAAGGGGAAATTCAAGCAAATCATCATCTTTCTTTAAGTCCAAGAAAGGCAAAGAATTTTCAAGTTCTAAATCAAGAAAGTAAGAGGGTTCTTCAAAGGACAAGAAGAACACCGAGGGACAAATCAAGTGCTTCAAATGCAGAGGCTTTGGCCATATATCAACGGAGTGTCCCAACAAGAATCCGTCAAAGAAGAAGGCAATGCAAGCCGTCACGTGGGATGACTCTTCCTCCTCCAACGAGTCGTCTTCTAGTGATGAGGATAACAACGCCACGGCATTTATTGTGTCCACAACTTCACCTTTCATGTGTTTTTCATCGACTACCTCAGGTTCGTTATCCATCACCTCCTTAAATGAAAAAACTGCATCAGATAATGAACCAAGCGATTATGAAGGTGAAGACTTTGCTTTTGCCTACCATAAATTGTTAAGGGATTCTAAGAAATTGGCGAAGCAAAATAAAAGTTTGAGAAGAAGGCTGTGGGATCTTGAAGAACAAACTAAAAAGACAACTTCTCTCTCAAACGCTCTTGAAGAGGAAAGGGATAACTTGAACAAGATAAATGTTTCCCTTCAAGAGAATAATGAGCATTTCGAGAAGAAACATATTAAATTGGTGGATAAAGCTAATTACTTCTTGAAGCTCTATTCCGAGGCTCGGCAAGAAAATTTGGAAATGACAAACTCCATTTTCCAACTTAAAGAAGATTTAAAGAGATTTTCATCAGGAAGGAGTAAGTTGGACAAGCTTCTTGGTCTTGGTCAAACAAACAAATTAGGCCTTAGATTTAGCCAAACTTGTGACGATCCAAGTTCGAGCGGAACAAAATTTGTGCCACAGTCGGTCTCACCTCCTCCTCCGACAGAAACCATCACAGTCAACGTTTACAAGCCTACATCATCCTCTTCGGGTACAACTGTTATCAAGGTATGTCATCGATGTGGTTTTGCAGGGCACATAAGACCAAATTGCAAGTATGGAGCCAAACAATCAAATCAAGCACTACTTGCAAAGACTACCATCAAGAGAACCAACCGAAAATTTAAAGAAAATCAACCAAAGGTTAATTACAATGGTAGTACATTCTCCAAGACAAGATTGTCATGGAAATCAATGAAAAGTGATCAACCGAACAAGACATTTTCACCAAGGAGCTTAACTTTGCGATCATTACCGTCGTATTCCAAAACTCGTAAGGTTTGGGTGCGCAAAGGTGAACTCTTCCCTTGTCTTGTCATTCATACATCACTACATGCTTATGACAATTCATCTTGATATCTGGACAGCGGTTGTTCCCGGCACATGACTGGTAAGAAACACTATTTTCAAACTTTTGAGAAAACCTTCGGAGGACTTGTTGTTTTCGGAGATGGACAATCTACAAAAATAGTTGGCAAAGGAACAATTATTATTCTAGAAGGCCCGGTTTTGAACAATGTTTTATTTGTTGAAGGCCTTAAGACTAACCTCATAAGCATTAGCCAATTGTGTGATGATGATTTTTTAGTTAATTTTTCTTCTGTTGAATTTATTATAACTGACTCAAATCATTCATTCTTTTTGAAAGGAGTTAGATCACAGAATAACTGCTATGTAGTTCCTAATAAATCTTTAGAACAATGTAACCTAGTGTCACTTAATAATGAGACTCTTTGGCATGAAAGACTAGGTCATATAAATTTTAAGGAACTATCTAGAATATCTAATAAAGACGTGGTTAGAGGTGTTCCTAAATTGAACTTCAAAGAAAACATTGTGTGTGGAGGTTGTCAAAAGGGAAAATAATCCAGATCCACTCACCGAAACTTGAACCACGTGGGAACTAATCGACCGCCGGAATTATTGGATATGGACTTAATTGGGCCGACTCATCAACCAAGCTTGGGAGGTAAATGGTACATTTTTCTTTTGGTTGATGATTTCTCTAGATATTCATGGGTATTATTTTTAAAAGAGAAAGCGGATACTTTCGATTCTTTTCATGAGATTTGTCATCGTACTATGATTGAGAAGAATGAAAAGATCGTTCGTGTTCGGAGTGATAGAGGTGGAGAATTCATTAATTCAAAATTTATTGATTTTTGTTCTTCGAACGGCATAAAACATGAATTCTCTGCACCTTATACACCGCAACAGAACGGTGTAGTCGAGCGCAAAAATAGAGTTGTACAGGAGATGGCGCGTGTTATTCTTCACAGCCGGAAACTTCCATTACACTTTGGGGCTGAAGCAGTTAACACCGCTGTCTATGTGATCAATAGAATATATTTGCGCCCGGGTACTTTAAATACACCATATGAGCTATGGTTTAGTAGAAAACCGAATATCAAATATTTTTGTATCTTTGGGAGTTGTTGTTACATTTTACGTGATCGTGAAAATCTTAAAAAATTTGACTCTCGTAGTGACGAAGAAATTTTTGTGGGTTATTCTACAAATAGTAGAGCATATCGGATATTTAACCTTGAATCTAAAACAATGATAGAATCCTTCGATATTAAAGTAGATGAAGCTTTTCATTTTTCTTCTAATAAATCTACTCCTGATATGTCTCTTGACGATGAATCTCCTGCTAACGATATTGCATCGGTAGATGATAAATCTTCTGAAAATTTTGATGCATCTCATGGTTCTTCTAGTTCATCTAACGTATAGGAATCATCGCAAATTCCCCCGAATACTCCGTTACCTCAAACGCTTCGAATCTCCAAGGACCATCCTGAATCAAACATTATTGGAGACCCTCAAGAAGGAGCTAGAATTCGGAGGTGTAGAGTACCGGGACTTTGTAGAGCGTGCCGACCTCGCAAGATGGCGTGGTGCAGAGAAATCGCCTCGAGCGTGTTGTTTTTATGTTTACAGATGAGTTCGAGTTGATTCGGATCAACGCGGAAGCCCCAGCTTGAATCGGATTTTTTCGAGCATTGTGCGCCGATAGAGGACCGGTTTTGTTTGTGTACTGACTCCGCCGTTGTGCGCAGGGAAGTTGGGAATTGTTTGGGACATGTGTATTTTCAGATTACAGCGGAGTTCGGGAGGTTTCGGATTGATGCGGAGGCCCCGAGGGCAAAAAGTGAGTTGGAGTTGGCAATTATGAGAGCCGGTTTTTAGATTGAGCACATCGACTCTACGGTTGAGCCTTTTGAGTGGGGAAAACTTTGGACATGTGTATTTTCAGATTACAGCGGGGTTCGGGATGTTTCGGACTGGTGCGGAGGCCCCGAAGGCAAAAAGCGAGTTGAAGGGGGGCATTTGATGGATTATTTAATTGATTTAATTAATTTACTTAATTAGTGGCTTTTGGTCTGTGAAGTAATGGAAGAAGAGAAGAAAGAAAGGATATAAGAAGTGGATTAGAGCTTTTTTAAAAAAATTGTGTTGGAGGATTAATCGGATTTCTTTTATTTAATTGACTTGTTAGCTGTCAACCACGCAGCCACCACCTTAATTAGCAGCACTTAATTAAGTGGCCTTGCCTTCATCTCCTTCAACTGGAAACAGAGGAAAATGAGTGAAACAGAGGAAGAGAGAAGAAGGAGGAAAAAGAAGAAGAGGAAAAAAAAGGAGAGGGAGTGCTCTTGTGGAGTGACCCTGTTGCCATAAGGCCGTGAGGAGCCGAGCGGAGCGCGCGTCGAGCCTCAAGGTGGGTTATTGCAGTTTTTTTTGAGAGTTGGGTTTTTGTTTGGATTTTTTTTTTGGTTTGGAGGTTTGGGTTGGTGTGGCTGCAGGGAGGAGGAGGAGGCCGCGCGTGTGCGCAAAGGCGCGCGCGGCCGGCGGGAACTGCTGCGCGGGCGCGCATGGGCGCCGCGCGCAGCAGGTGCTAGGCCGCTGCGGGCGTGCAGCAGGGCGGGCGCGCCAGGGAGCCGCACGGCAGGGCGGGCGCGCCTGGGCGCCGCGCAGTGGGTACGGGCCGCTGTGCGCTGCGCGGCTGGCCCATGGCCGCTGCGCGGCTAGCGCCAGGGGCGCGCGCGCAGCGGGCCGCGGGCGCCATGGGCGCCGCGCGCAGCTGCGCCTGGGCGCTGCGCGGGCGCCAGGGGCGCGCATGAAGCGGGCCCCAGGCGCTGCGCGGGCGCAATCGGCGCCGCGCGCGCAGCGGGCCGCAGGCGCTGCGCGGGCGCCAGGGGCGCGCGCGCAGCGGGCCGCAGGCGCTGCGCGGGCGCCAGGGGCGCGCGCACAGCGGGCCGCAGGCGCTACGCGGGCGCCATGGGCGCGGCGCGCAGCTGCTGCGGGCGCCGCGCGTAGCAAAGCGAGCGCCGCGCAGTAGGGGCTCCGCCCGGCCAGCGTCAGTAGCGCGTGCGGTGGTGCGGCTGCTGCGAGCTGTCGGCGAGCGAACAGGGGCTAGTTTTTTTTTGCCGTTGAGCTCATGACTTGTACTTTGACCGGGCTAATGTTGTTCCCTTTTCCCTTTTTTTTTTGTGTGCTTGGATCAGCAGCTGTGGTGTGCGCGGGGGTTTGGTACCGCGCGAGCAGATGGAGCCGGCGATGGACGCCGCGTGGAAATACCATTAGAGGTGAGCTACTATTTTATTTTTCGAAGTTTCAGATTTTGCGGATTTTTGGGATTTTGAGTTGGGGTGTGCTGGCACTGTGCGGAGCCGCAGGTTTGCAGGGGAGATGTAACCTATGTTTGAGTGTAGGCCTATACTTCTTGAGAGTGAGCTATGGATTTTTATAAAGGTAATAGATGTTGTATTTGTGTGGGGTTTTGTAGTGTACTGTGAGCTTAATGTGAATTGTGTGTGCGTTGGAGCTTGTAGAGGATCATGTGGGTACTTTGTATGTTGTGAGCTGGCAGTGAGAGAGCTGGAGCGCGCAGGTTTTTTTTAGAGGACTGGAGGGATTTATTCGAGCTTCCGGAGATTTTTCCGAGGTTCGCAGCAGTGTGCGCGCGCGGCGCGGTTTTCGGAATTTTGTCAGTTTGAGGATTCGGCGCTTCACCGACTCCAGCGTTGCCTGCGGAAAGCGCTTTAGGTGGGTTGGAATTTCTCCAAAATGTGTGGAATGCCCTTTAAAGCTATTGTATGCAATTTGATCATATATTTATGCCATTTTTTCACTGCTGTAAAAATCCGATAGTTGCCTGGGAATTTTTAGAAAAATTATTAGAACCCCTTAGGCGCTGCGCATACTCCTGATGTTATATGACACTAGATTCCATGTTTTGTTTGCATAATAATTGCACCTGAATCGTTTTAAAAATCGAGAAAAACTCGTTTTAAGAAAAAATCAGCTTTTTAAATGTGATTTTTAAAATATGAGTTCGCCAGAGGTATGGTTTAGATTCAGGGTGCATTTGACCTCGCGCCTGGGGGCCGAGTGGATTTTTAGAATTCTGTGGGATGACTTTCTAGTGTCATGTGAGTTTGACCTTCCTTGTGGATTGATGAAATTATTTTAGATCTTGGGTCAGGTTTTTCCGATTTGAGTCGTGGAGGTGGTTCTCCGACTTAGCTATGAGAGTTCGGGGTTCTGGCAGATTGAGTCGTGGAGGTTTTCCGACTTAGCCATGGGTTTTGCATTATCAGATTGAGTCGTGGAGGGTTTCTCCGACTTTAGCTATTGGTTATTGGGCATCTCTTGATCGAGTTGTGGAGGGTTTCCCGACTGAGTTGTGTCTTTTTGAGCATTGAGTTTCCGATCTATTTGATGGTGGATCATAGCCTGCATGTGCCGCTTATTGAGACAGCTGAGACAGATGAGATACACTTGAGCTCGGTGGGGTCGCTCCCCTCGAGTTACGCTCCGGATGCGATGATGATGATGCCCCTGGCCGAGTTACCAGGGGTCGCGTTCCTAGACGACAGGCGCAGGCTTGACTGAGCCAGTTTTGGCAGTCATTGAGATTTGAGTTTCGTGAGCACCTCGTGTGCGAGTGGTGTATGCATATTATGTTCTTAGATGGGTTTCTTTCCTTTGAGCATTGTTACTGAGGCATTTTTAGCAGTCGCGAGGGTATGCATAGCATGTTTACAGTAGCGTTTCCTTGGGCTTGATGATTATGACTTATTAGCTGTAGTTTCATTCAGTTTTCCTATCTATCTATTTGCATATCTATCTGTTTGCCTCCAGTAGACTTAGTGGGCATACCGTGGATATTGGCGACGGTACCCACTGAGATCTACCTTCTGCAGTAGATCTCACACCCGCTGCGGTGACTGGTTACTGAGGTTGTTGTTCTGGCTTAGCTCGCCCGGAGACAGCTGATCGAGGTGAGGACGTGGCCGAGTAGTTCCTTACCAGCATTGAGAGTCAGAGGTAGACGTACCCGGTATTTTTATGATTCCACTTTTGTACTGGACATTCTGAAAGACTTGTGAGGATTGTATTTGTTTTTCATGGCTAGACAGACTTTGTATTGAGGATTTTTATTTATCCTGATGTTTAGTTGATTTCTGTAGCAATTAGTTCTTTTTCAGCTCTAATAAATGTTTAGCTATAGATCTTTTGCAGGGTAGACGCTTCGTCTGTGCGGCAGTTTCCGTACAGACGGCGGATCTGTTGGTGAGCCCGGATCGCAGTTCGACCCCGGGGCGTGACAGGAGGCAGTTAGAATGTGGAGTCGCCTCCTACGTCTCCATAATGAAACCAAACAATATTGATGAAGCTCTTCAAAATGATTATTGGATTGAAGCAATACAAGAAGTGCTTAATCAATTTGAATGGAACAAAGTCTGGGAATTAACGAAGCACCCAAGCACCAAAACATCATTGGTACTAAATGAATTTTCAAGAACAAGAAAAATGAAGATGATACCATTGTGAGGAATAAAGCACGTTTGGTTGCTTGTCACGCCCCGGGGGTTTCAATCAGCGGAAACAATCATAGGAAAAAGGATTTGTTTTACGTATCAATTTTCTTTTTTTTTTGAAATTCCTTCTTCCCCGGTGCGTGCCCAGACCCGCCGCATACACAGAATCACCCTGCAAATGGACAGAGTCTCCTCTGTATATGCACGGCGTCGCGGCTAATACAACATGCAACCATAGTAGTTTATTCAATCACAACAGTTCTCAACATTTATACAACTGAACTATTCTGTAGGCCGACCAATTTGAAAGGATAAATCCACGATTTTAAAAGCGGTGCCCACCCGGCACCCAGATTTCTAAACCAGTTCGAAAACCATAAATCCACAGAGTTTTTAAAACAGTGCCCACACGACACTCAAGTTTTGAAATCCGTTTTCTAAAATCCATAAATCCACAGGGTTTTGAAAACGGTGCCCACACGACACCCAAGTTTTGAAAACGGTTTTCGCAATTCTTTTTCTTTTCTTTTTCTTTCTTTCTTTTTGAAAAACGGCCGAACAAAGATAAGAACTCAAACATCCACATATCCAAAGGGCAAAGTTCCGACATCCACACCGACCCCACGAGGGTATCGAGAACCACACAATAGTCTACAAGTAGTAAATGAAATGCGAAAGAAAGGAGAAAATACAGTCTAAGGTCTCAGTGGACCCGAAAGCTACTGACCCGGTCTCACCGTCGCCTAGCCCTCACCCCTGAAGGAACCTGTCACGGAGTGGGAAGTCAGCGACACAATAATGCTAACAATAAAGCAGGAAAAACAGTAAAGCCAACCGTACGACTATCCAGAGCAACCACCCTCCCGAGAGGGAAAAATAAAGCACGAACACCTGCAAAACCTGTCCACCCTCCCAAGAGGGAAAGTGAACCACGAACACCTGCAACACCTGTAATACCTGTAACACCTGTAACACCCGTAACACCTATACACCTGTAACACCTATACACCTGACCTCGCCGGACACCTATCCCGACGGATCGCACCGCTCACACCTTGGGGCACCGGATCTCGGCGGGCACCTACCCCGACGGCACGCACCGGGTGCACGCTGGAGGCGTGCACAGCGGTAAGCGGGCCGGGCCGGTGCACGCGCAGGGCGCGCACCGGGCTCACACCCACAGGCCGCGGCGACGCGCACCGGGTGCACGCTGGGGGCGTGCACCGCGATGCGCGGACCGGGCTGGCGCACGCGACCGTGCGCCCGGTTCCGCGCCTTCGGGCTGCGAGACGTGCGCCGGGCGCACGCCGCTCCGGTGGACCGCGCGGGGTGTGGTCCGTACGGGTGAACAGTAACCTGCCGTTTCGTCTCCCCGCGGCTCCGGTGACGACCCCGCGAACACCGTGACTGCGGCGACGACCCCGTGGGCATGATAACGGCGACGGCGGCCTCCCGTTTAACAACGGCGGCGGCGGCTTCCCGTTACCCACACAACCCACCCGGCGTGCGACACCCGAACGACCACCACCCCTCGACCCCACAGAAATTGCAAAATGGACAAAAAGGAAAACTCCAACCGCTCACCTTGATTCCGCCGGAGGAGGATGAAGGAAGAAGATCGTCCCCTCCACGCCCGATCAATCCCGCAGAGGATAGGCGATTTTCCCTTTCTCTGCCCGATTCTCAGTCTCGGTTCCTCCGCCGTTTCTTGGAAAAAGGGGGAAAAAAAAGGGTTTCTAGGGTTTCCCCCCGCACCCCGATCGGTTTAACTTATACGAAGAGACTTTAAAATTAAACCCAGGTCAACAACCTTAACCTTTTGAAATTGAACGAGGGGTCTAGATCGCCTCGGAAAACGTGCCGATCGCCGGCACGCATTCCGATGCACCCAAGCAGATAGCAAACTTCAAAATTTGTTTCTGGAAGATCCCGGGGTCAGAATTCAAATCCGATCGCGCCACCGTTCATCGTTTCGCGAGCTCTAACATCTAAAAATACTCGCACGTCCCGACGGTCTGCCCAGAAATTCTCGAATTTCAACCCCTCCATAATCGACTGAAAAAAAATATTCAATTAGGACCCAAAACAGAAACCGTAAGGTCGAGGTACCACCAAATAAATAAAATAATCCACTGACATAAAAGATGAAAGGTCCGATCACAGCAGGATCCCGTCCGATCGCCTCGAAAAGCGTGCCAGCCACTTAGCGCGGGTTTCGATGCACCACTCAAAGCAAACGCTTTGACCCCCATTCCGGGAGATCCGTAAATCGGAAACCGAATCCGTTCGCTTTGTCGTCCTCTGTTTTTCGAGCTCAATCGCAGAAAAATACTCGCGATCCAGGCCAGCCCATTGCAGAAAACCCAGTTAAAAGTTTTCCTAACAGTCCCGTCAGAAATAAAAGGGAGGCCTACCCGGGCAAGGGGACGCCAGGACTCTACATCACTCACCACTTAAAAGAAGTTTCGTCCTCGAAACTTAATCCTGGTCTGCAACGAGTAAATCAGGGTAGCACTCTCTCTTCTCTGACGCTAGTTCCCAAGTCGCTTCACGTGCTTCCTGGTGGCTCCACAACACCTTCACATAGGGGATCGTCCAGTTGCGCAATCATTTATGTCCTCCCGTGCTAAGGTCCGCACCGGTGTTTCACCGGAGCTCAGGTCCTCTCTAAGCTCCACTGCAGTGATCATCCATCATCCCAATCAAGTACGCAGGCTCGAAGCATATCTTCGAGAATCCGGATCGCTCGCTCGGACTGTCCGTCGGTCTGGGGGTGAAACACCGTGCTGAAGTGTGGTTTAGTCTTTAAAGCTTGCCCTAGACTTTGCCAACTATTCGACACCAGCCGGGAGTCTCTAGTCCACGTCGTACGGATGGTTGGAAAAAGAGTCGCCTTCGTCAGTCGATCTACCGTGACTCAAACCGCATCGCGTCCTTGAATATCTTCGTGTCACCCGGATGCGCCGTATAGGGGGCGCAGTGCGCCTCTAACGGTATCTCCTCTTTCAACTCTGGCAGCTCCGGTAAGCAATTTCGCCCTCGAATACGTATTGCGTCGTTCGCACTCGCCGAAGAGTCGCTCGCGTGATCCGGGGGTCTTGTCTCGAATAAGTTGTATCTGTGCGCCTGTTTTCTGACCTTCTAGGGTTGGCTCGACCATCAACGATAAAAGTCGTGCGACAGTACCGGTCCTGCTGAGTACTCGCGCTCGTCAGTTTCCTCCTCGACTTGACCCTTCCTGCTCAAAACATCTGTTACTACACTTGCTTTTCCCGAGGTGATACTGAACGGTCAAGCCGAGTCCTTCAGCAACTCCAACCCATGCCTCTGCCGCAAAAACAATTCCTTCTCTGTGAACAAAACTCAAGTCTCTGGCGATCCAAAAACACATCCTGATGAACTCCAAAAGGTGGTGTCTCCAACGTTTTAAAACGGAGACGACTGCTGCTAGTTCCAGATCGTGTGTCGGGCAGTTCCGCTCACATTCCCTGTGATTCCCGTTGCTGACACAATGTGCCCCAAAAAAGTCCACTTTGCGAAGTCAGAACTCACATTTCTTAAACTTAGCAAACAACCCCTGGTCCTTGAGAGTCCGGAGAATAATCTGTAAGTGCCTCTCATAGTTGATCGAAGTGGTCATCCATTCCGGACTTGTTCTTCACTATAACCTTGTCTATCTCCCTGTAGTCGATGCGTAGACGCAGTCCTCCGTTCTTCTTTCGCACGAAAGGCACGGGTGCGTCCCAAGGCGACACACACGGTCTGATGAACCCTTTATCCAGAAAAACTCCTAGTTGTGCCCGGTAGAAGCTTGAAAGAGAGGATGACCCCCCTTGCTCGGGGGTATTCCCGGCAGTTCAGTCAGGAGGACGTCGAAAGTAACCCCTACAACGGGGGTGTCAGTGAGAAAAGCAGAGGGTCAAGTCGCTAGGCTCACTGAAACCAAGTAACTATACATCCACCTGGTACCTCGTGAACCGGTCCATGCCCAGTACCTCGTAGTAATCCTGCTTCCCGACTCGGAATTCCCCGTCACAACGCCGCCGGTCCGCAAACCACCCCTGCCAGCGCTGAGCAGCTAGCAACAAAATCTCGCGATGCGTCGAGGTACCCCAGTCGTACCACCCAACCAGTACCAATGAGCCCTTAAAAGTCTAGAACAACGAACCCAAAAACAAGGAAAACAACCGCACTAACGCCTTCACAAGGCTTCAAGATGTGCCAACAAAACAGGATGGGTTACTAACCACCCGAAATTTCCTCCCTGCACACAACGAACTCACCTGTCACCCACCCGGACCGCTCCTCTCCGTCACCAACACGGATCACAAGCTCGAAGTCTAACCACCATCCCGGACTACCCGTCCCGACTGTCCGTCCTACCGAGGCGACGGTCAAGGCTATCGTTAGGTTTCAGCTCTAGGACTCACCATAAGGTCTACCCCACAAAAAGGGATGCGTACGGGGCCTCCTAGCCGAAAGTGACCAGTGCCAAAACTCCGAGTAGTCGCCAGATTCCCCCTTGACTCACACCTGGCCCAAAAGATCAACAATCCAAAACGCTCCCAAAACTAAGCCTCAAGGCTATGTCTTAGTCATAGGAAGCTGGCAACACAACCCGCCAGGTAAGGTCCTACCTCCGTCCTGGCACCGACAGGGTGTGACGCTCTCAATTGCCCCTAACTCTCGGTCCCAAACCGTTGCCCCACCAAGTACCGGGCATCGAAACGAGCGGTAAACCTCCAGACCAAAAGTGACACTCCCAACTAGAAGAAAACCTAAGCTCTAGGTCCGCTCAACAGTGACCTCAGGTACCGAAGACTATCCATCTGAAACCAAAAGGGTCAGAAGAAGACAAGCCACGAAAACAGCAAGAAGAACCCTATCAAAAGTTACCTAGGTTCACTAAACGCACTCGAGGGGATCACACGCCAACCCACCAATAGGACGACCTAACCGGCCCTCTAGCGCAGAACACAGGAACTCGACCCAGAGCTACCGGGCATCACCCAGCGTCAAAAGCTAATTCCCCCAATAACAAGTCGCCACTTACACGCACTTGTGCAACGCGGGACACGGCCTCTCTAACCAAAATCGAGCCCAAACGGACAAGATTCACTAGCCCTGGGGGTCTCCTTTTTCAATCCAAAGGAGAACCCCAAGGCCCCCATCGCGTCAATCTCTACAACCATCGCAGTGTCTATAGTGAGAAGCCGACTATGGGTAACTGTTACGGAATTTGAGTTGGCGTAGTTTCGTGAAAGTTTCAAGTCTTGAAGATTGAAGGTGAAGAAAGTTGGATCATTTAACTCAATCTCAAGAAAGAAGAATTCAAAAGGATCAGGTATGTTTAACTAAAGATTTTGTGTGATCCGAATACTTCTTGTAGTGTAGAAACACTTGGAAGAATCTTTCATTACATAAAAATCAAAAACTGGACTTGGGACATGTTCAGGATTCGGATCAGGTTGTTCAATCCGGATCCCGAAGGTGGTTCGTTCATACACCAGTTCAATCCGGATCGTAGCCTCTCTTGATCCGGATCCCGAACATTGGGTTTACCATTTTTCTTGAATGATCCGGATCAGGCTTCGCAATCCGGATCCCGAACGTTGATGTTTGGTGAACTGTATGAACGATCCGGATCAAGCACTTCGATCCGGATCCCGAACCTTCGTTTTTCTGGAATTGCCTGACTCGTTACGACGATCCGGATCACAGCTAATCCGATCCGGATCGCCGTCCGTAAAATTTCCAGAAATGGTAGGTTTTTGATTCTTATCTCCTTCCTAGGGTTTCTAACCTATAAATAGACCCTATGACTCTTTTTCTAGGGTTAATCCAAAAATCCAAAAAGAAGGAAAATAGCCGTCATATTCATATCTTATTTTATACGGCTCTAGATCCACATATAGAGAAGAAAGGAAATCATTAGAGAATACTCTATGTTTCTTCATCTATATTGATTAGTTTGATTCTAGGTTTTCATACTCACATCTTGAGTTGAATCAAACTAATGAATACTTAGATGGTATTTCCGATCTATCTTTGATCTAAGTATTCGGCAGATCATCACCACCAAAAATAACGATTTACCCCAAAAATCGGCGCGTGGATTCGCGTGTACTTGTGGATTCAAGGTTCAACCGCTCTCGTGGATTCGGAGCGAGGCACGTTCGTGGATTCGAAGGGTGCTATTGGGTGAAGACCGTGGACTCGGTCGGACATCGTGGATTCGACGTTGGACGCCGTGGATTCGGCGTTGGGCGCAGATCGTGGATTCGAGAAGCGTCGCGGAGCGAGCGGAGAAGATCCTCTAGGAGCGTATGGAAAAGGTTGAGTCGTAAGTGTGTACGGTAAATCACCTTGTACGTGTTTTAATTCTAGTGGATTTCTGCCGTGTTATCGGTCCCGTGGTTTTTTACTCCGGTGATGGAGTTTTCCACGTAAAAATCTTGCGAGTTATTTTTATTTCCGCATTGGGTTTTTATCGCAACGATTTTTGAGTGTTTATACGTTTACACCTATTCACCCCCCTCTAGGTGTTTTTTCCCCTATTTAGATCCTTATTACATATAACCCAACAAGTGGTATCAGAGCGGGAATAGGGTTGTAAACAATGGTTGAAGGTGGAAACATCAACCGACCCCCGTTCTTCGATGGAACAAATTATGCGTACTGGGAAGTGCGGATGAAAGCCTTTTTAATTTCCATCGACGAACGGGTGTGGCAATCAATTGAATTAGGATGGTCTAATCCAACTGAATTTATTGGTGATGTTCGCACCTTAAAACCTAGGTCGAAATGGACCAAGGAAGAGTTAGATTCATCTTCTTACAATGGCAAGGGAATTAATGCCATTTTTAATGCCTTATCTCAAACTGAGTTCTCTCGCGTCTCAGCATGTGAGACTGCGAAAGAAATCTGGGATGTTCTTCAGGTTACACATGAGGGAACTAACCTCGTGAAGATTCAGAAACTGCAAATGCTTACGAACAAGTTTGACTCTATCTTGATGGCAGAAAATGAATCTTTCACGGACTACTATACACGATTGCAAGACATCATAAACTCATGTGCTAACCTGGGAGAGAAGATTCCAGAATTTAAGATTGTAAGAAAGATCTTAAGAACTCTTCCTGAACGATTTCGCCCAAAGGTTACAGCCATTGAAACTATTAAACACCCGGACGAAATACGTGTAGAAGAATTAGTTGGTTCATTACAAACATATGAAATGACGTTTACTACTAACAATTCTTCTGGAAAGGCATCCACTTCTAAGTCTTCAGGTTATGCGTTGAAAACAACTAAGGAAGAAGACGCGGATACATCCTCCTCAGACGATGACGAGAACCTTTCTATGGAGGAATTTGAGAAGCAGCTCGCTCTCTTGACAAGGAAGTTTCGCCGCAACTTTTGAAGGGGTAATTCAAGTAAATCTCCATCCTTCGGAAAGTCGAACAAAGGCAAGGGTACTTCAAGTTACCAGTCAAGAAAGCAAGAGAACTTCTCAAAGGATAAGAAAAGTTCAGAGGGACAACTACAATGCTTCAAATGTCGAGGCTACGGCCACATTGCAACGGAGTGTCCCAACAAGTATCCGGCAAAGAAGAAGGCGATGCAAGTCGTCACTTGGGATGACAACTCAACGACAAATGAGTCGTCTTCAAGTGATGAAGAAAAGAGCTCCACGGCATTCCACGCGTCCATATCTTCACCCTTCATGTGCTTTATGGCAAGTACGTCCGAGTCATTGTCCAACTCCACTGTTGAAAAGAATGCAACGGACAATGAATCGGATGATTCGGAAGGTGAAGATTTTGCTCTAGCCTACCACAGACTTTTGAGGGATTCAAAGAAAGTGGCTAAGCAAAACAAGAGTTTGAGAGGGAGATTGCATGATCTCGAAGAAGAAGCAAAAAGGGCAACTTCTCTCTCAAACGCTCTTGAAGTGGAAAGGGAAAACCTGATAAAAGCAAATGTTTCCCTTCAAGAGTCCAATGAGCAACTTGAGAAGGAACATACAAATCTGGTGGATAAAGCGAATCACTTCTCAAAGCTCTACAACGAGGCTTGACAGGATAACCTGGAAATGACAAAGACCATTTTCCAACTCAAGGATGACTTACAGCGATTCTCTTCAGGAAGGAGTAAGTTGGATAGACTTCTTGGTCTTGGTCAATCAAATCGGTTCGGCCTCGGATACACTCAAACTGGAAACAGTCCAAGTTCGAGTGGGACAGTCTTTGTGCCTCAGTCGGTATCTCCTCCTCCGACACCGGAATTCAAGACAAACAACGACAACAAACCTACTTCATCCTCTTTGGGATCGTCAAGATCTAAGGTATGTTTTCGTTGTGGTGTTTCAGGGCACATAAGAAGATATTGCAAGACGGGAGTCAAATGCTCACCTCAAACATCTCTTGCAATGACTACCACAAAGGTGATTCCTCGGAAATCAATTCCAAATCAATTGAAAGAAAAGAACCCTGGTAGTTTACCGCGCAAGACGACTTCATCAAGGAGCAGCAATCGTTTTAACAAGACGCTTTCACCTAGGCATATAACTTCACGACCATTACCGACGCACTCCAAAAAGGTTTGGGTGCGCAAAGGTGAAATCTTTCCTTGTCTTGTTACCAATGTTTCCTTGCATGCATATGATAGTTCGTCTTGGTATCTGGATAGCGGTTGTTCCCGTCACATGACCGGTGACAAAAATAGTTTTCAAAATCTTGAGAAAATCTCCGGTGGACTTGTTGTTTTCGGAGACGGTCGATCTTCCAAAATTGTTGGAAAAGGGACGGTAGCTATTCCAGATGGCCCGATTTTGAAAAACGTCTTATTTGTTGATGGCCTTAAGACTAACCTCATAAGCATAAGTCAACTTTGCGACAATGGTTTTTCAGTTAACTTTTCATCTGTTGAATGCGTTGTAACTGATAAGGACCATGTCTTCTTTTTAAAAGGGGTTAGATCTGAAAACAATTGCTATGTTGTTCCTAATAAAATTTCAGAAAAATATAACCTAGTTTCTTTGAATAATGAAACACTTTGGCATGAAAGGCTAGGTCACATAAATTTTAAGGAACTTGTTAAAATTTCAAACAAGGACGTGGTCAAGGGGGTTCCAAAACTTTTATTTAAACAAAACATTGTGTGTGGTGGTTGCCAAAAGGGAAAACAGTCCAGAACTGCACACAAGAACTTGAACCACGTTGGTACAAAACGGCCTTTGGAACTTTTACACATGGATTTAATGGGGCCAACTCGTCAACCATCTTTGGGAGGTAAATGGTATATTTTCTTGATAATTGATGATTTCTCTCGGTATTCTTGGGTAGCATTTTTAAAAGAGAAAGCTGATACTTTTGATTCTTTTCACGAGATTTGCCTTCGTATTATGATTGAAAAGAATGAAAAGATCATTCGTGTTAGAAGTGATAGAGGTGGAGAATTCATTAATTCTAAATTCATTGACTTTTGTACTTCAAACGGTATTAAGCATGAATTCTCTGCACCCTATACACCTCAACAGAATGGTGTTGTCGAGCGCAAAAACAGGGTTGTTCAAGAGATGGCGCGTGTGATGCTTCATAGCCGGAATTTACCGCTACATTTTTGGGCTGAAGCTGTGAACACTGCAATCTATGTAATTAATCGAGTGTTTTTGCGCCCGGGAACGTTAAATACACCATATGAACTATGGTGCGGTAGAAAACCCAACATCAAATATTTTTGCATCTTCGGGAGTCGGTGTTACATTTTACGTGACCGTGAAAATCTTGGAAAGTTTGACTCACGAAGTGACGAAGGGATTTTCTTGGGGTATTCTACTAATAGTAGAGCATATCGAGTATTTAACTTGGAATCTAAGACGATCGTAGAATCCATAAATGTTAAAGTAGATGAAGCTTTTCACTTTGCATCTGAAAAATCTACCCTCGATATCTCTCTAGATGATGATTCTCCTGCCGTTGCATCTTCTCATAATAATACTTCCAATATTAATGATGCATCTAATGGTTCTTCAAGTTTATCTAATGTGCAGGAATCATCTCATATATCTCCGAGTACTCCGTTTCAACAAACGCTACGAATCTCCAAGGATCATCCGGAATCGAATATTATTGGAGATCCACAAGAAGGAGTTAGAACTCGGAGGCAGTTGGTTTGTGGATTCGCTTGCTACGTATCTTTAATCGAACCAAAGAATATAGATGAAGCTCTTCAGGATGACTACTGGATTAAAGCAATGCAGGAAGAGCTCCATCAATTTGAGCGAAACAAAGTCTGGGAATTAACGAAGCCTCCAAAGCAACATAATGTGATAGGTACCAAATGGATCTTCAAGAACAAGAAAAATGAGGATGGTACTATCATCAGGAACAAGGCACGATTAGTTGCTCAAGGCTACTCTCAAGTAGAAGGTATAGACTTTGAAAAACATTCGCCCCTGTAGCTAGACTCGAGTCCATTCGTATACTATTTGCTATTGCTTGTCATTTTAAAATCAAATTATTTCAAATGGACGTTAAGAGCGCATTTCTAAATGGTTTTTTAAATGAGGAAGTTTATGTGGCTCAACCGAAAGGTTTTGTAGACCATAAACAACCAAACCATGTTTTTCATTTGAAAAAGGCTCTTTACGGTCTGAAACAAGCACCGCGAGCATGGTACGAAAGGTTGACAAAGCACCTTTTGGAGAAGGGCTACACTCGAGGGGGAGCTGATAGGACTCTCTTTGTGAAGCATTATCAAAGCAATTTCATTGTAGCACAAATCTATGTCGATGACATTGTATTTGGCGCAACAAGAGATAATGATGCTTCTAAATTCGCGGAGACCATGGAAAGCGAATTTGAGATGTCCATGATGGGCGAATTGACTTATTTCCTTGGATTGCAAATTAAACAAAATGATGAAGGTATTCACTTGAGTCAATCCAAGTATGCAATGGAGTTGGTTAAAAAGTTTGATTTTGAAAATTCGAAGGATTTTCCGACTCCAATGGGAACTAGCCACAAGGGACTTGGAAGTGAATCACAAAGTGAGAATGTAGACGAGAAACTGCATCGAAGTATGATTGGAAGTCTACTTTACCTCACGGCTAGTCGCCCGGATATATCCTTTGGTGTTGGGATCTGCGCGAGATATCAATCTGCACCAAAGGAGGTTCACCTGAAAGCGGTGAAAAGGATCATCCGGTATATCAAAGGATCAATTAATTTCGGAATTTGGTATCCTATGGGAACAAGTTTGGATATTGTTGGATACTCAGATGCCGATTGGGCAGGATCAGTGGATGATCGGAAAAGCACGAGTGGTGCATGCTTCTATCTTGGCCATTGCCTTGTTGCATGGCACAGTAAAAAACAGAATTGCATAGCACTCTCGACTGCCGAAGCGGAATACATTTCAGCGGGTAGTTGTTCAACCCAACTCATTTGGATGAAAAGTGTGTTGAGCGACTTCCGGATTTCAGCATCTTCGGTAACAATTCTTTGTGACAACACAAGTGCAATTAACATTTCTAAAAACCCTGTGTTGCACTCTAGAACAAAACATATTGAACTTAGATATCATTTTCTTAGAGAGCTAGTTGAATCAAATACTCTTCAACTTTCATATATTTCAACTGAGGATCAATTAGCTGACATTCTAACAAAACCTTTGGATCAAAAATGTTTTATTCATTTGCGAAAAGCAATTGGAATGCTTTCCTTGAAATAAACTTCTTTTTGAAACCTTTGCTTAGGATAGGTTTTGTTTTTGTTTTGTTTTGTTCATTATCTATGTTTGTACATAGGACATTAATTGAGCATAGATCATAATTGACTTTAATTGCATCTTTTCGCACATTTAGAAATTTATTATGCTTTTGCCATCATAATATTTCACTGTTGCAATGATCATTTATGTTAATTAAATCATCTTCTGTGCGATCAAAGTCAATTTCTCTCTCAATGATCTCTTGGTATAGTCATTATCTTATTTGACTGCTTAGTCGAGTATGAAATCGAGATCAATTTTTGGTTGAATACTTTATATCTTAAATAATTGATAGCCAATTGAGGGGGAGTCAAAGAAAAGTAAAATGCTCAAAAGATGTGGAAAGAGTTACATCCCAATGAGGAGTGTGAAAACTACCACCACATGGAGGAAAGAGCTACCACCTCGGTCGTCCGAGTATTGTGTGCAGCTACCACATGTATACCAAGCATGGTTGTTCAAATTTTGATTAAGTAAAATGCATGTTGAAATACTTGACTCCGTCAAATTTCAAGGTTGGTATAAGGTGGGTTTTTAAAGAAAGATGCTCAAAGAGCCACTCTCTTCAACAGATTGTCTAAATACATTATCTACTATATTTGGGATTTCAAACATCTATTGATCTTTGTATTTCATTTTCTTTACTGAATTGATGATTTGATAAAGGCATTACTCATAAGATCAAGTTAGATGTAATTGAAGGTGTTCAACTTTAAGGGATTTAATTTTTGTAAATTCTCATTTCATTTTTGGATATTATTGATAGATTTGGCATAATCTAATTCTTGTTGTATGAAACGTTGATTTTTGTTTAAAGTTGATACACATTTGTGCTTACAATCTTTTTCTGGTTTTTCTTGAATTTCTCTGAAATTTTCTAAAGAAAAAGTTGGAGCCGATCCGGATCGGGCAAGATGATCCGGATCCCGAACGCAGGTATTCTTCTGCGGGCTGACGATCCGGATTGGACCTGCCGATCCGAATCCCGAACGCAGTTTCTCACTGCGGGTAGCCGATCCGGATCGCAAGCATGGTCTGATCCGGATCGCGGCTAGGGTTTTATAAAGAACAAAAGGGTTTTGATTTCTTTTACTCCAATCTTTTGTTCCAAAGTTTCCAGAGCTTCTCTCTCTAGATTTCACCCTTCTTGGAAGCTTTCAAACTCAAGTTCTTCAACTCCAAGTAAGTTTTATTGATCAAAATCTCGGTTTTTCACCGTTTTTCTCTATTCCTCCTCAAACGTGATGAATTTCTTGGATCAATTTTGTTTGTGGATGGTTTTTGATCAAATTTCTTTTGAAAATAAGAACTCTGGGTAGATTAGTTTTGATTATATGCTAGGTATTCTCCTGATTAACAGATTTTTAGGCTTCGATTTCTAAAATTTCGGTTTTAGGGCATATAATAAGGATTTTCGAAAATCATGCAATTGATCTATTTTTAAAAGTCCTTTTGCAAAACTAATTTGATTCTTAGTCTCTCTACATGATTATGATTGTTTGGGTACAATTTTTTTAAATCTTTGAAAATTAACAATTTTTCATGTGTTCTTGAGTTGGTCTTCACAGGATACATTTTTCACTATCAATCAAAATGGTGATCACTTGGATTATTTTCCTACTTGCTGCCATGGCTCATACCAAGGATACTGTCAAGCCTAAGAAGGCTAAGAAAGCGAAGAAGACCAAGGATGATTCCGACACTGAATCAGAGACGGAGTCGATCGACTGGGATAACATCGAAATTGAGCAAGCTGCTCCCATTGTCTCTAAAGGGAAAGCAACTGCTGAAGCTTCAAAGCCTACTGCAGCTGAAAAAGGAAAAGCCCCTTTGGAACCAAGTCCAATTGGAACAAAAAGAAAAACCGGTGCAAGAAAAAGAGGCAGTGCTCAGGGAATTACCATTGAGGAACCAGTTGCTAGGCAGCCTCCTCTACAAGACTTCATCAGCTCCGAAAGAATCAAGGATTTTGAGAAGAGGGAATGCATTGGCGAGAGACATGTCAATGTCAAACCAATGAAGGAACGATCTGTAGTTTTTGGGACTTTGTTTGACCAAGTTGGCTTGCTCAAATTTGCAACTTCCCTGAGACTACTGGGTACTGTCCACACTCAGTTCGAATGTTTTATCAGAACGCTGCAAGTCTGATTGATCACGAGGATGGACGTCGAGAATTTCTCACTTTGGTTAAAAATATCAAATCAAAGTCACACCCCAGCTGATTGGAGTTGTGCTAGGTATGACAGCCAGAGCTGATGGACTCCATTACCTAAAACCTCAAAGCTTCAACGACAACTCCTGGAGAGTTGTAGTTAATGGAATTTGTCTTCCAAATACTCGGTCGACCGGAAATTCTGTTTCTCTAAAGAGCTTCGACCAGAGTATCGGTATATAAACTCATTGTCTGCTACAACATTCTTCCCAACATGAATACGAAGGTTCTTCGATGGGACAGAATGTTTAACCTTTATCTTCTTGGAAACCCGGCCGCATTGATGGGAGCAAACTTGAATATACTTATCTCATTTGGTCAAGGATGGCGCGGTATGTGGAACACTCTCATCCCACAGAAAGACTACCTACCCAATGATTATCATGCGCATCCTTAGAAAGTTTAAA
>CM055064.1:13628117-13653024 GCA_029204045.2 Tillandsia leiboldiana | reverse complement strand
TTTAAAGTCGATACAAGCGCGGCTCATACAGTAGGGACATTTTTGGGCACCATTAATGAGACGACAATTGTGAAGTCTCTCTCGACGAAGCCAGATGAACCCATAATACCTCCTCACCGGCAACGAGCACAACAACAACAAGCGACAACCTCTACACCAGCAGCACAACCAGCACCTCCATCAACGTCTAATGATGATGCGTCGGTTAGCTCAATCTTTAAGGAGCAACAGCGACTCTCAAACGAACAAGAACGCATGGCTACTGATTTCGCTGAAATGAGAGAAGATATCAAAGAAGTTAAGAAGGAACAAGCTTCTATGAACAAACTGATCAAGAAAATGTTTCAGAAGCTTGGGTGTATCAGCTCCGACGACTCTGCATAAACTTTTGTTTCTAACCTTTCCTTCGCAGGTTTTTAAGTTTTTGTTATTATTCAGCTCTCACGTTTCTTTATTCTGATCTATTTAACTCTCCTCAAAATTTTTATAATTATGGCTTTGTTTGTGACAAAAAGGGGGAGAGAGTTTAGAGAGAACTTGAACAATGATGATGTGAATGTGTGAACATCAAGGTAAGTATAACCTCAACTTGAAAGGTAAGTAGAACTTCAACTTTTGGTTTTCATTTGTTTGAATGCATGCCTCGACTAACTATTCAACTAACTATTTGGGCATGTAATATAACTAACAAGTTGATGTTCACTAACATGACATTTGGTTTTTGATTGCATAGAAGATATGTTGGTGTTTTAACTATGATCAGTTTACATATCTGAATGTATAAATGTCATGGTAAGTATAAATGAGTATAAACTTCATCTCTGTATATGGTTTTTGAATGATATAAAATTCTTGAGGTATCTAACGATTTCTTTTGTCAAGAATGATTTCTTTTGCAGAGAGTACAGATGTCTAAGTCTAGAGTCTGTTTTAGGAGTTTATCTCATGTATTTTATTTTGGATCTCCATTGTAAATTTTTGTTGTATGGTGATAGCAACAAAAATATCTTTTTGAATTTTCTTTAGTGGATCTGTGTTTTGTCACGAAACCGCCAAAGGGGGAGATTGTTACGGAATTTGAGTTGGCGTAGTTTCGTGAAAGTTTCAAGTCTTGAAGATTGAAGGTGAAGAAAGTTGGATCATTTAACTCAATCTCAAGAAAGAAGAATTCAAAAGGATCAGGTATGTTTAACTAAAGATTTTGTGTGATCCGAATACTTCTTGTAGTGTAGAAACACTTGGAAGAATCTTTCATTGCATAAAAATCAAAAACTGGACTTGGGACATGTTCAGGATCCGGATCAGGTTGTTCAATCCGGATCCCGAAGGTGGTTCGTTCATACACCAGTTCAATCCGGATCGTAGCCTCTCTTGATCCGGATCCCGAACATTGGGTTTACCATTTTTCTTGAACGATCCGAATCAGGCTTCGCAATCCGGATCCCGAATGTTGATGTTTGGTGAACTGTATGAACGATCCGGATCAAGCACTTCGATCCGGATCCCGAACCTTCGTTTTTCTGGAATTGCCTGACTCGTTACGACGATCCGGATCACAGCTAATCCGATCCGGATCGCCGTCCGTAAAATTTTCAGAAATGGTAGGTTTTTGATTCTTATCTCCTTCCTAGGGTTTCTAACCTATAAATAGACCCTATGACTCTTTTTCTAGGGTTAATCCAAAAATCCAAAAAGAATGAAAATAGCCGTCATATTCATATCTTATTTTATACGGCTCTAGATCCACATATAGAGAAGAAAGAAAATCATTAGAGAATACTCTATGTTTCTTCATCTATATTGATTAGTTTGATTCTAGGTTTTCATACTCACATCTTGAGTTGAATCAAACTAATGAATACTTAGATGGTATTTCCGATCTATCTTTGATCTAAGTATTCGGCGGATCATCACCACCAAAAACAACGATTTACCCCAAAAATCGGCGCGTGGATTCGCGTGTCCTTGTGGATTCAAGGTTCAACCGCTCTCGTGGATTCGGAGCGAGGCACGTTCGTGGATTCGAAGGGTGCTATTGGGTGAAGACCGTGGACTCGGTCGGACGTCGTGGATTCGACGTTGGACGCCGTGGATTCGGCGTTGGGCGCAGATCGTGGATTCGAGAAGCGTCGCGGAGCGAGCGGAGAAGATCCTCTAGGAGCGTATGGAAAAGGTTGAGTCGTAAGTGTGTACGGTAAATCACCTTGTACGTGTTTTAATTCTAGTGGATTTCTGCCGTGTTATCGGTCCCGTGGTTTTTTACTCCGGTGATGGAGTTTTCCACGTAAAAATCTTGCGAGTTATTTTTATTTCCGCATTGGGTTTTTATCGCAACGATTTTTGAGTGTTTATACGTTTACACCTATTCACCCCCCTCTAGGTGTTTTTTCCCCTATTTATATCCTTATTACATATAACCCAACAGTAACAATCATAGGGGAAGAATCCTCATTCCCACCCATACCTTGCCCATGGTGCAAAAAGAAACGGCCGACTACCCGCTAAAACCCAACACCCGAAGACCTAGAAGGTACAACCTTAGACCAACGTCTGTCCAGTTACCCACGACCAACAAACAGCCGACCACTAACAAACACTGGCGGATTACTCTACCCCCAGTCGCCGTCACTAACGACGACCAGCACGTCGGCAGGGGAAGGGGGTTCGAAAAATAAAAGCCGGCGCAACGATCTGCTGTGATAACAGCCGCACCAAGTGCATGAACAACGTCAGCAGGCCCACCGTGTCCCGTGCTGGTTGCTTAATCCATTGATTCCCAGCAACCATCAATACCCCGGTGGCAGCCGGCCTCGACCCCAGCCTCCACAACAACACGACTACACATGCACGACAACCGCGCTAAACCGAGAAACAAAACTTAACCCGTACACCCACACAACACAAGTCAGTTTTAGCCTCCTGCTAGCAGAGCACTCAAACAACTATCGAGAAAAGGGACCTATACTTTCCCCCCCCCCCCCCCCCCCTCAATCACTCGCGTTCTACGCTTCTATGCCATTCATTTCATTCATTTGTAGCTAAGTGAGGTATCTTTGTGGATGTCGGGCGCAAACTGTTGTGATTGAAGAAAGTCTCTGATACCATCTTAATCTGTCACGCCCCGGGGGTTTCAATCAGCGGAAACAATCATAGGAAAAAGGATTTGTTTTACGTATCAATTTTCTTTTTTTTTTGAAATTCCTTCTTCCCCGGTGCGTGCCCAGACCCGCCGCATACACAGAATCACCCTGCAAACGGACAGAGTCTCCTCTGTATATGCACGGCGTCCCGGCTAATACAACATGCAACCATAGTAGTTTATTCAATCACAACAGTTCTCAACATTTATACAACTGAACTATTCTGTAGGCCGACCTATTTGAAAGGATAAATCCACGATTTTAAAAGCGGTGCCCACCCGGCACCCAGATTTCTAAACCAGTTCGAAAACCATAAATCCACAGAGTTTTTAAAACAGTGCCCACACGACACTCAAGTTTTGAAATCCATTTTCTAAAATCCATAAATCCGCAGGGTTTTGAAAACGGTGCCCACACGACACCCAAGTTTTGAAAACGATTTTCGCAATTCTTTTTCTTTTCTTTTTCTTTCTTTTTTTTTGAAAAACGGCCGAACAAAGATAAGAACTCAAACATCCACATATCCAAAGGGCAAAGTTCCGACATCCACACCGACCCCACGAGGGTATCGAGAACCACACAATAGTCTACAAGTAGTAAATGAAATGCGAAAGAAAGGAGAAAATACAGTCTGAGGTCTCAGTGGACCCGAAAGCTCCTGACCCGGTCTCACCGTCGCCTAGCCCTCACCCCTGAAGGAACCTGTCACGGAGTGGGAAGTCAGCGACACGATAATGCTAACAATAAAGCAGGAAAAACAGTAAAGCCAACCGTACGACTATCCGGAGCAACCACCCTCCCGAGAGGGAAAAATAAAGCACGAACACCTGCAAAACCTGTCCACCCTCCCAAGAGGGAAAGTGAACCACGAACACCTGCAACACCTGTAATACCTGTAACACCTGTAACACCTGTAACACCTATACACCTGTAACACCTATACACCTGACCTCGTCGGACACCTATCCCGACGGATCGCACCGCTCACACCTTGGTGCACCGGATCTCGGCGGGCACCTACCCCGACGGATCGCACCGCTCCCCCCCTCCTTGATGCCTCAAACCCCACACCTACGGGGGCCCCCACTACCTCACCTCGTGGGTTTACACGGGTCGGAGACCGCTTTCCCAGAAAAGAGCACCCTTTGCGGTGGCCAGACCGTGGGTGCGCGTGTCGCAACTACGAGCACAGTAACCAATATACAGGGTAATATCGCGAATACCAGAGACCGTTAGCATTAGTATTGATAACATGCAATTAGTAATCTTCCAACAACCTTGATTCTATGCTAAGTCTCAAAGAAAAACCCACAATTTTAAATATATTTCCAGTTTTCAAAGCCCGACCCTAACCCTCAGGACAAGTACTCACAATATGATAACCATAACTGAAACGAGATTGTGCACAAAGGGTTTCTAAGGGTGTACCCACCTGAAACGCGAAGAAGGTGTACGGAACTCCCGCTAAAACACTCCCACCCTGTGCCCGAAAAAGCTACAGTAAGTAATGATATTAAAAACATCGTCGTGGTCAAAAACACTGAACAACGGGGCGAAACGGGCCAAAAACGGGCCAAAACGGAGTTACCGGGCTTCCGGGCTGGGGGCTGGTGCACGGGCAGAGGCGTGGACCGGGTCCACAGTGCAGAGGGTGCGCAGCGCAGACCGGGCTCACCCGGGCGCGTGCACCAGGCAGTTTGGGCCGGGCCGGTGCACCCGCAGGACGTGCACCGGGCTCACCCCCACGGGCGCTGCGGCACGCACCGGGTGCACGCTGGAGGCGTGCACCGCGGTAAGCGGGCCGGGCCGGTGCACGCGCAGGGCGGGCACCGGGCTCACCCCTACGGGCCGCGGCGACGCGCACCGGGTGCACGCTGGGGGCGTGCACCGCGATGCGCGGGCTGGGCTGGCGCACGCAACCGTGCGCCCGGTTCCGTGCCTTCGGGCTGCGAGACGTGCGCCGGGCGCACGCCGCTCCGGTGGACCGCACGGGGTGTGGTCCGTACGGGTGAACAGTAACCTCCCGTTTCGTCTTCCCGCGGCTCCGGTGACGACCCCGCGAACACCACGACTGCGGCGACGACCCCGTGGGCATGATAACGGCGGCGGCGGCCTCCCGTTTAACAACGGCGGCGGCGGCTTCCCGTTACCCACACAACCCACCCGGCGTGCGACACCCGAACGACCACCACCCCTCGACCCCACAGAAATTGCAAAAATGACAAAAAGGAAAACTCCAACCGCTCACCTTGATTCCGCCGGAGGAGGATGAAGGAAGAAGATTGTCCCCTCCACACCCGATCAATCCCGCAGAGGATGGGCGATTTTCCCTTTCTCTGCCCGATTCTAAGTCTCGGTTCCTCCGCCGTTTCTTGGAAAAAGGGGAAAAAAAGGGTTTCTAGGGTTTCCCCCCGCACCCCGATCGGTTTAACTTATACGAAGAGACTTTAAAATTAAACCCAGGTCAACAACCTTAACCTTTTGAAATTGAACGAGGGGTCTAGATCGCCTCGGAAAACGTGCCGATCGCCGGCACGCATTCCGATGCACCCAAGCAGATAGCAAACTTCAAAAATTGTTTCTGGGAGATCCCGGGACCGGAATTCAAATCCGATCGCGCCACCGTTCATCATTTCGCGAGCTCTAACATCTAAAAATACCCGCGCGTCCCGACGGTCTGCCCGGAAATTCTCGAATTTCAACCCCTCCATAATCGACTGAAAAAAAATATTCAATTAGGACCCAAAACGGAAACCGTAAGGTCGAGGTACCACCAAATAAATAAAATAATCCACTGATATAAAAGATGAAAGGTCCGATCATAGCAGGATCCTGTCCGATCGCCTCAAAAAGCGTGCCAGCCACTTAGCGCGGGTTTCGATGCACCACTCAAAGCAAACGCTTTGACCCCGATTCCAGGAGATCCGTAAATCGGAAACCGAATCCGTTCGCTTTGCCGTCCTCTGTTTTTCGAGCTCAATCGCAGAAAAATACTCGCGGTCCAGGCCAGCCCATTGCAGAAAACGCAGTTAAAAGTTTTCCTAACAGTCCCGTCAGAAATAAAAGGGAGGCCTACCTGGGCAAGGGGACGCCAGGACTCTACATTGCTGAGGGCTACTCACAAATTGAAGGAATATATTTTGATGAGACATTCGCCCCGGTTGCCCATCTCGAGTCCATTCGTAACCTTTTCGCAATTACTTGTCATTTTAAAATTAAGCTTTTCAAATGGACATTACAAGCGCATTTTTAAATGATTTTCTAAACGAAGAAGTTTATGTGGCTCAACCGAAAGGATTCATTGATCATAAACTTCCAAACCATATTTTTCGATTGAAAAATGCTCTTTACAGACTAAAACAAGCACCGTGAGCATGGTACGAAAGATTAACAAAATATCTTTTGGAAAAAGGCTATATTCGAGGGGGAGTCGATCGGACACTCTTTGTGAAATACTTTGAGGACAACTTCATTGTGACTCAAATCTATGTGGATGACATCGTGTTTGGAGCTACGAGAAACAACGATGCTTCAAATTTCACCGAGACAATGGAAAGCGAATTTGAGATGTCTATGATGGGCCAGCTTATATATTTTCTTGGATTGCAGGTTAAACAAAGTAATGATGGCATTCATTTGTGTCAATCCAAGTATGCGAAGGAGTTGGTTAAGAAATTCGGATTAGAAGATTCTAAAGACCATCCGACTCCTATGGGAACTAGTAATAAGGGATTAGGAAGTGAATCTCACGAAGAGAGTGTAGACGAGAAACTTTACAGAAGTATGATTGGAAGTGTACTCTACCTTTCTGCTAGTTGCCCGGATATTTCCTTCAGTGTTGGAATTTGCGCGAGATATCAATCAGCACTAAAGAAAATTCACCTAAAAGCGGTGAAAAGGATCATCCGGTACGTCAAAGGTACAATCAATTTCGGAATTTGGTATCCTATGGGGACATCTCTCGACATTATAGGATATTCAGATGCCGATTGGGCTGGATCAGTGGATGATCGAAAGAGCACGAGTGGTGCATGTTTTTATCTTGGTCATTATCTTGTTGCATGGCATAGTAAAAGGCAAAACTGCATTGCTCTCTCGACTGCCGAGGCGGAATACATTTCTGCGGGAAGTTGCTCAACTCAATTGATTTGGATAAAGAGTGTATTGAGTGATTTTTGCATTCCTGCGACCTCAGTAACTATTTTATGTAACAACACAAGTGCTATTAACATTTCTAAAAACCCTGTGTTGCATTCTAGAACAAAACACATTGAACTAAGATATCATTTTCTTAGAGAGCTAGTTGAATCAAGTACTTTACAAATTTCTTATGTTTCAACTGAAGATCAATTAGCTGATATCTTGACAAAACTTTTGGATCAAAAATGTTTTATTCATTTGCGAAAAGCAATTAGCATGCTTTCTATTGCATAACCTTTTTGAACCATTGTAGAGATTGGTTATTGTTTTTGTTCTTTTTGTTTGTAATATAGAACATTAACTAAGTATTAGTATAATTGACTTTAATAGCATCCTTTCATGTTTTGAGAAGTTTATTATGATTTGAATATTATTATAACTCTTTTGATGTAATGATTGTTACGGCTTTTTATGTTGGCATATTTCGTTATTTGAGTCGGAGTCTTGAAGTGATCAAATTGTCAATCTGTAATCGAAGACTCGGAGAAGATTCAACAAGAGCTCAAGTTGATACTTAGGTATGATTAAAGTAATCATGGTGATTTAAGTATATTTACAATCTTTGGAATCATGATTTTATTGAAACCGGGTTTAGAAGAGGTTTTGGGAACTTGGATTTTAACTCATAACTTATTTTAAGTTTGGATTCCGGTACATGGTTTGTTTTGTTAAACTTATCTTTGAAAAATTTAGTATTTTACATTGAGTACCGGAACCACACTTTAAGTTCCTCAAAACCCGACATGAGATTTTCTGGAATTTACATTGAGTACCGGAACCTGACTTTGAGTACCGGTACGCAATAGAAAATCTGTCTGTTGCGTCATTGAGTACCGGAACCTGCTATATAGTACCGGTACGCAATGTTGAGTCGTGATAAGAATGCTGTTGAGTCGTGATAAGAATGCTAAACCGACTTTGATTGAATTCCAAAGTTTATAAATAGATACTTAGGGTTTCACAAGAAGTACTGACCAATTCAGAAACACTTGAGAGCAACCCTAGAGGCTAGGTTTTTATCGTTCTTCTTTTTAGCCTCTCTTAGGTCAATTCGACGGTTCTTTGATGAGATGCTTTTTGTCGAATTAATCTAATCTTTGCTTAGAGATTTCTTCCATGATTCTTTAATGGTATTCTAGGCGAAGGATCACCATCGAAGCTTATACTTTCGTAATGGCTGAGTTTGCGTCAAGGAGTTGACGTGGCATCGTGCATTCGATGTGTTGAAGGCGTTTCGTGGATTAGAAACGTGTTGCTCGTGGATTCGAGTGGCGTTCATGGATTCGGACGTGTGCATTGGACCTGCAGTCGGTGAGCGCAAGATCCGGAGAAGTTGAAGGAGAGGTTGGAGTCCGTGGAGTCTGTAATCACCTTGTTATCTTTCAATTCTTAGTGGATTGTTATTGCGTGTTGGTCCCATGATTTTTACTCCTGTGATGGAGTTTTCCACATAAATCTCGGTGTGCTGTTTTTATTTTCCGCATTTATTTTTAAATTGCACTGAGATTTGGTTTTTGGGTATTACACCTATTCACCCCCCCTCTAGGTAGTATTTGATAGAACCTATTTAGATCCTTAGGGATCCATAATCCTACAATTGGTATCAGAGCGGGTTTTAGGTTTTTCTATCATGTCGGGTGAAGGTGGTAATATTAATAGACCTCCTCTTTTCGATGGAACCAATTATCCCTATTGGAAAGTCCGGATGAGAGCTTTTCTCATCGCAATTGATGAGCGGGTATGGCAAACCGTTGAATTCGGTTGGGTACATCTAATTGAGGAAGTAGGAAATACTACTACCCCAAAATCTCGCTCTAGATGGTCCAGAGAGGAGATCAAAAAATCTTCTTACAACGGAAAAGGTATGAACGCTTTATTTAATTCTCTTTCCTCGATCGAGTTTACACGTATTTCTGCGTGTGAAACTGCAAAGGAGATTTGGGATATTCTTCAAATTACACATGAGGGTTGTGACGCCCCACTTCCCATGGGGTCACCCATCCTAGAACTACTCTAGCTCTAGCACGCTTAACTCTCATGTTCCTCTTGGATTTTGCTACCATCCAAAATGCTATAGCCGGGTTAGAGATTTAGTCCTATTATATCATTTATATATAGGACTAATCCAAATTCCGGGGGTGTCACATTCTTCCCCCCTTTAAGCCCTGACGTCCACGTCAGGCTCAAGCACACTCACAAGCACCAGGCGATGTGAGACTCGTCTCGCTAGCCTTAGCCGACCTTGTGGGGAGCTGCACTCCACCCACAACGGTCATTAGCCGGGGAGCCTCGCTCTACCTGCTATATAACCCTGGCTCAGCCGAGACTCATCTCACATTATCGGCTGGTGAATGGCTCTGATACCAACTGTGACGCCCCACTTCCCAGGGGGTCACCCATCCTAGAACTACTCTAGCTCTAGCACGCTTAACTCTCATGTTCCTCTTGGATTTTGCTACCATCCAAAATGCTATAGCCGGGTTAGAGATTTAGTCCTATTATATCATTTATATATAGGACTAATCCAAATTCCGGGGGTGTCACAAGGGTACTAGTCTGGTAAAAATTCAAAAGCTCCAGATGCTTACAAGTCAATTTGACTCTATTCATATGGATGAGCATAAATTGTTTACTGATTATTATACCAGACTTCAAGATATAATCAATACATGTGCTAATTTAGGAGAAAAGATCTCGGAATCAAAAGTTGTAAGAAAGATTCTTCAGACTCTTCCGGAACGTTTTAGGGCAAAGGTTGCCGCCATTGAAACCGTCAATCATCCGGATGACATGAGAATAGAGGAATTAGTAGGTGCTTTATAAACATATGAAATGACTTTCCCTACTAATCAATTTTCTTCCAAGTCTTCTTCTAAGCGTGTAGAAATTGGATTCAAATCAACAAAGGAAGGATGTCACGCCCCGGGTGTAAACCAGAACTCAGGGGCCGTCCACAGATCCGCCGTGCACACGGTATTTCCCGTGTACACGAAGCGCTGGTAACCTGCTCAATATGAGAGATGATATAAAGGAGCATAAAACAGAGCTGAACTAAAACTAAATACATCTCAGACAAAAGCTGGAAATAAAAGTACAACATAACTCTCATAATAATACAAGTGTCTCTCCCAGCTCACCAAATAAAATACAACCAGCTGGCCACAGTCAGACCCCAAAATAGAAGAAAAGGTACAACTGTCTGAGAGTACAAGGGATACACCAAAACTACTATGTAAGTGATCGGGGTAGATGACTATCTAGTCCGCTATCCTCTTACCTCGATCTGCTGAAGAAGGTCCAGCAACAGCCGCAGAAGACTCTGCAAAACAAAGGGGAAAAGAAAAGGGAAACAGTGGGAGGGGTGAGAACTACTATCAAACAGTAGCCTCCCCTAGTGGGTAAACCTCAAACTCAGACATGCCCACTAGGACTACCAGAGGCTAAAAATAAAGCAAGGTGGTGAGCTGTAAATATAACTACTGATGGGGAAGCTACCACTAAATGCCTCTAAAATGCCGAGCTAAAAGAATAGCTAAGTAAATGCACCAGAATCTAAAAGCCTGCCAGACTCAACCCAATCCGTACACCAGTCAACACTGGTACTGCTTGCTGTGCCTGCCAAATCGGGTATGCCAGCCTACGCATAACACCGATAGGGGATGGGAGTCTCAAGGACTCAAAGCCTGTACATCGCACACTCCGGAGTGGCACTCGAGGGGAGCGACCCTCACGAGTAAAATGCCTGAGTAATAGGAGTCATAACTGTATAAGTCGCAGGACTGGATCATGACCCTGATCTAAGCGGAAAACCCATTCACTAAAAGAAGCCCAAATCCTCTCCCCTGATCCGATGCAATAACCACTGTCCGGTCAACCGCCCAAAATCCGCGGTTGCCGCAATACCCTGTCCTCACTGCCTGCCTGTCCCAAATCCCCAAATGTCCAACTACACTATCCCCTAAGTCTAGATAACCGGAGAAAGGAATAAAAGCATGGTTTCTCCTAAGTCAGTCCCAGCATGATAGTGTAGCAGAAAAAGATAGCCTAATAAGCATGCCAAAGTCCTCATGCTAGTAAATTTAATACGGGTTCAACTGTTCAAGTTATTTCCAAAGCACACTGTTCCAGGATACTAGTGTTCACATAAGACAATAACTTCTATCATGGATGATGCCTGCCTATGCCACATGCATAATAATCATAATACACGATTAAATATCCCTTTTGGTATAATTATAATTTTCTAATGATAAGTTTCATTCTAAGACGGGTATTAAGTGATAATCATAACCCGTATGAATATTTCATCCACATGTGCATTTAATCCTACAAGCATGCTAGTTTGCTAATATATGCCTTTTGCCTTTTAAACATGCATCACTCTAATAAGCCTAGTGGGTAGTCCAAATTAAGAGGTTTGCAACGAACACCCACCTCGAGCGCTAAATCCTGGTCCCAACAGTGAAGTCCACGCCCGGTCCAAATAATCCCCACAACGCTGCACAACAATCCCCAAAAGAACAACCACAATTAATATATCAAGTTTCTATAAAATCTGTCCCAAAATACAATAGTCCAATGTTCTGCCTTTTTCACCTAAAAAATCTGCCCGAAAAATTCCGAGAAAAATACTGTCACGATCCTCGCGACGAACCGGTCGAAACGAGTACCTGCATGTTCAATTCCGAGTTTCCTACGCTGAGAAATAAATCCGACAAGGGAACCACCCCGAAATAAATCAACCTCAAAATCTGTAGCATTCATTTCTGTGAACAGGGATTCCTCACCTTCGAAAAATATTCAGAAAATTTTCAGAAAATTTGAGTGTGTTCCTTGCGCTGTGTAGATGAAAAATGCCTCTTGGCGCGACTCAATCCGACGCCTGTGCGCGAAGATATCGCCAAAATACTCCAGTGCTGTCCCAAAATCCACAGAGAAAAAGAGGTCACAAAGGCACCTCGGGAACCATGCCAAAAACTCGAAACGAGGGTGTGCGATCAACACGAAAGATGAAGCCCTACCTCTCAGGAGTATTCCTGCGCAAGAATCGTCGAAATCGGATGTCGGGGTGGGCCAGGGGAGTCCTCACACTGCACTGCGACGAAAAAGATCACCGAAGATGAAACGTCACGCCGCGCCGTAAAATCTGACACCTCAGGATACGTGCCACCAAAAATCCTAGAACTCCTCCAGTAGGTGCAGCACTCGAGGTAGAAAAATAGTGTAGGAGGGAGCTCGGGGTGAGGAGGCCTGGAAGAGGGAGAAAAGTCCCAAAAACTGAAGCTCGGGCCCCTTTATATAGGCTGAGGGGACAAATCCGAAAATTCCGGATTAGTCCCGATTTCGGGCGCCCGGCCCGGTTTCGGGCGCACACAGTGCGGCCCGGCCCGCCCGAATCGGGCTCGCACAGTGCGGCCCAGCCCAGCCCAGCCCGCGCACCGGATCTAGCTGCCCCACGCCCCGCCATCCGACCCGCCCCAGGGCCCGCCACGTGTCCGCCAAACAGGCGGCAGCCGTGCGGGCCCAGTGGGGAAGCGCCACGCGTCCCCCCTCAGGGTCAGCGCGGCAGGTGGCGCCAGCCATTGGCGTGGCGACATGTGGGGCGGCGCTGCCCCGCCCGACACGCCCGCCGGCCCGGTCAGCGTGCCGCCCACGCGTCTGCGCCCGCGTGCGCGTACGGCCGCAGTCGCGCGCGCGTGGGTGCACCGCGCGCACCTGCGCCCTCCAATCCGGGGCCGCCACGTGGCGCGCCCCGGTCCACCGTGCACCGCGCCTCCGCCCCTGCCTGCCCGGCCTGCCCGAGCTGCCCGCGCGCACGCCCGTGCGCCGCGCGCACTGCACCGAGCCAACCGCCGCATGCCACGTGGCCCGCCGGTCTACCATGCACCAGCGCCTCCTTCCCGTGGACCAGGCGTCATGAGCCGGCCCAATCACGGCCCGCCACGTGTCCAGGGCCGGTCCACGGCTCCCCCATGCACCAATTCGCACCGAAAACTTCCGGGTGTCCGTTTTTGGGCGTCCGGACTCAGAATTTAGCAAGCAAATAGCCGTTTTCAAGCGTTTTTCCGCGCTGAATCCAAATCCAACCTCTGTTTTGCCCAAAGCCTTCTCTAAAATTTGGCAAATACAGCCGAAGGCCAAACCAACTGTAAATACCACACTGGGTCCATCTGTAGCATCCCTTTGATGCACTGTGGGCCTGATACACCAATGATAGGTGTTTCACACTATGGATTCATGGGAAAAACTGTACGGAACCCTGGACCACTACAAAGGAGATAGCGACTCAAACTCCGACGATAAAATTTCTCTTGCCAATTTTGAAGAAAAACTCGCGTGGATCACGAAGAAATTTCTTCGAAATTTTTGGAAGAATCGAACCGATAGATCTTTATCCTCGAAACCGAAAAGTTCATCTAAAGGATCATCGGGTTCTAAATCCTCTAAACTCAAAAGATTTGCAAAACCTTCTAAAGAAAAAGAAAAACATGAATTCGAAGGGGAAATCCAATGCTACAGATGCAAAGGCTACGGCCATATTTCAATGGATTGTCCTTCTAAGAATCATATAAAAGGAAGGCTTTGCAAGCAAAAACTTGGGACGATGTTGGTTTTTAAGGATCCACAAGGATCTAAATAGATACTATCAAACAACTAGAGGGGGGGTGAATAGGTGTAATACTTATAAAACCAAATCTCAGTGCAAAATAAAAACCGATGCGGAAATAAAAAACAGCACACCGAGATATACGTGGAAACTCCAATCCAGGAGAAAAACCACGGGACCAACACGCAATAACAATCCACTAAGAATAGAAGAATAACAAGGTGATTACCGACTCCACGGACTCAACCCCTCCTTCAGCTTCTTCGGACCTTGCGCTCACCGATCGGACGTCCACGCAATAACAATCCACTAAGAAAAGAAGAATAACAAGGTGATTACCGTCTCCACGGATTCAACCCCTCCTTCAACTTCTTAGGACCTTGCGCTCCACCGATTGCACGTCCACTACACACGTTCGAATCCACGAACTGTAGTGATCCGGCCTTTCGGGGTATTTTTGACTTACGTGTAGTCATTTAAGCCTTTAAGTGAAATAAAATTATTCAATTCTTAAAAGTTGGCCATTGTGGGGTGCTAGTATTTTTCTGCGATAGAGCGCGGAAAAAGAAAGCCGACGGTGCGATCTGATCTGAAATCCGATATCGGGATCCCCCGGAACGGGATTCAAAGTGATACGGTGATTAGTCGTGCATCGGAATCCGTGCAAAATATCTTGCACCCGTTAGAGATAAGGTGGGTTATCTCATAGGGGATAATTAATTAGTTAATTAATTATCCCAGACGGAAAATAATAATTCTCTTACGTACGAATTAAAGAGAAATTAATTAGAGATAAAGTGCGACTATATAAGGGATCGCGATTAAAGAAAAGAAAAGAAAAGAAAGAAATAAAAACCCTAATCGGTGAGAAGAGAAAAAGAAAAGAAAAGACGGAACCCTAACTGGAGGAGAAAAGAGGAAAAGAAGGAGGAAGCGGAGGAACCCGATCGCCCTGATTCACGTGCCGGAGATCGGAGAACGAGACGCCATCGTCTACGGGGAGCGGATCCGGGTCTCCAACGCCGAAAGGAAACAAGATCGGTTCTTTAATTCCGATAGATTGAGGTTAGTGGTCGTTAATCTTTTTGTAGAATTAATCGGGGGTTTTCCGTGTTCTCGTAAGGTCGTATTAATTAGTACATCGATCGAGGATTTTCGTCGGGTTTTGATCCATATTTTATTCTCGTTCTTGATCGAGGGTGATCGATGGTTTTTATCGAGTTTAATTGATGATTTTTAGTCGGTTTCTTTTTATCGGACTTGGTCAAAAATTCGATCGGGGTTCCGATTTATGTTTTGGTTGTTCGTGGATCAACGGTTTAGCCGTTAGATTTACCGCGGATTTATTCGGAGATTTTTGGGGATGTTTCGTTGGAACATAGTGGGTTAACGGGAGGCCGCCGCCGCCGTTGTTAAACGGGAGGCCGCCGCCGTCGTTACCATGGTCGTGGGGTCTTCGCCGGAGTCGCACGGGAGCGAAAACGGAGAAGAAATCGCGAAACGGGAGCGAAAACGGCGAAGAAAACCGCGAAATTAGGGTTTACTGTGCTTGTCCGTACAGCACGGTCCACGGGTCCAGGCGAGCACCCGGTGCATGCCCGCAGCATCGGAAGCACCAGACCCGGTGCACGGTTTCGTGCACCGGCCCGGCCCAAGGCGCGCGGTGCACGCCTCATGCGTGCATCCGGCGCCCGCGCTTGCGGCCGAAGGGCAAGGACCCGGTGCACGCTCGGGTCGTGCACCGGCCCGGCCCGAGATGCGCGGTGCACGCCTCCTGCGTGCACCCGGTGCATGCCGCCGCCGCCTGACGCCGTGAACCCGGTGCACGGTTGCCCCCGTGCACCAACCGACAGCCCGAAGTTCATTTGCTCCGTTTTTGTCCGTTTTTCCACCGTTTTGAGCGTCGTCTTCGCCGTTGGGATCACAATCTCCGCGGTTTTCTTGGCATGGCAACTTGGTATCTTTTTGGTCACTGTTTTATTTTGTTGGGTGCCGATTTCGCCGACGCTCCGCGCCTCGACAAAATTGTCGGGGGCGCGCCGTCGGGTCTCTTCTCTCATCATTTTCGCCGCCGGGGCCTTCTTGGTCTAACCATTGATGTCCTGAGTGGGCTACCGGTTGAGGATTGAGTTTTGTTGGACTTTTCCGTCGAAAAGAGTAAATTGGGTCTTGTGTTTTCGGATGTTAGTACACGCTTTTGACTATAGTTATCCGTGCGGACTTTCTTTAGGTCCAGACGCGCAGCGGGGGTGCGCGAAGGATTCGGGTGTTCCGATCTCTCTTCAAATAGGTGGGTACGGTTGCTGTAAATACAACCAGTGCAGTAAGTGCATCTATCGTCATTAAAATGTTCTTAATTTATCTAACAAAGTAGATGGACAGTTTAACCTTTCGCATAATTGTGTTTTTATCTAACAATTGAAGCGGCTACGGTCGCGGTGCTCATGACACGCCGATCTCGGCAAATCCGTTTTCGGATGCTGCACGTACACAGGCGGATTGGCCTCCGCATGGGTGTACTTTTCCGGAAGAGTGGTCTCTTACGACCCGTGTTCCTCACAAAAGTGTGGGTGCCGTGAGGACCTCTTCGCGCCCGCTGAAAATAGCACACCAGCACCGCGAAGAGGTTAAAAGCATCAAAGTAGGTGTTTGCGCACGAGGGGAGACTTTAGTCTCTCCGACAAATATTCTGGGGTTGGTGCCCAATTTAATTGATAATTCTGGGGTTGGTGCCCAATTTAATTGATAATTCTGGGGTTGGTGCCCAATTTAATTGATAAATCTAGGGTTGGGGCCCAGCTTAATATGTGCAGGGTTTTAGCGAAATGGTTCCGGTGTATTCGGTTTGCTCCTTATTTCCTTATTGATATTAGACATCTACTTTGTTTGTCACTGACATTACCCACTCCGTGACAGGTGCTACGAGGTGCGTTAGCCGGGAGGGCGGTGAGACTGCGTCGCGAGAACCGTAGTCAGAACACTTGGTTTTTATTATCTCATTTCTCTTACGCTTAATTTAGTAATTTGCTTGTGGGTCGTAATATTCGTAGACATGTATTACTTAGCGCTGTGGATGAGGTGTACTTTTATATTTCGGTTCTTTTGTTGATGTTTTCTTATGCGGCACGTTTTCATGATAAACCAAATGACTTCGAAAAGGTTTTCTCAAAACGAAGTGCCGTGTGGGCACGGGTTTTGCAACCGCTGGCTTTATCCTTTCTAAACACTGATGCCGCTTTAATATTCCGCTTGATGATGTATGCCTATTGTATGGTTGGTGTTTGATGTATGTTGTTGTAAATGAGACGCCGTGCATATACAAAGGAGACTCTGTCCGCGGGCAGGGAGAATTTGTGTATGTGGCGGTCTAGCACGCACCGGGGATGAGGTTTAAAATACCTTGTTAAGGAAGAAAAAAAAAAAAGATACACGCAATTTTCCGCTTTGATAGACTCAAAAACCCCCGGGGGCGTGACACGAACGCCACTCGAATCCACGAGCACACGTTTCGAATCCACGAAACGCCTTTAACACATCGAATCCACGTTGCTACGTCGAATCCACGACGCAAATAGCCGATAAAGAATATAGGCTCCGACGGTGATCCTTTGCTTAGATTCTCATTGAGGAACCGTAGAAGAAATCTCTAAGCAAAGACTAGATCAATTCGACAAAAGATAGATCTTGGAAGAACCGTCGAATTGACCTAAAAGAGGCGAAAGAGAAGAACGGTAAAAACCAGCCTCTAGGGTTTCTCTCGAGTGTTTCTAAATTGATCGGTAAGTATCGAGAAACCCTAAGTATCTATTTATAACCCTTGGAAAAAGATAAAAGTCGGTTTAGTAATTTTATCCCGATAGGGCATTGTGTACCGGTACCAAATAACGTGTTCCGGTACGCAATGGTGCAAACACAGATTTTTCTATTGTGTTCCGGTACGCGAGTCTGTGTTCCGGTACGCAATGCAATTTACAGAAAATTCTGTGTCGGGTTTGAGGAACTCAAAGTGTGGTTCCGGTACGCAATGTAAAAACTGATTTTTCCAACATAAGCTTTATCCAAATCAAACCTAGTACCGGAATCCAAACTTAAAATAGATTGTAAGTTATAACCAAGTTCCTAAAACCAAGTCTAAACCGGGTTTCAATCATTTCCAGATTCCAATGATTATAAATGAACTTAAATCACCATGGTTTAATTAACCATACCTGGGTGTTATCTTAAGCTCATGTTGAATCTTCAATGAGTCTTCGAAAGCCGATTTGACAATTTGTTCCCTTTAAGACTCCGAATCAACTCACGAAATGTGCCAACACAAAATGCCGTAACAATCTCCCCCTTTGGCAATTTCGTGACAAAACCCAAAAATACATAAAGTCCCTCAAGTCATTCATCTTAAACCAAAAAGTCGAAACTCAATGTTATCACCAAAACATTGATTTTCTTTGCGTGAAAGATCCAATAAATACAAAATTATATTTGAACCAAACAGTCCTAGAACATACTCTATGACTTAGGACTTGGAGCCTTAAACTGATGTAATTCCTGCAAAACAAAACTCCAAACAAAATCAAACATTAGTCGTTAGAAATTAGAATCCTACATTTGATTCGTCTTCCTTTTGGTTCTTTTGTTTTTCCGGCTCTTTTGTTTTGTAGCTCTTTCAATCTTTTCTTTATCTCCCTCTATCTTGATCATCCATGTTCTCCATGTTCTCCATGTTCTCCCCCTGTCTTGAGCATCAATGTTCTCCCCCTTTGTGATGCAATCATTATTTTCTGTCTCCCCCTTTTTATGATATGTCCATCATTTCCGTTATTTCCGTTCTCCCCCTTTTTGTCACAAATTGTCAAACAGTTAATATAAACAAAAGGTAAAAATACTAGGAGGATAAGTTCTTAGTTACAAGACGATTAGAGTTCTTGTTCATCACAAAGTGAAAAGAAAATGAAAACCAAAAACAAGAAGGAAAAGAGATCACTCATCCTCATTTGAATCATCATTATCATCATGCAATGTTGGTCCATGCGATGTACTCGGTGCAGTTGCTCCAGTGACCACATCATCCTGTTTGCACCCAAGGATATCGAAGATTTTCTTTAAACCATCCTCAAGTTTCTTGAAGCCTTGCTCCATCCTTTGCTCCATCTTTTGCTTTAATGAACGAACATCCCGATGCAAGGTTTGAAGAGTTATGACCTCATCTGGTTCAGGAGATTCTTGACGAGGTGGTGCACTTACTGTCGCTTCACTTACATAACCTTTTGTATGCCCAAATGTCTTCAAAGTGCTAATTGTTACGGAATTTGAGTTGGCGTAGTTTCGTGAAAGTCTCAAGTCTTGAAGATTGAAGGTGAAGAAAGTTGGATCATTTAACTCAATCTCAAGAAAGAAGACTTCAAAAGGATCAGGTATGTTTAACTAAAGATTTTGTGTGATCCGAATACTTCTTGTAGTGTAGAAACACTTGGAAGAATCTTTCATTGCATAAAAATCAAAAACTGGACTTGGGACATGTTCAGGATCCGGATCAGGTTGTTCGATCCGGATCCCGAAGGTGGTTCGTTCATACACCAGTTCAATCCGGATCGTAGCCTCTCTTGATCCGGATCCCGAACACTGAGTTTACCATCTTCCTTGAACGATCCGGATCAGGCTTCGCAATCCGGATCCCGAACGTTGATGTTTGGTGAACTGTATGAATGATCCGGATCAAGCACTTCGATCCGGATCCCGAACCTTCGTTTTTCTGGAATTGCCTGACTCGTTACGACGATCCGGATCACAGCTAATCCGATCCGGATCGCCGTCCGTAAAATTTCCAGAAATGTTAGGTTTTTGATTCTTATCTCCTTCCTAGGGTTTCTAACCTATAAATAGACCCTATGACTCTTTTTCATAGGTGGCCGAAAATCCAAATAGCCGTTATTTTCATATATCATCTTATACGGCTCTAGATCCACATATAGAGAAGAAAGGAAATCATTAGAGAATACTCTATGTTTCTTCATCTATATTGATTAGTTTGATTCTAGGTTTTCATACTCACATCTTGAGTTGAATCAAACTAATGAATACTTAGATGGTATTTCCGATCTATCTTTGATCTAAGTATTCGGCGGATCATCACCACCAAAAACAACAATTTACCCCAAAAATCGGCGCGTGGATTCGCGTGTCCTTGTGGATTCAAGGTTCAACCGCTCTCGTGGATTCGGAGCGAGGCACGTTCGTGGATTCGAAGGGTGCTATTGGGTGAAGACCGTGGATTCGGTCGGACGTCGTGGATTCGACGTTGGACGCCGTGGATTCGGCGTTGGGGCGCAGATCGTGGATTCGAGAAGCGTCGTAGAGCGAGCGGAGAAGATCCTCTAGGAGCGTATGGAAAAGGTTGAGTCGTAAGTGTGTACGGTAAATCACCTTGTACGTGTTTTAATTCTAGTGGATTTCTGCCGTGTTATCGGTCCCGTGGTTTTTTACTCCGGTGATGGAGTTTTCCACGTAAAAATCTTGCGTATTATTTTTATTTCCGCATTGGGTTTTTATCGCAACGATTTTTGAATGTTTATACGTTTACACCTATTCACCCCCCCTCTAGGTGTTTTTTTCCCCTATTTAGATCCTTATTACATATAACCCAACAAGTGGTATCAGAGCGGAAATAGGGTTGTAAACAATGGTTGAAGGTGGAAACATCAACCGACCCCCCGTTCTTCGATGGAACAAATTATGCCGTACTGGAAAGTGCGGATGAAAGCCTTTTTAATTTCCATCGACAAACGGGTGTGGCAATCAATTGAATTAGGATGGTCTAATCCAACTGAATTTATTGGTGATGTTCACACCTTAAAACCTAGGTCGAAATGGACCAAGGAAGAGTTAGATTCATCTTCTTACAATGGCAAGGGAATTAATGCTATTTTTAATGCCTTATCTCAAACTGAATTCTCTCGCGTCTCGGCATGTGAGACTGCGAAAGAAATCTGGGATGTTCTTCAGGTTACACATGAGGGAACTAACCTCGTGAAGATTCAGAAACTGCAAATGCTTACGAGCAAGTTTGACTCTATCTTGATGGCAGAAAATGAATCTTTCACGGACTACTATACACGATTGCAAGATATCGTAAACTCATGTGCTAACCTGGGAGAGAAGATTCCAGAATTTAAGATTGTAAGAAAGATCTTAAGAACTCTTCCTGAACGATTTCGCCTAAAGGTTACTGCCATTGAAACTATTAAACACCCGGACGAAATACGTGTAGAAGAATTAGTTGGTTCATTACAAACTTATGAAATGACATTTACTACTAACAATTCTTCTGGAAAAGCATCCTCTTCTAAGTCTTCAGGTTATGCGTTGAAAACACTAAGGAAGAAGACGCGGATACATCCTCCTCAGACGATGACGAGAACCTTTCTATGGAGGAATTTGAGAAGCAGCTCGCTCTCTTGACAAGGAAGTTTCGCCGCAACTTTCGAAGGGGTAATTGAAGCAAATCTCCATCCTTCGGAAAGTCGAACAAAGGCAAGGGTACTTCAAGTTACAAGTCAAGAAAGCAAGAGAACTCCTCAAAGGATAAGAAAAGTTCAGAAGGACAACTACAATGCTTCAAATGTCGAGGCTACGGCCACATTGCAACGGAGTGTCCTAACAAGTATCCGGCAAAGAAGAAGGCGATGCAAGTCGTCACTTGGGATGACAACTCAACGTCAAATGAGTCGTCTTCGAGTGATGAAGAAAAGAGCTCCACCGCATTCCACGCGTCCGTATCTTCACCCTTCATGTGCTTTATGGCAAGTACATCCGAGTCGTTGTCCAACTCCACTGTTGAAAAGAATGCAACGGACAATGAATCGGATGATTCGGAAGGTGAAGATTTTGCTCTAGCCTATCACAGATCTTACGGGATTTAAAGAACCGGCTAAGCAAAACAAGGGGTTGAGAGGGAGATTGCAGGATCTCGAAGAAGAAGTAAAAAGGGTAACTTCTCTCTCGACCGATCTTGAAGTGGAAAGGGATAATCTGATAAAGGCAAATGTTTCCCTTCAAGAGTCCAATGAGCAACTCGAGAAGAACTATATAGATATGGTGAACAAAGCGAACTATTTCTTGAAGCTCTACGGCGAGGCCCGACGGGAAAAATTAGAAATGACAGAGACCATTTGCCAACTCGAGGATGACTTACAGCAATTTTCTCTTGGAAGGAGTAAGTTGGATCAACTTCTTGGTCTTGGTCAAACAAACAAGTTCGGCCTCGGATACAATCGAACTGAAGACAATTTTAGTTCGGTTGGGACAGTCTTTGTGCCTCAGTCGGTATCTCCTCCTCCGACACCGGAAATCATGACAACCAACGACAACAAGCCTACTTCATCCTCTTCAGAATCGTCAAGCACAAAGGTATGTTTTCGTTGTAATTTTGCAGGGCATATTGAAAGAAATTGCAAGATTGGAGCTCAAAGATCAATCAACCACATCTTGCAACTACTACCAATAAGTTCACTCCCCGGAATTCAAAGAAGGATTTTCCTAAAGAAAAGGACATTGGTAGTACTTCAAATAAGACGATGACAAAAGAAAAGACCAATCATGCAAGACGTCTTCATCAAGGAAAACTTCTCAACCATTGCCAACATACTCCAAACTCAAAAGGTTTGGGTATGCAAAGGTGAAACCCCTCCTTGTCTTTAATCGTTCTACGATTAAATCTTGTGTAGTTTATGTAGACTATTTTCTTTTCTTCTTTTCTTTTGGCCGACCCGTCAACCATCTTTGGGAGGTAATGGTACATTTTTTTATTGGTTGATGATTTCTCTCGGTATTCTTGGGTAGCATTTTTAAAAGAGAAAGCTGATACTTTTGATTCTTTTCACGAGATTTGCCTTCGTATTATGATTGAAAAGAATGAAAAGATCATTCGTGTAGAAGTGATAGAGGTGGAGAATTCATTAATTCAAAATTCATGACTTTTGTACTTCCAACGGTATTAAGCATGAATTCTCGGCACCCTATACACCTCAGCAGAATGGTGTTGTTGAGCGCAAAAACAGGGTTGTACAAGAGATGGCGCGTGTTGTGATGCTTCATAGCCTGGAATTTACCGCTACATTTTTGGGCTGAAGTGTGAACACCGCTTTGTCTATGTCATTAATAGTGTTTACTTTGCGCCCCAGGAACTTTTAAATACACCATATGAGCTGTGGTTTTAGTAGAAACCGGATATCAAATACTTTCGTATCTTCGGCAGTCGATGTTACATTTTACGTGACCGTTGAAAATCTTGGAAAGTTTGACTCACGAAGTGACGAAGGGATTTTCTTGGGGTATTCTACTAATAGTAGAGCATATCGAGTTTTTAACTTGGAATCAAGACGATCGTAGAATCTAAACTGTTAAAGTAGATGAAGCTTTTCACTTTGGATCTGGAAACATCTACCCTCGATATCTCTCTAGATAATGATTCTCCTGCTAGTGCATCTTCTCATATAATACTTCCAATATTAATGATGATCTAAGGCTCTTCTAGTTTATCTGATGTGCAGGAATCATCTCATGTATCTCGAGACTCCGTTTCAACAAACGTTACGAATCTCCAAGGATCATCCGGAATCGAATATTATTGGAGATCCACAAGAAGGAGTAGAACTCGGAGGCAGTTGGTTTGTGGATTCGCTTGCTACGTATCTTTAATCGAACCAAAGAACATAGATGAAGCTCTTCAGGATGACTACTGGATTAAAGCAATGCAGGAAGAGCTCCATCAATTTGAGCGAAACAAAGTCTGGGAATTAACGAAGCCTCCAAAGCAACACAATGTGATAGGTACCAAATGGATCTTCAAGAACAAGAAAAATGAGGATGGTACTATCATCAGGAACAAGGCACGATTAGTTGCTCAAGGCTACTCTCAAGTAGAAGGTATAGACTTTGACGAAACTTCGCCCCTGTAGCTAGACTCGAGTCCATTCGTATACTGTTTGCTATTGCTTGTCATTTTAAAATCAAATTATTTCAAATGGACGTTAAGAGCGCATTTCTAAATGGGTTTTTAAATGAGGTTATGTGGCTCAACCGAAAGTTTTGTAGATCATAAACAACCTAACCATGTTTTTCGTTTGAAAAAGGCTCTTTACGGTCTGAAACAAGCACCGCGAGCATGGTACGAAAGGTTAACAAAGCACCTTTTGGAGAAGGGCTATACTCGAGGGGGAGCTGATAGGACTCTCTTTGTGAAGCATTATCAAAAGCAATTTCATTGTAGCACAAATCTATGTCGATGACATTGTATTTGGCGCAACAAGAGATAATGATGCTTCTAAATTCGCGGAGACCATGGAAAGCGAATTTGAGATGTCCATGATGGGCGAATTGACTTATTTTCTTGGATTGCAAATTAAACAAAATGATGAAGGTATTCACTTGAGTCAATCCAAGTATGCAATGGAGTTGGTCAAAAAGTTTGATCTAGAAAATTCGAAGATTTTCCGACTCCAATGGGAACTAGCCACAAGGGACTTGGAAGTGAATCACATAGTGAGAATGTAGACGAGAAACTGTATCGAAGTATGATTGGAAGTCTACTTTACCTCACGGCTAGTCGCCGGATATATCTTTTGGGTTGGGATTTGCGCGAGATATCAATCAGCACCAAAGGAGGTTCACCTGAAAGCGGTGAAAAGGATCATCCGGTATATCAAAGGATCAATTAATTTCGGAATTTGGTATCCTATGGGAACAAGTTTGGATATTGTTGGATACTCAGATGCCGATTGGGCAGGATCAGTGGATGATCGGAAAAGCACGAGTGGTGCATGCTTCTATCTTGGCCATTGCCTTGTTGCATGGCACAGTAAAAAGCAGAATTGCATAGCACTCTCGACTGCCGAAGCGGAATACATTTCAGCTGGAAGTTGCTCTCAACTCAACTCATTTGGATGAAAAGCGTATTGAGCGACTT
>CM055064.1:13545348-13628017 GCA_029204045.2 Tillandsia leiboldiana | reverse complement strand
CGTGAAAGATCCAATAAATACAAAATTACATTTGAACCAAACAGTCCTAGAACATACTCTATGACTTAGGACTTGGAGTCTTAAAGTGATGTAATTCCTGCAAAACAAAACTCCAAACAAAAACAAACGTTAGTCGTTAGAAATTTGAATCCTACATTTGATTCGTCCTTTTGGTTCTTTTGTTTTTCGGTTCTTTCAGTCCTTTCTTTATCTCCCCCTATCAGTCCTTTCTTTATCTCCCCCTATCAAGAGCATCTCTAACATGTTCTCCATGTTCTCCATGTTCTCCATGTTCTCCCCCTGTCTTGAGCATTTATGTTCTCCCCCTTTGTGATACAATTATTATTTTCTGTTCTCCCCCTTTTTGTCACAAATTGTCAAACAGTGAGCATACTAGACAAAAGAAAATCACTAACAACATTAGTTCATAGAGAAAGAGAGATAAAAGCTCAGTTCTGGTATATAACAAAAAAATGCAGATTGTGTACCTGTACCAGAAAGCAAAAATCAAATAATTTCTTGAAACAAATCCAGATTTTGGAATCTTTTCAAATACCGATTTGTATTCCATCAAGAAATCCATTTAAGTGCTTTGAAAAACAATGAATTCACATAGATGTCATTCAATCCAATTAATTATAAAAATTAAAAAGATTTACTCCTAAATCATGAAAAACAAAGATAAAACATTATAAACAGTTTTTCATGTTATATTCATCAAACACAAGTCATCAAAAATAATCTTGAGATCCAAACTCTATCAAGATGTAACGGATTTACAAAGATGACTTACGGAGATTTCCAAATGACATCAATTCTGAATTCTACCCTTTCAAATTTGAGATAAGCACTAAAATACCTAAGGGTGGCTCTTTGAGCATCTTTCAACTATCCCACCTTATACCAACCAGGAGATTGTTCAAAATAAGAGCTTAAATTTAAATCTCCGAATGCTTCAACTAAACAAATTTTATAATATTTTTTCAAGCATCCATAACATGTGGTAGCTTCACACACAGACCGGACGACCGGGGTGGCAGCTCTTTCCAACATGTGGTGGTAGTTTTCACACTCCTTTCGGATGTAACTCTTTCCACATCTTTTACAATTCATTTATTAACCCTTGTAAGAATGCAATCTCTTACGTGAAAGAATTAAATTTCAAATTTTAGTCTATCGGTTGTCTCACATTTATCACAAAGAATTCACACAACCGAGATAGATTAAGCATCTAAAGATCACACATGATTTCTAAAATTTGATGCTTATAATATCAAAAACTCCTATAATAAAGTATCTTCAAGATTATGATTATGGAGTAAAGTTGATAATCCATATAAAATTAATTTGGAGTGAATAACCGTGAAGCCCCTTTTATTCAATGCACTTGTTCATTAAAAACCTTTTGTTCAAGAACAAAACATAAAACCAAGAGCATTGAAAAAATATGTAATGCAAAGATTAAGAAAAATATGAAGGGAAAACCAATCAAAGCATTACATACAGTCATAAGCTAATTAGAACTTAAGACAAGGAAAGATATCACCTTTCCGAATCCAAAATCGCTGGATTTTGGGTTGTCTTGATTCGTTGTGGCCGGGGGTTGTCCGCTTTGACTGTTGATCCACCTTAGGTCTTTGCCTCGCAATGATCCACTTGTATGATTGATGTTGTGGCTCGGACCTTTGGTGGGTTGAGTGAACTCCTTTGACTTGATGTATCTTTTGAGCCCGTTGAGTCCGCTCCGTAGATGAAGTTGCCGAAGAATTTTTCTTTCTCTTTTCGGGCAATTCTTCACCAAATGTCCTTCAAGTCCACATAGGTGACAAGTTCTTCCTTTCAATTTAGTTGTGGAACTTGAAGCCTTCACAGTTTGGTTCTTTTTAAATCCCAAACAAACCTTGCTTGTTTGACCTAATCCGGACATACACTCAAGTTTCTTCGAACCAGTTGAAAGCCTTTGTATGTCGGATTTAAGTTCATGAACTTGCTTGGTCAAAGCTTGGTTGGTGATATGAATCTCCTCAAACTGCTTTTCAAGAAAATCAATCTTGTTAATATGGGAATTAACGATCGTTTCCGATTGATTTAACTTTTCTTGGAGGATTTTATTATTATCCAATAAAAGCTCTCGTTCCTCCTCGAGATCATGAAGATTGATCTTTAAAGCATGATTCTCGTCTTGAATCTCAAGTCGTTGCTTCCTCAACTTCTTGATATGCTTGGCCATCTTCTTAGATTCCGCAAGAAGTTGTTGATATGCCTCAACGAGTTCTTCTTCGTCCGACTCCCCCTCACTTGATGACTCTCCGTTGGATGTTGATGTTTCATGCAAAATCAAAGGAATAGAGTCAGTGATTAAAGATGATAAACAAACATTAGAGGAGGGAATTTGAGAGGCATAAAAAGCAACGGCATTTTCCTCTTTACTTGAGGTCGATTCATTAGAAGTAGAATCGTCCCAAGTTTTCGCTTGCAAAGCCTTCTTTTTGTATGATTTCTTAGAAGGACAATCCGTTGAAAAATGGTCGTAGCCTTTGCATCTATAGCATTGGATTTCCCCTTCGAAATCATCTTTTTCTTTTTCTTTAGAAGGTTTTGCAAAGCTTTTGAGGTTAGAGGATTTAGAACCCGATGATCCTTTAGAAGGTTTCGTGGATGAAGATCCATCGGTTCGATTCTTCCAAAATTTCCGACGAAATTTTTTTACGATCCGCGCCAATTGTTCTTCAAAATCGGCAAAAGAGATTTCATCGTCGGAACTTGATTCGCTATCTTCTTCCTTTGTTGATTTGAATGCAATACCTGTAAGCTTAGAAGAAGACTTGGAAGAAACTTGATTAGTAGGAAAAGTCATTTCATAAGTTTGCAAAGCACCTACTAATTCCTCTACACTCATCTCATCCGGATGACTAACGGTTTCAAAGGCGGTAACCTTTGCCCTAAACCGTTCCGGAAGAGTCTGAAGTATCTTTCTTACAATTTTCGACTCCGGGATCTTTTCTCCCAAATTAGCACATGTATTTATTACATCTTGAAGTCTAGTGTAATAATCTGTAAACAATTCATGCTCTTCCATATGAATAGAGTCAAATTGGCTGGTAAGCATCTGGAGCTTTTGAATTTTTACAAGATTAGTACCCTCATGTGTAATTTTGAGAATATCCCAAATTTCCTTTGCGGTTTCACACGCGGAAATTCTTGTGAACTCAGTCGAGGAAAGAGAATTAAATAAAGCGTTCATACCTTTCCCATTGTAAGAAGATCTTTCAAATTCCTCTTTGGACCATCTAGAGCGAGGTTTTGGGGTAGTAGAATTTCCTACTTCCTCAACAGGATGCACCCAACCGTATTCCACGGATTGCCATACTCGCTCATCAATTGCGATGAGAAAAGCTCTCATCCGCACTTTCCAATAAGCATAATTAGTCCCATCAAAAAGAGGAGGTCTATAAATATTACCACTTTCACCCATCATGATAGATAAACCTAAAACCCGCTCTGATACCAATTGTAGGTTTTTATAAGGATCCACAAGGATCTAAATAGGTACTATCAAACAACTAGAGGGGGGTGAATAGGTGTAATACTTATAAAACCAAATCTCAGTGCAAAATAAAAACCAATGCGGAAAATAAAAACAGCACACCGAGATATACGTGGAAACTCCAATCCAGGAGAAAAACCACGGGAACAACACGCAATAACAATCCACTAAGAATAGAAGAATAACAAGGTGATTATCGACTCCACGGACTCAACCCCTCCTTCAGCTTCTTCGGACCTTGCGCTGACCGGTTGGATGTCCACGCAATAACAATCCACTAAGAAAAGAAGAATAACAAGGTGATTACCGTCTCCACGGATTTAACCCCTCCTTCAATTTCTTCGGACCTCGCGCTCCACCGTTTGCACGTCCACTGCACACGTTCGAATCCACGAACGCCACTCGAATCCACGAGCACACGTTTCGAATCCACGAAACGCCTTTAGCACACCGAATCCACGATGCCACGTCGAATCCACGACGCAAACTCAGTCGATAAGAATATTGACTTTGATGGTGATCCTTTGCTTAGATTCTCATTGAGGAACCGTAGAAGAAATCTCTAAGCAAAGATTAGATCAATTCGACGAAAGATATGTTCTTGAAAGAACCGTCGAATTGACCTAAAAGAGGCTAAAAAGAAGAACGATAAGAACCTAGCCTCTAGGGTTGCTCTCAAGTGTTTTATAAATTAATCGGTAGAGAACCCCCGTTTTAGAGAAACCCTAAACGTCTATTTATAGTTTAGAAACCTTTGGAAAGAGATAAGAATCAAAAACATACCTTATCTGGAAATTTTCAGGACGGCGATCCGGATCGGATTTACTGCGATCCGGATCATCGTAACGAGATTGACGATTCCAGAAAACCAAGGGTTCGGGATCCGGATTGCAGGGTCCGATCCGGATCGTTCATGCAATTCAGCAAAGTCCCATGTTCGGGATCCGGATCGAAATGGCCTAGGATCCGGATTGAAATTGCCAATGAACAAGTACCCTTCGGGATCCGGATTGCAAGGTCTGATCCGGATCCTGAACATGTCCCATGTCCAGTTTTTGATTTTTATGCAATTAAAAGATCATCCAAGTGTTTCTACACTATAAGAAAGTATTCGGATCACCACAATTATTTAGTTAAACATACCTGATCCTCTTGAATACTTTCTTCTTGAGATTGATGTAACTGATCCACAATTCTTCAACTTCAATCTTCAAGACTCAAGACACTGAGTGTCAACTTGAGCTCTTGTTGAATCTTCTCTAAGTCTTTGATTGCTGATTGACAATTTGATCCCTTTAAGACTCCGACTCAACTCACTAACTTCACTCACGAAATATGCCGACACCAAAATGCCGTAACAAGAGAATTAAATAGAGCGTTCATACCTTTCCCATTGTAAGAAGATCTTTCAAATTCCTCTTTGGACCATCTAGAGCGAGGTTTTGGGGTAGTAGAATTTCCTACTTCCTCAACAGGATGCACCCAACCGTATTCCACGGATTACCATACCCGCTCATCAATTGCGATGAGAAAAGCTCTCATCCGCACTTTCCAATAAGCATAATTAGTCCCATCAAAAAGAGGAGGTCTATAAATATTACCACTTTCACCCGACATGATAGATAAACCTAAAACCCTCTCTGATACCAATTGTTGGTTTTTAAGGATCCACAAGGATCTAAATAGGTACTATCAAACAACTAGAGGGGGGGTGAATAGGTGTAATACTTATAAAACCAAATCTCAGTGCAAAATAAAAACCAATGCGGAAATAAAAAATAGCACACCGAGATATACGTGGAAACTCCAATCCAGGAGAAAAACCACGGGACCAACACGCAATAACAATCCACTAAGAATAGAAGAATAACAAGGTGATTACCGACTCCACGGACTCAACCCCTCCTTCAGCTTCTTCGGACCTTGCGCTCACCGATCGGACGTCCACGCAATAACAATCCACTAAGAAAAGAAGAATAACAAGGTGATTACCGTCTCCACGGATTCAACCCCTCCTTCAACTTCTTCGGACCTTGCGCTCCACCGATTGCACGTCCACTGCACACGTTCGAATCCACGAACGCCACTCGAATCCACGAGCACACGTTTTGAATCCACGAAACACCTTCAACACATCGAATCCACGATGCTACGTCGAATCCACGACGCAAATAGCCGATAAAGAATATAGGCTCCGATGGTGATCCTTTGCTTAGATTCTCATTGAGGAACCGTAGAAGAAATCTCTAAGCAAAGACTAGATCAATTCGACAAAAGATAGATCTTGGAAGAACCGTCGAATTGACCTAAAAGAGGCGAAAGAGAAGAACGGTAAAAACCAGCCTCTAGGGTTGCTCTCGAGTGTTTCTAAATTGATCGGTAAGTATCGAGAAACCCTAAGTATCTATTTATAACCCTTGGAAAAAGATAAAAGTCGGTTTAGTAATTTTATCCCGATAGGGCATTGTGTACCGGTACCAAATAACGTGTTCCGGTACGCAATGGTGCAAACACAGATTTTTCTATTGTGTTCCGGTACGCGAGTCTGTGTTCCGGTACGCAATGCAATTTACAGAAAATTCTGTGTCGGGTTTGAGGAACTCAAAGTGTGGTTCCGGTACGCAATGTAAAAACTGATTTTTCCAAGATAAGCTTTATCCAAATCAAACCTAGTACCGGAATCCAAACTTAAAAGAGATTGTAAGTTATAACCAAGTTCCTAAAACCAAGTCTAAACCGGGTTTCAATCATTTCCAGATTCCAATGATTATAAATGAACTTAAATCACCATGGTTTAATTAACCATACCTGAGTGTTATCTTGAGCTCATGTTGAATCTTCAATGAGTCTTCGAAAGCCGATTTGACAATTTGTTCCCTTTAAGACTCCGACTCAACTCACGAAATGTGCCAACACAAAATGCCGTAACAGACGATTCTACTTCCGATGAATCGACCTCAAGTAAAGAGGAAAAGGATAATTGTAGTGTTCTGGTTTTCCCATGCAACTTTCCGATAAATCCACTGTGTAGAACACCTAGTGTTGGTGTGTCTGGCCCATGGTGCATCAAAGGGGTGCCACAGATGGACCATGTGAGACTTGGATAGCTGATTTGGCCTTCGGCTGCAATTGCCGAATTTTAGAAAAGGTTTTGGGCCAATCTGAGGTTGGATTTGGATTCAGCGCGGAAAAACGCTTGAAAACGGCTATTTGCTTGTTAAATTTGGAGTCCGGATGACCAAAAGCGGGCTTCCGGAAGTTTTCGGGGTTTTTCGGTGCATGGGGGAGCCTCGTGGACCGGCCTGAGCCACGTGGCGGCCTATTATTGGCCGGCTCACGCAGCTCGGTCCACGGGGTAGCGCGGCGGTGCATGGACCGCGGGCGGGTGACACGTGGCGTGCCCTGATAGGCCGGCACACGCGGCATGGCTCACTGATTTTGCGGGGTTGCGGTGGACCGGGCGCATGACACGTGGCGGCTTCGGATTCGTTGGCCCACGTGGGCGCGGTACACGGTGTGCGCGGGGGGGGCGCCTCTGGACTGCGCGCACACAGTGGCGCCAGGCGGGGCGGTCGGCCGCACTCGAGTGCGACACGTGTCGCCTCGCGGTTGGGCGGCCGTACCTACCCCCGCTGACCGCGAGGGGACACGCGGCGCACAGCGGCCGCGGGGATTTGCTGTCCCCTGTTTGGGGGTGACGTGGCCGCTCCTGGGAGATTCGGGTGCGTCGGACGGGAGGCGTACAACCGGGTTTCCGGGCGCAGTGCGCCCGAAACTTGCGCCCGAAAACTCGGCCCGACAGCATAGTGGGCTGGGCCTATAAATAGCTCCCCCTATTCGTTCTTTTGGCTTTTTGGACCCCATTTTCGCAGAGCATCCCTTAGCAAAGTTTTTCCTCCCTCAGTGCACCACCCTTTGGAGAACTTTGAGGATTTTTGGAGGCACTCTTCCCGAGGTTCACCATTTTACGGCGTGGCGCGACGCTTGTTTCCCGGCGATCTTCTTCGCCCCTTCTCAGTGTTTGGACTCCTCCGACTCACCCCGACATCGGATTTCGCCGATTCTTGCGCCGTTGGACTCACGACAGGTAGGACTTCAACTCTTGTGTTTTGAGGTTCCTCGATTTCCGTGATGATATTGGAGTTTTCTGAGCACCCATTTGACCCATTTTTCGTCACGGACTTTTGAACAGCACCGCAGTGTTCTTGCCGTATCTTTTCGCTCGGACGTCGGATCGAGGCGATTCAAGAGGCAATTTTCATCTACACTTCGCGAGGAGTCTCCTGGATTTTTCTGAGATTTTTCTGGTTTTTGGACGAGGGTGAGAATCTCCTTTTTCTGTGGTTCTTTGTTACAGAAATTTGGTACAGTTTGGATGGGGATGTTTCTCTTGTCGGATTTTTATCTCAGCGTAGGAAACTCCGATTTGGGCGTGCAGGTACTCGTTTCGACGGGCTCGTCGCGAGGATCGCGACAGTATTTTCCTTGGATTTTTCTGGGCATTTTTCGTAGGTAAAAATTGGTGAATTCTGGACTGTGGTATTAAGGGACAGATTCTGGGAATTGTGAATGAATAGCTTATGTACTTTCCTTTGGGGTATTTTGTACAGATTGGTGGGGAGTTTTTGGACTGAGCTTGGGTTCCGCTTTTGGGAACTGGGATTAGCGCTCGAGGTGGGTGATGTTGTAAACCTCTTATTTGGGATTTATCACTAGGCCTATTAGAATGCTCTTGATTATGCTGTTAGTAAATCTGTGAGATGGACCTAGCATGCTTGTATGAAGTCCTGGTTTCTTCGTTGATAATCGCATTGTTAGAAAACTACAAGTTAATTAATGGTGAGTCCATGCTTTAAATATGTAGTAGAATTACTTGGAATCTATGCTAAATCCCTATCTTGTTGAATGATTAAATGAAAGGTTGGGGTATGTGGTTAGAGTACTTAAAATGGTTCATCAAGATAATGACTTTTGCATGCTTGAATGGTCACCTAGATAGGCCACCTTTTTCTGCTACACTATCATGCTGGAATTGACTTAGGAGAAACCATGTTGCATTCTTTCTTCAGTCACTTAGACATAGGGGATATTATGCTCGGGTTAGAGCAGGGGCTGGGATAGTGTAGTCAGATACTTGGGTTTCGGGGAGAGGGTTTTGGGCTTCCTTTGGGGGACGGTACTTTTCCTTATAGAGCAGAGTGCGCGATTTAGCAGACCTTGAGACTCCTGTCCCATATCGGTGTTATGCGTAGGCTGGCATACCCGATTTGGCAGACATTGAGAATCCTATCCCATATCGGTGCTATGCGTAGGTTGGCATACCCGATTTAGCAGACCTTGAGACTCCTGTCCCATATCGGCGTTATGCGTAGGCTGGCATACCCGATTCGGCGGACATTGAGACTCCTATCCCACACCGGTGTTATGCGTAGGCTGGCATACCCGATGTGACAGGCTTCGATATTCTGATGCATACATTTAGCCATCTTTAGCTGGGCAGGTAGAGGCGTATTAGTGGTAGCTTTTATCAGGAGTCATACTCATAGTTACCGCATTTATTCTTTTAGCCTCTGGTAGTCTTAGTGGGCAGGTAGGAGTTTTGAGTTGAGGTTTACCCACTAGGGGAGGCTACTGTCTTTATAGTAGTTCTGACCCCCACTGTTTTTCCCTTTTCTTGTCCCCTTTGTTTTGCAGAGTCATCTGCTGGAGTTGCGGGGCCTTCCTCCCAGGATCGAGGTAAGAGGATCGCCGACTAGATAGCTGCTACCCCGAGCTCGAGTTTTGTAGTTTTGTTGTATCCCCTGTACACTCAGACGGTTGTATTTTCTTTTATTTTTGGGTCTGGCTGCGGCCAGCTGGTTGTATTTACTTCGTGAGCTGGGAGAGACATATGTATATTCTTGAGAGTTTATTGTACTTTCATTTCCAGCATTTGTCTGAGATGTACTAGTTTCAGTTTAGCTCTGTTTTATGCTCTAGTATTATTTCTTTCTATCTGAGCAGGTTACCAGCGCTTCGTGTACACGGGAAATACCGTGTGCACGGCGGGTCTGTGGACGAGCCCGGGTTCTGGTTTACACTCGGGGCGTGACAATAATGTTGTTGCTGTTCATACTTCTCTAGTTCCCTCCTCTAATGTTTGCTTGTCATCGTTAATTACTGACTCTACTTCTTTGATTTTGCATGAATCATCTACATCCGACGGAGAGTCGTCAATTGAGGGGGAGTCGTACGAAGAAGAACTCGTTGAGGCCTATCAACAACTTCTTAAGGAATCAAAGAAGATGGCCAAGCACATCAAGAAGTTGAGAAAACAACGACTTGATGTTGAAGACGAGAACCGTACTTTAAAGATCAAAATTCATGATCTCGAGGAGGAGCGAGGACTTGTGTTGAACAATAATAAAATCTTCTAAGAAAAACTAAACCAATCTAAAACGATCGTTAATTCTCATATGGACAAGATTGGTTTTCTGGAAAAACAGTTTGAGGAAATTCATGACGCCAACCAAGTTTTGACCAAGCAAGTTCATCAACTCAAATCCGACATACAAACTCTGTCAACCTGTTCCAAGCAATTTGACGGTATGTCTGGATTATGTCAAAAGAGCAAAATTGGTTTGGGATATAAAAGGAAACAAACTGAAAAGGCTTCAAGTTCCACAACTAATTTGAAAGGTAAAACATGCTACCAATGTGGAATTGAAGGACACATCATGAAGACGTGCCCGAAAAATAGAAAGAAGAATTCATCGGCATCTTCATCTACGGAGCGGACTCTACGGATTCAAAAGCCACAACAATTCAATGGAGTTCTCTCAATCCACCAAAGGTCCGAGCCACAACATCGGTTATTCAAGAGGACACTTGCAACGTGGGAACCTAAGGTGGATCAACAGTCAAAGCTAACATCCTCCGGCCGCAACGAATCAAGACAACCCAAAATCCGACGGTTTTGGATCAGGAAAGGTGATATCTTTCCTTGTCTTAAGTTTTAAGTTGCTTTTGACTGTATGTAATGCTTTGATCGGTTTTCTCCTCATATTTTTCTTGATCTTTGCATTACATGATTTCAATGCTTGTCGTTTTCAATATTTTGTTTTCAAACAAAAAGATTTTAATGATCGATTACGACTTCTTTAGTGCATTGAATATCAAAAGGGTTTACTTTCATTCACTCCTAATTAATTTCATATTAATCATCAACTTTACTCCATAATCATCATCTTTGAAGATATTCTATTATAGGAGTTTTTGATATTTATATTCATCAAATTTTAGTAATCATGTGTGATCTTAAGGTACTTAACCTGTCACGCCCCGGGTGTAAACCAGAACCCGGGCTCGCCAACAGATCCGCCGTGCACACGGAATTTTTCATGTACATGAAGCGCCGGTAACCTGCTCAGATATAAGATATACAATAAAAGAGCATAATACAGAGCTGAACTAAAAAGAACTACATAATATCTCAGACTGGAAATATGATACAAGCGAATAAGGTACAATAAACTCCGAGCTCACTGAATAAATACAACCAGCTGGCTAAAGCCCAGACCCAAAAGTAAAATACTACAGCCTGAGATACAAAAAGGGGTTACAATAAAAGTCCAGCTACTCTCACGGTCTTGGCAGTCGATCTAGCTAATCCGCTATCCTCTTATCTCGATCTGCCGCTGATGGCCCAGCAGCTTCCGCAGACGACTCTGTAAAACAAAGGGGAAGAGACAGAAAACAACTATGGGGGTGAGAACTACTAGATAAACTAGTAACCTCCCCTAGTGGGTAAAGCCTCAAACTCTGACGTACCCACTAGGACTACTAGAGGCAAAAAGGAAAGAACAGTGGTAAGCTATAAAGGTTGCTGACAAAAAGGAAACTACCACTACTATGCCTCTAAATGCAATACCGAAAGAAATGACTGTATGTATGCATCAGAAAATAGTATCTGTCCAAATAAACCCAATCTAGCCACCAGTAAAAACTGGTACTGCCTGCTCAAACTGTCGAACTCAAGAACCTAGTAGCTGATAGGCACACGACTCGATCTCAATATAACCAACTATCCAACTGACCGGCACCCGCCACGGTCTAAAGCCTACTCCGGAGTGGCACTCGAGGGGAGCGACTCACACGAGTAAAGTATCTCTGTCACCAGTACCACAAGTATCTCTGTCACAAGTATCGCGATATAGCAGGACTGGATCACGACTATGATCAAAGTGGGAAAATCCATCCACTAAAGAAATCCGATCCCCAATCAAATGTAATAGTACTCAATAAGTGGGAAACTCCATCCACTAGAGAAATCTGATACCCAATCTGATGCATAAGTAAACATCCGGTCAACCGCCCAATGTCCGCGGTCGCCGCAATACCCCACAATCCATAATCATGTCCCACAACCGACATCCGGTCAACTGCCCAATATCCGCGGTCGCCGCAACACCCCACAAGTCCAAAATCTGATGAAGTAATCAACATCTGGCTAACCGCCTAATGTCCGCGGTTACCACAATGCCCCACAATCCATAATCGAGTCTAATCTGTCCCAGACTCAATGGCCTCAACTACACTATCCCAAACCCCTGCTCAAACTCGAGCAACATGCATCTGAATAAAAAGGAGAACAACTAAATATGGTTTCTCCTAAGTCAAGTCCCAATATAATAGTATAGCAATAAATAGTGGTCTAACTAGATGTCCATACAAGCATGCTATTATCCTCTTTTAAAACTAAAGGAAAGTGTCCAATATTAATTTTTAAAAAGGATAATTCTCGATGTCCCAACATGATAAATCATTTTTTTTTTGCATGCGAGGTTATGTTATAACATCTTGTTCCAATAATAATGTCCCAATTTAACACAGATAAGCTATCAATTAATTTGTGGGGTCAACACATACGATTCTCAATTAGGACGATAATTATTTTTTTTAATTGAGGGGATCTCTCTAATATCCCTAGTGAGCAAGTCAAAAGTGAGGTAAGCAACAACCACCCACCTCGAAATACGCAATCCACACCCAAAAAGGCTCTTCGCTATCCACAGTCCTCTAACTCCACAACCCGCCGAAACAGTGCACTACTGCACAAAGCATCGCACCCGGTGTAAATATAATACCCAAAATACAGCATTTGCTGTTTTTCCAAACAGCACGGAAAAAGAGAGATTTTCACCTCTATGCAGTGCTCTAAAAAATCTAGAAAAAATACGGTTGCGCTTCTTGCGACGAGTAGATCCAAAACGAGTATTTTTACGCCTTGATCCGATGCTCATAGATCGAGATAAAAATCGAACAAGCCCATGCTGTCCAAAAATCCACCACAAAAAATAGGGTCAAAAGATGCCTCGGGAACCATGCCAAAAGTTCGAAACGGAGCAAAGCGGTCAACACGAAAATCGATGCCTTACCTCTTAGGAACGTGTTGTCGTAGAAATCGTCCAAAAATTCCACCTGGTTTGCGCACAGGAAATTTCCGACTGAACTGCGACGGAAATGGGCAGAAAAAGGGAAACGTCGAGGCGCACTGTAAAACCAAGATCGCCATTGCCGAGCCTCCAAAAATCCTGGGGATCCACCACGAGATCAAAAACATCAAGAGGAACAAGTTTCCTACAGGGCTCTCCCTCTCAATCTCTCTCTAAGTCTCGAAAAAAGCAGAAAAAGAGAGAGATGAGAGGTATAAATAGGCCCAGCCCAGCCCACCAGGGCTTCCCGGATTCGGACGCCCGAAACTTTCGGGCGCCGAATCTGGACCCGGCCCGGCTCGATAACTCGCGCCCGGATTCGCCCGGGCGCGACACGTGTCCTCGAACAGGGGACAGCGGCTCCCGGCGAACTGGGCGCGGCCACGTGCCCCCCGCGGGGTGGCGCGGTGGGTGGCGCCCGCCACTGGCGCGGCGCCACGTGACGCCGCGTGCGCTGCCCCACCCGGCACGCCAGTCGGTGCGCCTGCCTGCCTGCGCCCGCGTGCGTACGGCCGCAGCCGCGCGCCCGCGCGTGCACCGCGCGCGCATGGGCCGCCCAATCCGGGTCACCACATGGCGCGCCCCGGTCCATGCACCGGCCACTCTGCCACGTGGACCGCGCAGCGCGGACCCACCAATGGGCGACCGCCACGTGTCCCCGCCGGTCCACCGTGCACCAGCGGTACTCCCCCGTGGACCAGACAGCGTGCGCCGGCCAATCCCAGGTCGCCACGTGTCACCCGCCGGTCCATGGCTCCCCCCATGCACCATTTTACACAGAAAACTTCCGGGTGTCCGTTTTTGGGCGTCCGAACTCAGAAAAATATAAATAAATAGCCGCTTTCAAGCATTTTTCCGTGCTGAAACCAAATAGGGCCTCTAATCAGCCTGAAACCACTTCTAAAATTTGGCAAAAGCAGCCGAAAGACAGGCTTGATCCCAAACCCTCACTGAGTCCATCCAACACATCCCTTTGACGTGTTGCGGGCCCAACAAACCAATAATAGGTGTTCCACACCCCGAAACAGGGGAAAAGCTACACGGGGATTTGGGACACTACATAACCTATCTCGGTTGTGTGAATTTATTGTGATAAACATGAGACAACAAATAGACTAAAATTTGGGATTTAATTCTTTCACGTAAGAGATTGCATTTTTGCAAGGGTAATTAAAAGAGTTGAAAAGATGTGGAAAGAGTTACATCCGTAAAGGAGAGTGAAAACTACCACCACATGTTGGAAAGAAATACCACATGTTTTGGATGCATGATAATATTTTTGGTAAAAATTTTCGATGAAGCATTCGGAGATTCATATTCAAATTTTCTATATTTTTGAATAATCTTCTGGTTGGTATAAGGTGTGATAGTTGAAAGATGCTCAAAGAGCCACCCTTAAGTATTTTAGTGTTTATCTCAAATTTGAAAGGATATTGATCAAATTGATGTCATTTTGAAAATCTCTGTAAGTCATTTTTGATAATCCATTACATCTTGATAGTGTTTGGATCTCTAGATTATTTTTGATGACTTGTGTTTGACGTGTATAAAATGAAAAACGGTTATAATGTTTTATCTTTGTTTTTTTTATGATTTAGGAGTAAATCTTTTTTATTTTTGTAAAATTAATTGGATTGAATGACATCCGTGTGATCTCGAAGTTTTCATGCACTTAAATTATTTTCTTGATGACACGTAAATCGGATTTGAAAGATTTCAAAATTGTGGATTTGTTTCAAGAAATTTTTTGATTTTTGCTCTGGAGTACCGGTACTCACCTTTCGGTACCGGAACCAATTTCTCAAAATTGGGTTTCAATCAGGAACCCGAACTGGAATTTTTTAGTTTTTTAATTGGGTACCGGTACGCGCCTTCGAGTACCGGTACGCAATGTGTGTTTTCTTTAAATACCGGAACCGAGGTGCTGTTTCTCATTTCCTCTTTTGCAAAAACTCTCCCTTTCTCTCTCTAAAAGATTTCCAAGGTGATTTTCTTCAAGATCAACGAGATTCTTGCTGTGATTTGTAAGATCTTTCATCAATCTTGCTTTTTATGTTTCAAAATCCTAGCTTTTAGGTTTTGATGATTTATTTTAGAATTTTTGAGTTGATCTCTATTTCTAATGAAATCTCTTGCATAACTAATTATTTAAGTATTTAGATAATTAACTAATTATTTAAGACAATTAAAATTAAAATTTTTAACATTTATAAATTTTCAAATTTTAAATTTTAAATTTTATAGCTTTTAAAATTTTTAACTTTAATTTTTAATAAATTTATCATATAATTTTAATAAATTATATGATAACTTTTTTAAATAATTTTTTTTATATATAAGTAAAATATAAATTTTAATAATTTTTTAATAAATATTTTAAAATAAATATTTAAAATCATATTAGTAAAATTTTAATCATAAATTAAAATTTTAGTCCTCTTTATTCTTCTTATTCCTCTTTAACTTACCAAACATAATTTTCTTTATACCCGGTATAACTCTTAAACCCAACCAAACAGAAATTTACACTAGTTCCTGCTAATACCATAACTTATACCTATCCCCGGTATAACTAAATTTTTCTTATCCCCGAACCAAACGCAGCCACTGGGAACTACCTTCTGCAGTAGTTCTCACACCCGCTGCGGTGATAGGTTTCCAGAGGTTGCTGTTCCGGCTTGTGTTTGTGCGGAGACAGCTGATCGAGGTAAGGGCGTGACCGAGTAGTTCCTTACCAGCATTTTGAGAGTCAGAGGTAGATGTACCCTGTATTTTTTGAGTTTCCACTTTTGTACTGGACAGTCTGAGAGATTTGTATTGTATTTATTTTACATAGGGTGAGAGACTATGTATTGAGGATTTATTTATATTCAGATGTTCAGTTTTGATTTCTGTAGCTACTAGTTTTATTTCAGCTCTGATACATGTTTAGCTATAGATCTGACTTGCAAGGTAGACGCTTCGTCTGTGCTGGGGTTTCCGTACAGATGGCGGATCTGTTGGCGAGCCCGGGTCGCAGTTTCGACCCCGGGACGTGGCAGATTAAGGTGGTATCAGAGCCTAGGTATATAGGTCGTTGAGGACTTAGTGACCCTAGGCTATTTGTTGGGCAGTAGGATGACTATCGTGAGAGACGTGACTTTAGCGAGAGTCCTGATTGAGTCTGTACCTCCCCCAGGGGATTGGGGTGAGTGATCTTGCATGTTTATTCTCTAAAGTGGTTATCTTGGCTGCAGACAACATAATGCTTTAGAATGGGTAACATGTCCTAGACTTTCGCTTGATCGGGTCGAGAGATTTCGTGGTCCTGATGTTTGGTTTGTTGCAGTTGCCTTCGATGCCTCCGAGACGCCGTGCAGCGACAAGGGCGCATTCAACCTTGGATGAGGAGCCCGAGCAGCGGGAGGCTGAATGGACAGAGCGGAGTGAGGTCCGTGAGTTGCGGGCCCACGTAGCCCAGATGTCAGAGGCGTTACGACGCCAGGAGGAGACAGCTAGACGCCAGGAAGAGAACATGGAGCGCATGGTGCGCATGCTTGAGCAGAGAGCATCTCCTGTGGTACCGCCAGTAGTACCTCCGGCCGCGACATCGTCGACTTCGACCTAGATCGCACCGTTGGCAGTGCAGGAGCAGCGAGAGCTTACTGATTGGTTGTTGTACATCAGCCAGTTCCATCCCCCGCAGTTTTCAGGGCAGAGTTTGGAGCCTTGGGAGGCCGAGAACTGGATTGCTGCTATGGAGAAGCTGTTTGAGAATTTGTTCATCCAGGAGAAGCATCAGGTGCACTTGGCTACGCACTTTTTAGATAAGGACGTCGAGATTTGGTGGCGTCGAGTTCGTCCTGTTGGACCACCGGGAGCGCAGTTGATGACCTGGAGCAAGTTTCGTGCTTTGCTGCTCGGGGCCTTCTTTCCCGACAGTGTAAAGCAGAAACTGGAAGGAGATCTGAGACGTCTACAGCAGGGGAGTCGACCTCTTCAGGAGTATGTTCGCGAGTTTCTGCGATTGTTGAGCAGTGTACCCCATGTTGCCCAGGATGAAGCCCAGAAGGTTGATCTGTTTGAGAGGGGACTGCATCGGGATATCTATCACTTTGTGCATTCTCGGCGAGCGCCGACTTTAGATGCAGTGATTGAGCATGCTCGATGGATTGACCGAGGATCAGTGATTATATCTGAGAGGGACGGAGCACCAGGCACCAGCTCCAGAGAGAGACATCCAGTGCCGCCTGATTTTGGAGTATGTTCGCGAGTCTCAGGGTCATGGGTCTCAGAGGGGACAAAGACCAGGAGGTTCTCGACAGTCGAGGCACCAGCAGCAGTGTTAGGATGAGTGTGTCATTTGCGGTGGGCCGCATTCACCGCCACAGTGTGACCTCAGGCAGGGGCGATATTTTTCATGTGGACAGTCAGGGCATTTCCAGGCAGCATGCCCCCGAGGAATGCTTATGGTGTTACCGCTTGCGACGGCACCCCCACTACCTCTTCAGGATGAAGGAGCTCCTCCGATTTACCACCAGGCAGATGGCAGATAGGGCACACGATGTCGGGACAGACAGAGCACCGACCCCCAGCAGCGAGCAGATGAGATTGTACAGCCGGTTAGAGGGCACCAGGATAGCGGATCGCGTCTTACCAGGTGTGGTTTTCTTTATAGTCGTCGGAGTTAGAGCATGTTTGATGCCGACACCACTTATGCATGTTTCAGTAGAGCATTGGCAACTTCGCATGGGCCAGAGAAAGGACTGTTAGCTTGTACCCGTGAGGTTTGGATTCTAGATCACGTGTTGCACATAGATGAGTGTGGTCGGTCCTGCCCAGTGCAGTTAGGACACTGGATTTGGTCCATTGATTAGTTGGTCCTACATTAGCTTCGAGCTTGGATGTGGTATTGGATGGGGATTGGTTATCCCAGTGTGGTGTTACCATAGATTGCGAAGAGAGGATTGTTAAGGATTTTGTTTTGGCGCATTTCGTGAAAGTGTTAAGTCTTGAAGATTGAAGATGAATGAAGTTTGGATCATATACCTCAATCTCAAGAAAGAAGAATTCAAAAGGATCAGGTAAGTTTAACTAAATATTTTTGGTGATCCGAATACTTCTTGTAGTTTAGAAACACTTGGAAGAATTTCTTATTGCATAAAAATCAAGAACTGAACATGAGACTTGTTCAGGATCCGGATCAGATTGTTCAATCCGGATCCCGAAGGTGGTTCGTTCATACACCAGTTCAATCCGGATCGTAGCTTCCTTTGATCCGGATCCCGAACATTGAGTTTACCATTTTCCTTGAACGATCCGGATCAGGCTTCGCAATCCGGATCCCGAACGTTGATGTTTGGTGAACTGTATGAACGATCCGGATCAAGCACTTCGATCCGGATCCCGAACCTTCGTTTTTCTGGAATTGTCTGACTCGTTACGACGATCCGGATCACAGCTAATCCGATCCGGATCGCCGTCGTAATTATTTCCAGAAACGACAGTTTTTGATCCTTATCTTCTTCCTAGGGTTTCTAACCTATAAATAGACCCTATGATTCTTTTTCTAGGGTAAGTCCAGAAAATCCACATAGAGCCGTCATAATCAAATATCATCTTATACGGCCCTAGATCCACATATAGAGAAGAAAGGAAATCATTAGATAGTACTCTATGTTTCTTCATCTATATAGATTAGTTTGATTCTAGGTTTTCATACTCACATCTTGAGTTGAATCAAACTAATGAATACTTAGATGGTATTTCCTATCTATCTTTGATCTAAGTATTCGGCGGATCATCACCACCCAAGAACAACGATTTACCCCAAAATCGGCGCGTGGACTCGCGTGGCCTTGTGGATTCAAGGTGCAACCGCTCTCGTGGATTCGGAGCGAGGTACGTTCGTGGATTCGAAGCGTGCTACTGGGTGAAGACCGTGGATTCGGTCAGACGTCGTGGACTCGACGTTGGACGCCGTGGATTCGGTGTTGGACGCAGATCGTGGATTCGAGACGCGTTGCGGAGCGAGCGGAGAAGATCAACTAGGAGCGTATGGAAAAGGTTGAGTCGTCTGTGAGTACGGTATATCACCTTGTACGTGTTTAATTCTAGTGGATTTCACCGTGTTATCGGTCCCGTGGTTTTTTACTCCGGTTTGGAGTTTTTCACGTAAAAATCTTGCGTGTTCATTTATATTTCCGCATTGGGTTTTTATTGCGCAATGATTTTTTGAGTGTTTATTGTTTACACCTATTCACCCCCCTCTAGGTGTTTTTTCCCCTATTTAGATCTATTATTACATATAACCCAACAAGTGGTATCAGAGAGGGAATAGGGTTGTAAACAATGGTTGAAGGTGGAAACATCAACAGACCCCCATTCTTTGATGGAACAAATTATGCGTACTGGAGAGTACGGATGAAAGCCTTTTTAAGTTCCATCGACGAACGGGTGTGGCATTCAATTGAATTAGGATGGTCTAATCCAACTGAAATTATTGCTGATGTTCGCACCATCAAACCTATGTCGAAGTGGACCAAGGAAGAGTTAGATTCATCTTCTTACAATGGCAAGGGAATTAATGCTATTTTTAATGCCTTATCTCAAACTGAATTCTCTCGCGTCTCGGCATGTGAGACTGCGAAAGAAATCTGGGATGTTCTTCAGGTTACACATGAGGGAACTAACCTCGTGAAGATTCAAAAGCTGCAAATGCTTACGAGCAGATTTGACTCTATTTTCATGGCAGAAAATGAATCTTTCACGGACTACTATACACGATTGCAAGACATCGTAAACTCATGTGCTAACCTGGGAGAGAAGATTCCAGAATTTAAGGTTGTAAGAAAGATCTTAAGAACTCTTCCTGAACGATTTCGCCCAAAGGTTACAGCCATTGAAACTATTAAACACCCGGACGAAATGCGTGTAGAAGAACTAGTTGGTTCATTACAAACTTATGAAATGACATTTACTACTAACTATTCTTCGGGAAAGGCATCCTCTTCTAAGTCTTCAGGTTATGCTTTGAAAACAACAAAGGAAGAAGACACGGATTCATCCTCCTCAGACGATGACGAGAACCTATCTATGGAGGAATTTGAGAAGCAGCTCGCTCTCTTGACAAGGAAGTTTCGCCGCAACTTTCGAAGGGGTAATTCAAGTAAAACTCCATCCTTCGGAAAGTCGAAGAAAGGCAAGGGTACTTCAAGTTACAAGTCAAGAAAGCAAGAGAACTTTTCAAAGGATAAGAAAAGTTCAGAGGGACAAGTCCAATGCTTCAAGTGCCGAGGATACGGCCATATCTCAACGGAGTGTCCAACTAAGAATCCGTCGAAGAAGAAAGTGATGGAAGCCGTCACTTGGGATGACAACTCAACGTCAAATGAGTCATCCTCAAGTGATGAAGAAGAAAGCGCAACGGCATTCCACGCGTCCACATCTTCACCCTTCATGTGCTTAATGGCAAGTACATCCGACTCGCTGTCCAACTCCACTGTTGAAAAGAATGCAACGGACAATGAATCGGATGATTCGGAAGGTGAAGATTTTGTTTTAGCCTACCACAGACTTTTGAGGGATTCAAAGAAACTGGCTAAACAAAACAAGGGGTTGAGAGGGAGATTGCAGGATCTCGAAGAAGAAGTAAAAAGGGTAACTTCTCTCTCGACCGATCTTGAAGTGGAAAGGGATAATCTGATAAAAGCAATTGTTTCCCTTCAAAAGTCCAATGAGCTTTTTGAGAAGGAACATACAATACTGGTGGATAAAGCGGATCACTTCTCAAAGCTCTACATCGAGGCCCAACAAGATAAATTGGAAATGACAAAGACCATTCTCCAACTAAAGGATGACTTAAAGAGATTTTCTTCTGGAAGGAGTAAGTTGGATAAGCTCCTTGGTCTTGGTCAAACAAATCGGTTCGGCCTCGGGTACACTCAAACTGGAAACAGTCCAAGTTCGAGTGGGACAGTTTTTGTGCCTCAGTCGGTATCTCCTCCTCCGACACCGAAATTCACGACAAACAACGACAACAAGCCTACTTCTTTCTCTTCGGGATCATCAAGCGCAAAGGTATGTTTTCGTTGTGGTATTTCAGGGCACATAAGGAGATATTGCAAGACAGGAGCCAAACGCTCAACTCAGACATTTCTTGCAACGACTACCAAAAAGGTGATTCCTCAGAAATCAAATGCAAATCATACAAAGGAAAAGAGACTTGGTAGTTCACCGCACAAGACGACATCATCAAGGAGCAGCAATCGATCTAACAAGACGCCTTCACCTAGGAGAATAACCTCTCGACCATTTCCGACGCATTCCAAAAGGTTTTGGGTGCGCAAAGGTGAAATCTTCCCTTGTCTTGTTACTAATGTTTCCTTGCATGCATATGATAATTCGTCTTGGTATCTGGATAGCGGTTGTTCCCGTCACATGACCGGTGACAAAAATAGTTTTCAAAACTTTGAGAAAATCTCCGGAGGACTCGTTGTTTTCGGAGACGGTCGATCTTCCAAAATTGTTGGAAAAGGAACGGTAGCTATTCCAGATGGCCCGATTTTGAAAAACGTATTATTTGTTGATGGCCTTAAGACTAACCTCATAAGCATAAGTCAACTTTGCGACAATGGTTTTTCAGTTAACTTTTCATCTGTTGAATGTGTTGTAACTGATAAGGACCATGTCTTCTTTTTAAAAGGGGTTAGATCTGAAAACAATTGCTATGTTGTTCCTAATAAAATTTCAGAAAAATGTAACCTAGTTTCTTTGGATAATGAAACACTTTGGCATGAAAGACTAGGTCACATAAATTTTAAAGAACTAGCAAAGATTTCAAATAAAGACGTGGTTAAGGGGGTTCCTAAACTTTTATTTAAAAACAACATTGTGTGCGGAGGTTGTCTTAAGGGAAAACAATCAAGGGCTGCACACAAGAACCTGAACCACGTTGGTACCAAACGGCCCTTGGAATTACTGCACATGGATTTAATGGGGCCGACCCGTCAACCATCTTTGGGAGGTAAATGGTATATTTTCTTATTGGTTGATGATTTCTCTAGGTTTTCATGGGTAGCATTTTTAAAAGAGAAAGCTGATACGTTTGATTTTTTTCATGAGATTTGCCATCGTATTATGATTGAAAAGAATGAAAAGATCATTCGTGTTAGAAGTGATAGAGGTGGAGAATTCATTAATTCTAAATTCATTGATTTTTGCACTTCCAACGGCATAAAACATGAATTCTCAGCACCCTTTACACCTCAGCAGAATGGTGTTGTTGAGCGCAAAAACAGGGTTGTTCAAGAGATGGCGCGTGTGATGCTTCATAGCCGGAATTTACCGCTACATTTTTGGGCTGAAGCTGTGAACACCGCGGTCTTTGTCTTTAATCGAGTGTATTTGCGCCCAGGAACTTTAAATACACCATATGAGCTGTGGTTTAGTAGAAAACCGGATATCAAATACTTTCGTATCTTTGGGAGTCGATGTTTTATTTTGCGTGATCGCGAAAATCTTGGTAAGTTCGATTCTCGAAGTGACGAAGGGATCTTTTTGGGTTATTCTACAAATAGCAGAGCATATCGGGTTTTTAACATGGAATCTAAAACGATTGTAGAATCTATAAATGTTAAAGTAGATGAAGCTTTTCACTTTGCATCTGAAAAATCTACCCTCGATATCTCTCTTGATGATGATACTCCTGTTAGTGCATCTTCTCATGATAATATTTCCAATATTAATGATGCATCTAATGGTTCTTCAAGTTTATCTGATGTGCAGGAATCATCTCATGTACCTCCGAGTACTCCGTTACAACAAACGTTACGAATCTCCAAGAATCATCCTGAATCAAACATCATTAGAGACCCACAAGAAGGAGTCAAAACTCGGAGACAGTTGGTTTGCGGATTCGCTTGCTACGTTTCCTTGATCGAACCAAAGAACATCGATGAAGCTCTTCAGGATGACTACTGGATTAAAGCAATGCAGGAAGAGCTCCATCAGTTTGAGCGAAACAAAGTCTGGGAATTAACAAAGCCTCCAAAGCAACACAATGTGATAGGTACCAAATGGATTTTCAAGAATAAAAAAAATGAAGATGGTACCATCATCAGGAACAAAGCACGTTTAGTTGCTCAAGGCTACTCTCAAGTAGAAGGTATAGACTTTGATGAAACTTTCGCCCCTGTAGCTAGACTCGAGTCCATTCGTATCTTATTCGCGATAGCTTGTCATTTTAAAATAAAATTATTTCAAATGGACGTTAAGAGCGCGTTTTTAAATGGGTTTTTAAATGAGGAAGTTTATGTGGCTCAACCGAAAGGTTTTGTGGACTGTAAACTACCTAACCATGTTTTTCGTTTGAAAAAGGCTCTTTACGGTTTAAAACAAGCACCGCGAGCATGGTACGAAAGGCTAACAAAGCACCTATTGGATAAGGGCTATACTCGAGGGGGAGCTGACAGGACTCTCTTTGTGAAGCATTATCAAAATAACTTCATTGTAGCACAAATCTATGTCGATGACATTGTATTTGGTGCGACAAGAGATAATGATGCTTCTAAATTCGCTGAAACCATGGAAAGCGAATTTGAGATGTCAATGATGGGCGAATTGACTTATTTCCTTGTGTTACGGAATTTGAGTTGGCGTAGTTTCGTGAAAGTCTCAAGTCTTGAAGATTGAAGGTGAAGAAAGTTGGATCATTTAACTCAATCTCAAGAAAGAAGAATTCAAAAGGATCAGGTATGTTTAACTAAAGTTTTTGTGTGATCCGAATACTTCTTGTAGTGTAGAAACACTTGGAAGAATCTTTCATTGCATAAAAATCAAAAACTGGACTTGGGACATGTTCAGAATCCGGATCAGGTTGTTCGATCCGGATCCCGAAGGTGGTTCGTTCATACACCAGTTCAATCCGGATCGTAGCCTCTCTTGATCCGGATCCCGAACACTGAGTTTACCATCTTCCTTGAACGATCCGGATCAGGCTTCGCAATTTGGATCCCGAACGTTGATGTTTGGTGAACTGTATGAACGATCCGGATCAAGCACTTCGATCCGGATCCCGAACCTTCGTTTTTTTGGAATTGCCTGACTCGTTACGACGATCCGGATCACAGCTAATCCGATCCGGATCGCCGTCCGTAAAATTTCCAAAAATGTTAGGTTTTTGATTCTTATCTCCTTCCTAGGGTTTCTAACCTATAAATAGACCCCCTGACTCTTTTTCTAGGGTAAATCCAAGAGAAGCCGATAATCTAGATAGCCGTCATTTTCATATATCATCTTATACGGCTCTAGATCCACATATAGAGAAGAAAGGAAATCATTAGAGAATACTCTATGTTTCTTCATCTATATTGATTAGTTTGATTCTAGGTTTTCATACTCACATCTTGAGTTGAATCAAACTAATGAATACTTAGATGGTATTTCCGATCTATCTTTGATCTAAGTATTCGGCGGATCATCACCACCAAAAACAACGATTTACCCCAAAAATCGGCGCGTGGATTCGCGTGTCCTTGTGGATTCAAGGTTCAACCGCTCTCGTGGATTCGGAGCGAGGCACGTTCGTGGATTCGAAGGGTGCTATTGGGTGAAGACCGTGGACTCGGTCGGACGTCGTGGATTCGACGTTGGACGCCGTGGATTCGGCGTTGGGCGCAGATCGTGGATTCGAGAAGCGTCGCGGAGCGAGCGGAGAAGATCCTCTAGGAGCGTATGGAAAAGGTTGAGTCGTAAGTGTGTACGGTAAATCACCTTGTACGTGTTTTAATTCTAGTGGATTTCTGCCGTGTTATCGGTCCCGTGGTTTTTTACTCCGGTGATGGAGTTTTCCACGTAAAAATCTTGCGAGTTATTTTTATTTCCGCATTGGGTTTTTATCGCAACGATTTTTGAGTGTTTATACGTTTACACCTATTCACCCCCCTCTAGGTGTTTTTTCCCCTATTTGGATCCTTAGTACATATAACCCAACACCTTGGATTGCAAGTGAAACAGAGTGACGAAGGCATCCATTTGTGTCAATCCAAGTATGCTTTGGAGTTGGTCAAAAAGTTTGATCTAGAAAATTGTAAAGATTTTCCAACTCCAATGGGAACTAGCAATAAAGGATTAGGAAGTGAATCTTTTAGTGAGAATGTAGACGAGAAACTTTATCGGAGTATGATTGGAAGTCTACTTTACCTCACGGCTAGTCGCCCGGATATATCTTTTGGTGTTGGGATCTGCGCGAGATATCAGTCTGCACCAAAGGAGGTTCACCTGAAAGCGGTGAAACGGATCATCCGATACATTAAATGAACCATAAATTTCGGAATTTGGTATCCTATGGGAACAAGTTTAGATATTATTGGATACTCAGATGCCGATTGGGCAGGATCTGTGGATGATCGGAAAAGTACGAGTGGTGCATGTTTTTATCTTGGTCATTGCCTTGTTGCATGGCATAGTAAAAAGCAAAACTGCATTGCACTCTCGACTGCCGAAGCGGAATATATTTCAGCGGGTAGTTGTTCAACCCAACTCATTTGGATGAAAAGTGTGTTGAGCGACTTCCGGATTTCAGCAACTTCGGTAGCAATTCTTTGTGACAACACTAGTGCTATAAACATTTCCAAAAACCCTGTGTTGCACTCTAGAACAAAACACATTGAACTTAGATATCATTTTCTTAGAGAGCTAGTTGAATCAAATACTCTTCAACTGTCATATATTTCAACTGAAGATCAATTAGCTGATATTTTAACAAAACCTTTGGATCAAAAACGTTTTATTCATTTGCGTAAAGCAATTGGAATGCTTTCCTTGAAATAAACTTCTTCTTGAAACTTTTGCTTAGGTTAGGTTTTGTTTTTGTGTTTTTGTTCATTACCTATGCTTAGACATAGAATATTAATTGAGCATTAGTTTGATTGACTTTAACTGCATCCTTTTATATATTTAGAAATCTATTATGCTTTAGATATCATAATATTTCATTTGATGCAATGATCATTTATGTCAATTAACTCATCTTTGTTTTGATCAAAGTCAATTTCTCTCTCGATGATCTCTTGGTATAGTTTTTATCTTATTTGACTGTTTAGTCGAGTATGAAATCGAGATCAATATTTGGCTAAATACTTTATATCTTAAATAATTGATAGCCAATTGAGGGGGAGTCAAAGAAAAAGTATTATGCTCAAAAGATGTGGAAAGAGTTACATCCCAATGAGGAGTGTGAAAACTACCACCACATGAAGGAAAGAGCTACCACCTCGGTCGTCCGAGTACTGTGTGCAGCTACCACATGTATACCAAGCAAGGTTTTTCAAGTTTGATTAAATAAAATGCATATTGAAATACTTGACTCTGTCAAAATTTCAAGGTTGGTATAAGGTGGGATTTTTAATGAAAGATGCTCAAAGAGCCACTCTCTTCAATAAATTGACTAGACATATTATCTAACTTATCGGGGATGTTAGACATCTATTGATCTTTGTATTTCATTTTCTTTACCGAATTGATGATTTGATAAAGGCATTACTCATAAGATCAAGTTAGATGTAATTGAAGTTGTTCAACTTTAAGGGATTTAATTTTTATAAATTTTCGTTTCATTTGTTGGATGTTATTGATAGATTTGGTATAATCTATTTCTTGTTGTATGAAACGATGATTTTTGTTTAAAGTTGATACACAAAAGTGCTTACAATCTTTTTCTGGTTTTTCTTGAATTTCTCTGAAATTTTCTAAAGAAAAATTTGGAGCCGATCCGGATTGGACCTGCCGATCCGGATCCCGAACGCAGATATTCTTCTGCGGGCAGACGATCCGGATTGGACCTGCCGATCCGGATCCCGAACGCAGTTTTTTCACTGCGGGTAGCCGATCCGGATCGCAATCATGAACTGATCCGGATCGCGGCTAGGGTTTTATATAGAACAAAAGGGTTTTGATTTCTTTTACTCCAATCTTTTGTTCCAAAGTTTCCAGAGCTTCTCTCTCTAGATTTCATCCATCTTGGAAGCTTTCAAACTCAAGTTCTTCAACTCCAAGTAAGTTTTATTGATCAAAATCTCGGTTTTTCATAGTTTTTCTTATTCCTCCTCAAAACGTGATGAATTTCTTGTATCAATTTCGTTTGTGGATGGTTTTTGATCAAATTTCTTTTGAAATAAGAACTCTGGGTAGATTAGTTTTGATTATATGCTAGGTATTCTCAAGATAACGGATTTTTGGTCTTCGATTTCAAAGAATTCGGTTTTAGGGCATATAATGGGAATTTTCCAAAATCATGCAATTGATCTATTTTTAAATTTCCTTTTGCAAAACTAATTTGATTCCTAGTCTCTCTACACGATAATGATTGTTTGGGTACAATTTTTCTAATTTTTGAAAATTAACAATTTTTCGTGTTCTTGAGTTGCTCTTCACAGGATTTCAATCCTCTTAAGGCACGCACAGCTATGGAATTCTCATGGATCATCTTGCTGTTAGTAACAATGGTGCATACTCGAGCAACCAATAAACTGAAAAGAGCCAAGAAACTTCAACGAAAAGGTGAATTTGATCTGATTAGTGACTCGGAAACTGAAACAAATAATGATGAAGTAGACTGGGACATGTTATTGGATGATGATGAATCACTGCCTGTTAAACCTGAACAAAAGCCTTCCACTGGATCAAAAGGAAAGGCGACCATTGACACAGGAAAAGCACCTATGGCGTCACCGACCATCTCGGTAAAAAGGAAACGACTTGCTCGACGCTTTGGACAAGCACGAGAGGCTAATGCTAGCAAGCCAATGATTCCTGACTCCCAGCCTCGGGTGGAAGGAGTGTTCGTCAGCATTGATCGCCTCCGAGCTTTTGAACATCGTGAATGTATCGGTGAACGACATGTCAACATTGAAGCTCTCCGAAATCACTCACCAGAGTTTGGAACTTTAATTGAGCAAGCTAATCTCATCCAAGTCTGCCGATTCCCTGAATTACTTGGATATTGCTTGTATCGTGTGAGAACCTTCTACACGAATGCAAGACATCTTCAAGAAGATGAACGTGGCTCAATGCATTTCTATACAAATATCCAAGGGATGAAACTTAAAATCACTCCGAAATTAATCGGTGAAGTACTTGGAATGGAATCCAACACATCAGGGATCAACTATTTGACGGGAAGAAGTTTGACGAATGCTTTGTGGCAAACCGTGATAGGAAAGATTTGTTTGGAAGGAACTGAATCAGCTGATGGGAAAAGTGTCAAATCCAAACATCTTCGACTGGAGTATCGATTTCTTAATTTCATCACATGTTACAACATTCTTCCTAACATGCAGACCAAGTTAGTGAGATGGGATAGAATGCTGTTCTTATATCTCATAGGTCATCCCTCTGAGGCTGTAGGATTGAACATGAACATCCCCTACATAATTTGGAATAGAATGTCAAGATATGTTGTGCATCCTCATCCTTCTGAGCGACTTCCTTTTCCCTTAATTATCATGAGGATCTTACAAAAGTTTGACATTGATATAAGCTCGACATCATATCAACACTGTTGGGGGATGATAGATGAGTCAACGATTGTGAAGTCACTTCACAAATTACCACATGTTACTCCGACACCCTCCACTGGAAAGAAACCCTGTGTCGATACGTCTGCATCACCATCACAACCAGCACCCACACCAGCGGAAGAAGCATCAGTCTCATCCATTTACAAAGAACAACAACGATTGTCTTTTGAGCAGGAACAGATTTCGAAGGCACAGACGAGAATTTCCAATGAGCTGGAGCTCATCACGGCAGCTCATATTACCTTAACTAAGAAGGTCAATTCAATGAACAAGCTGGTGAAAAAGATGTTCTCTAAGATGGGCTGCACGAGCTCTGAAGACTCTGAATCTGATGACTGATTCTTTTCTCTTAATCCTTTTCTTGTGCAGGAACTTCATTTTTTTTACTTTCTTTTGTGCAGGTCTTTAAGTTTTAGTTTTAGTTTTTAGTTCTCAAACTTGAACTGTTAACCCTTCTCTCCATTTTGGTAATCTTTGGCTAACGTTTGTGACAAAAAGGGGGAGAGAGTTTAGAGTGAACTCTGTGAGAACTCTGAGTATTTTTACTTTTGGTGAGAATTTTGAACAAACTTTGACTTTGAAGAAAGGTAAGTATCACAACTTCTGGTTTTATCTTGTGAATTGTTGCATGTCCCTACTAACTATTCGACTAACTATTTGGACTTGTATTATTACTAACAAGTTGTTTGATTACTAACAAAGCAAAGTTATGACATTTGAAATCTTATTGCTTAGAAGATATGTCAATGTTTGATTGTTATCTTATTACATATCTGAATTTCTCAATGTCATGGTGAGCATAAACTCTATCTCTGTTAGGTTTTGAATGCTAAATATTCTTGAGGTATCTAACGATCTCTTTTTATCAAGAATGATTTCTTTTTGCAGAGAGTACAGATGTCTAAGTCTAGAGTCTGTTTTAGGAGTTTAACTCATGTATTTTATTTTGGATCTCCATTGTAAATTTTTGTTGTATGGTGATAGCAACAAAAATATCTTTTTGAATTTTCTTGAGTGGATCTATGTTTTGTCACGAAACCGCCAAAGGGGGAGATTGTTAAGGATTTTGTTTTGGCGCATTTCGTGAAAGTGTTAAGTCTTGAAGATTGAAGATGAATGAAGTTTGGATCATATACCTCAATCTCAAGAAAGAAGAATTCAAAAGGATCAGGTAAGTTTAACTAAATATTTTTGGTGATCCGAATACTTCTTGTAGTTTAGAAACACTTGGAAGAATTTCTTATTGCATAAAAATCAAGAACTGAACATGAGACTTGTTCAGGATCCGGATCAGATTGTTCAATCCGGATCCCGAAGGTGGGTCGTTCATACACCAGTTCAATCCGGATCGTAGCTTCCCTTGATCCGGATCCCGAACATTGAGTTTACCATTTTCCTTGAACGATCCGGATCAGGCTTCGCAATCCGGATCCCGAACGTTGATGTTTGGTGAACTGTATGAACGATCCGGATCAAGCACTTCGATCCGGATCCCGAACCTTCCTTTTTCTGGAATTGTCTGACTCGTTACGACGATCCGGATCACAGCTAATCCGATCCGGATCGCCGTCGTAATTATTTCCAGAAACGACAGTTTTTGATCCTTATCTTCTTCCTAGGGTTTCTAACCTATAAATAGACCCTATGATTCTTTTTCTAGGGTAAGTCCAGAAAATCCACATAGAGCCGTCATAATCAAATATCATCTTATACGACCCTAGATCCACATATAGAGAAGAAAGGAAATCATTAGATATTACTCTATGTTTCTTCATCTATATTGATTCTAGGTTTTCATACTCACATCTTGAGTTGAATCAAACTAATGAATACTTAGATGGTATTTCCTATCTATCTTTGATCTAAGTATTCGGCGGATCATCACCACCCAAAAACAACGATTTACCCCAAAATCGGCGCGTGGACTCGCGTGGCCTTGTGGATTCAAGGTGCAACCGCTCTCGTGGATTCAGAGCGAGGTACGTTCGTGGATTCGAAGCGTGCTACTGGGTGAAGACCGTGGATTCGGTCAGACGTCGTGGACTCGACGTTGGACGCCGTGGATTCGGCGGTGGACGCAGATCGTGGATTCGAGACGCGTTGCGGAGCGAGCGGAGAAGATCAACTAGGAGCGTATGGAAAAGGTTGAGTCGTCTGTGAGTACGGTATATCACCTTGTACGTGTTTAATTCTAGTGGATTTCACCGTGTTATCGGTCCCGTGTTTTTTTACTCCGGTTTGGAGTTTTCCACGTAAAAATCTTGCGTGTTCATTTATATTTCCGCATTGGGTTTTTATTGCGCAATGATTTTTTGAGTGTTTATTGTTTACACCTATTCACCCCCCTCTAGGTGTTTTTTCCCCTATTTAGATCTATTATTACATATAACCCAACAAGGATGATGACCCTCCGTGGATTTGGTCAGGAGTATGTTTACAGAGGATGCCAGAGCATAGACAGGTTTGGGTTGTATTCCGCCAATTGCTATTTGTGAGGCAGGTATCTTTATGGAATCATTCAGCCGAGGACTGTGCCCAGACAGCGCTCAGGACACAGTAGGGGCATTATGAGTTTACAGTGGGGTCAATTTGATTGACTAATGCCCTGCCGCCTTTAGGATTCAAGGAATTGTGTGTTCCAGCTGTACTTGGACGGGTTGGTAGTTCTTCGTGGATATTTGGATTTATTCCCGAAGTGACATAGAGCATGAGGAGCACTTGAGGATAGTGCTGTAACTTCTGAAGGAAAAGAAGTTGTATGCCAAGTTGAGAAAGTGCGCATTTTGGACTTCGGAAGGTTTCGTGGTTAGGCCTTGTGATTTCAGCTGCAGGAGTGACAGTGGACCCAACGAAGACTGATGCCGTTCGGGTTTAGCCTAGGCCTACGATAGCGACAGAGGTTTGAAGCTTTTGGATTAAGCAGTGCCAGAGTAGCTTCGAGGAGTTAAAGTCGAGGATAATGTCAGCATCAATGTGGATGATTGCCTGTGATAGAGAGGGATTGAGTTATCTATCGACTCCATAAATCCGAAGTACTTGGAGACTTAGAAGGAGTTTAATTGAGGCAATGTCGGTGGTTAGAGCTATTAAAGAGGTATAATTTGGGCTTATAGTATCATCCCGGCGAGGATGTTATGGTCATGGACGCCTTGACTAGGCGAGCAGTGCAACCTTGGAATGAGGTAACCGTTCAGTGGATGCCACTTTTTGGAACTTTGGAAATAGGGTATTAGCCGCAACAGGAACAACTCCAATGCCTCTCTCTCCCTTTTTTTCTGTTTATGCCGAGGCTTGACGAACTGATCGATGATTTCGAAAGGTTGCTCCAGAAATGGAGAAGGTGCCGGAGCCTATTCTTGTTTGATTGGGGTGAAGGCACTAGCCATTCGAGGTTTTCGAACTTTTTGCCGTTCCCGGCTGGTTTTCAAAATTGAGAGTTGGGGGTTGGGGAACATTCCTGATGTTGGGTTCCTTTCCCTGTTGATGGATGCGAGAGTGTATTTGATGAGTTTTGAGCAGTGGGTTACTGTAGGGGCAGCGAAAGAATTACTAATTGTCCTGAGGAATGTATGGATTTGATCCCTCGCATGTTTTGGAGTTCACTTCCTTGGAGTTGGACGAGGAGTTGAGTTATCAGGAGCAGCCGATGCAAATTCTTGCTCGTGAAGCTAAAGAATTGTGCAGTCGAATCATACCTTTGGTGAAGGTCCCGTGGAGCTATTTGATGAGAGAAAGGCCATTCGAGAGCCTAAGGATGAGTTGAGGATCTCCTATCCCCATTTGATTGAGACACCCTCCTGAGTTATGGATTTTTCTAGTTTCGAGGACGAAACTCTTTAAAGGAGGGGAGGATGTAGAGTACCGGGACTTCGTATAGTGCATCGACTCCGCAAGATAGCATGGTGCGGGGAAATAGCCTGGAGCATGTTCCATTTGTGTTTACATATGAGTTCGGGATGATTCGGATCGGCGCGGGAGCCTTTTTGTAGAAAAGTGAGTTGACGACGTCGAATTTGGAAGCCCCAGCTTGATTCAGCAATTTTGGGACATTGCGTACTGGAATGCAAGTGTTGGTACCGGAACCAAGTGCTTTGGAGAAAAAAACCGAAGAGAGTTCGGTTGACGAAGAGGTGGAAAATTTTCTAAGTCCCTGGGTACCGGTACTGGGCAGTGCGTACCGGTACCCCATGTGCATTTTGGCTTGAGTACCGGAACGCGGGGGCGGGTACCGGTACTCAATGATGGATTAGCAGAGTTGGTTCTCGATTTGGGATTTTTGAGCATAGGTACCAGTACGGGGACCCGTGTACCGGTACTCAGCCTCCAGAATTTGGAATTTGTGAGGGTAAAAGAGTATTTTCACTTCCCACTTTCCCTTTTGCCTATTTATACGGACCCTCCTCCTCCTCTTTTCCGTGGGATCCAAGCAGAGAAAGAGAGAAAGAACGAGAGGGAGAATGAGAGAAAGAAAGAGATTGAGAGTGAGAGAGAGGGAGTGGCGTGAGTTCTTGGTGGGTTTTTCTTCGCGCCGGAGCTTCGAGTTTAGACCGTGAGCGCGTCGGAGAGCTTGTCCGGTTTGAGGAGAGCGCGCATGGAGCACGCGCGCGCGGACACAGCCAGTCGAGGTGAGTACGGTGACTTTTTCTGAGTTTCGGATTTTCTGGGCTTTTTGGATTTGGACAGGGGAATGGGTTTTGATCTTGGAAATGGATTTGTTTTCCATTTCTCTTCCTTCTTCCCTATGATGAGGGGTACAGCAAAGCGCTGCCCGTGCCAAGAGGAGCGTGCATGAGTGCCGGGTGCACTGTGCGGAGCTGCGGAGGAGCGCGGGCTGTGTGCACTGTGGGCTCGACGGAGTTGACCGCGGTGTTGACCAGGGATTTGAGGAGGCCGCGCTTGATGTTTTGGGGCTGCTGTGAGCTCCTGGAGGTTTCCCTAGGGTCGCGGCAGAGGTGCGCGCGACCGAGCGCAGAGGTGCAGTTTCCGGCGGATTTTGACAGTGAGCGGGTTCGTTCTTCACCGATTTTCAGCGTTGCCTGTGGAAAGCGATCCAGGTGGGTTGGAAATTCTTCAAGATGTATGGAATGCCTTCTAATGCTATTGTATGCATGTTTAGCATGTCTAGCTTGATTATTATTATAGCTGGTAAATCTGATAGTTGCCTAGAAAATTATAGGAAGACATACCTGAGCCCCAGATATTTTTAGCATGATCTAGAGATGTTTTGACACTAGACTGCATATTTTCTTGACATTCGGGATGCATCTGGACCTTCATAAAATTTCTATAATCGGTTTTAAGTAAACTCTGTTTTTAAAGTGTTTTCAAATATCGAGAGTCTTATGGATGGTCCAGGTAGTTCGGGTTGCATGTATCCTCGTGCCGGGGGGGCGAGTGGATTTTTAGAGCTTTGTGAGATGAGTTTCTAGTGTCATGAGAGATTGGGCATTTGTTTCACTTCAGGGGCGGAAGCTACGGGCGGATGTGCCTGCAGCCTGTTCTTGTTTGATTTGGGTTGTAGGCGTCAGTCTTTCGGAATTCCGGGCCTCTTATATGAGAGATTGAGGACTGATTCCATTGTTGGGTCGGAAGCTACGCGCGGCTGTGCCTGCAGCCTGTTCTTGTTTGATTTGGGTTGTAGGTGTCAGTCTTTCGGAATATTCGGCCCTTCATGGAAGTCGATTGGTTACTCTAGATCATGGGTTGGGCATTTGCTGATTGAGCCGTGGAGGGTTCTCTGACTTAGCTATGTTTCTTTGGGCATTGTGAGATTGAGTCGTTGAGGTTTTTCCGACTGAGTGATGGTTAATTGGGTATTCGAGTTTTCGATCTGTTTGATCGTGGATTGTAGCCTGCATGTGCCGATTATTGAGACAGATGAGACACGCTTTGAGCTTGGTGGGGTCGCTCCCCTTGAGTTACGCTCCGGATGCGATGGTTATGCCGCCTGTTGAGGCCGCCGCGCGTGGTACTGTGTTAGCCCAGTTGGACGCCCTACGTAAGTCCCGTCCCAATGTGGATGAGGTGGCAGTAGGTAGGCGTAGGCTTGACTGAGCCAGTTTTGGGCAGTCATTGAGATTTCAGTTATTGTGAGCACCTCGTGAGCGAGTGGATGCATAGCATGTTCTTAGATGAGTTTTCCTTTGAGCATGATACTTGAGGCATATTAGCAGTGGCGAGTGTATGCATAGCATGTTCATAGTAGAGTTTTCCTTTGAGCATGATGTTTTGAGACATATTAGCTATAATTATTTTCCAGCTTTCCTATTATCTATCTGCATACATATTGTTTTACCTCCAGTAGACTTAGTGGGCATACCGTGGATATTGGTGACGGTACCCACTGGGAACTACCTTCTGCAGTAGTTCTCACACCCGCTGCGGTGACAGGTTTCCAGAGGTTGCTGTTCCGGCTTGTGTTCGTGCGGAGACAGCTGATCGAGGTAAGGGCGTGACCGAGTAGTTCCTTACCAGCATTTTGAGAGTCAGAGGTAGATGTACCCTGTATTTTTTGAGTTTCCACTTTTGTACTGGACAGTCTGAGAGATTTGTATTGTATTTATTTTACATAGGGTGAGAGACTATGTATTGAGGATTTATTTATATTCAGATGTTCAGTTTTGATTTCTGTAGCTACTAGTTTTATTTCAGCTCTGATACATGTTTAGCTATAGATCTGACTTATAGGGTAGACGCTTCGTCTGTGCGGGGGTTTCCGTACAGATTGCGCATCTGTTGGCGAGTCCGGGTCGCAGTTTCGACCCCGGGGCGTGACACGGCGGACACCGCCTGCTCAGGCTCCTCTGAGGGTGTGGGGGTACCCCAGGTTGGAAAACGACGACAGGGAGACATCCTGCCACCAGAAAACACAAGTCAGAACACAAACACGCTCGACCCAATCTAGCGAAAGTCAAAGACACCCCCCTATTTCTGTAACTTTATGTTGTCTGCAGCCAACATAATTGTCCAACAGAAGTTAGGGCATGTCGGTCCCTCTTCACTCACAGGAAGAGTCAAATAAATAAATCACCGACTTTCGCAAACTATCACGTCTCTCACACCCTACCATCCTAGGGTCTGCCAAAAGCCTAGGGTTTCCTAAGTCTCAACTGACCTATCCCTAAGCTCTGATACCAACCTAATCTGTCACGCCCCGGGGGTAAACCAGAACCCGGGCCCGTCCACAGATTCGCCGTGCACACGGAATTTCCCGCATACACGAAGCGTCGAAAACCTGCTCAGATATAAGATAAGCAATAAAAGAGCACAAGTACATAACTGAACTAATAACTACAACATCTCAAACTGAAACTGGAACAGAAAGTAAAGTACAACAGTAGTAAATACAACAGTCTCTCCCAGCTCACCAAAATAATACAACCAGCTGGCAAAAGCCACACCCAGAAATAAAAGTACATCAGTCTGAGAAAAGGGGTACACCAAAAGTCTAGCTTCATACTCACTATTAGGTAGAAGATCTATCTACTCAGTGATCCCCTTACCTCGATCAGCCGCTGAAGGCCCAGCAGTTCCCGCAGAAGACTCTGCAAAACAAAAGGGAGAAAGAAGGAAAACAACAATGGGAGTGAGAACCACTGATAAAACCAGTAGCCCCCAGTAGGTAAATCCTCAAGATCCGACGTACCCACTAAGTCTACCAGAGGCAAAAAGAAAAGTAACGTGGTAAGCTAAATAGACTGCTGATAAGGAAAAGCTACCACTACTATGCCTCTAATGCAGTACCGAAACAACCGACTGTATGCATGCATCAGTAACCAGTATCTGCCAAAATAAACCCAATCAATGGACCAGTAAAAACCGGTACTGCCTGCTCTGCCATTATCATCGGGTATGCCACCAACGCATAACACCGATGTGATAAGGGACTCAAGAACTCAATCTGCCATCATCATCGGGTATGCCACAACGCGTAACACCGATGTGATAAGGGACTCAAGAACTCAATTGTTGGTTTTTATAATATTAAGGATCCACAAGGATCTAAATAGGTACTATCAAACAACTAGAGGGGGGGTGAATAGGTGTAATACTTATAAAATCAATCTCAGTGCAAAATAAAAACCAATGCGGAAAATAAAAATAGCACACCGAGATTTATGTGGAAACTCCAATCCAGGAGAAAAACCACGGGACCAACACGCAATAACAATCCACTAAGAAAAGAAGAATAACAAGGTGATTACCGACTCCACGGACTCAAACCCCTCCTTCAACTTCTTCGGACCTTGCGCTCACCGATTGCACGTCCACTGCACACGTTTGAATCCACGAACGCCACTCGAATCCACGAGCACACGTTTCGAATCCACGAAACGCCTTTTGCACACCGAATCCACGATGCCACGTCGAATCCACGACGCAAACTCAGCCGGTAAGAATATTGGCTTCGATGGTGATCCTTTGCTTAGATTCTCATTGAGGAACCGTAGAAGAAATCTCTAAGCAAAGATTAGATCAATTCGACAAAAGATATGTTCTTGAAAGAACCGTCGAATTGACCTAAAAGAGGCTATAAAGAAGAACGATAAAAACCTAGCCTCTAGGGTTGCTCTCAAGTGTTTAATTAATCAATCGGTAAGTATCGAGAAACCCTAAGTATCTATTTATAACCCTTGGAAAAAGATAAAAGTCGGTTTAGTAAATTTATCCCGATAGGGCATTGTGTACCGGTACCAAATAACGTGTTCCGGTACGCAATGGTGCAAACACAGATTTTTCTATTGTGTTCCGGTACACGAGTCTGTGTTCCGGTACGCAATGCAATTTACAGAAAATTCTGTGTCAGGTTTGAGGAACTCAAAGTGTGGTTCCGGTACGCAATGTACAAACTGATTTTTCCAAGATAAGCTTTATCCAAATCAAACCTAGTATCGGAATCCAAACTTAAGAAAGGTTGTAAGTTAAAACCAAGTTCCTAAAACCAAGTCTAAACCGGGTTTCAATCATTTCCAGATTCCAATGATTATAAATGAACTTAAATCACCATGGTTTAATTAACCATACCTGAGTGTTATCTTGAGCTCATGTTGAATCTTCAAAGAGTCTTCGAAAGCTGATTTGATAATTTGATCACTTTAAGACTCCGACTCAACTTACGAAATATGCCAACAAAAAGCCGTAACAATCTCCCCCTTTGGCAATTTCGTGACAAAACCCAAAAATACATAAAGCCGCTCAAGTCACTCATCTTAAACCAAAAAATCGAAACTCAATGTTATCACCAAAACATTGATTTTCTTTGCGTGAAAGATCCAATAAATACAAATTACATTTGAATCAAACAGTCCTAGAACATACTCTATGACTTAGGACTTGGAGTCTTAAAGTGATGTCATTCCTGCAAAACAAAACTCCAAACAAAATCAAACATTAGTCGTTAGAAATTAAAATCCTACATTTGATTCGTCTTCCTTTGGTTCTTTTGTTTTTCCGGCTCTTTTGTTTTGTCTCTTGTTCTCAATCTTCTCTTTATCTCCCCCTATCTTGAGCATCTCCAACATGTTCTTCATGTTCTCCATGTTCTCCATGTTCTCCTCCTGTCATGAGCATCTATGTTCTCCCCCTTTGTGATACAATCATTCTCATTATTTTCTGTTCTCCCCCTTTTTGTCACAAATTGTCAAACAGGTAATATAGACAAAAAGAAACATACTAGAAGGATAAGTTCTTAGTTACATGCCCATAAGAGTTCTTGTTCATCTCAAAGAGAAAAGAAAAATGAAAACCAAAAACAAGAAGGAAAAGAGATCACTCATCCTCATTTGAATCATCATTATCATCATGCGATGTTGGTCCATGCGATGTACTCGGTGCTGTTGCGCCAGTGACCACATCATCATGTTTGCACCCAAGGATATCGAAGATTTTCTTTAAACCATCCTCAAGTTTCTTGAAGCCTTGCTCCATCCTTTGCTCCATCTTTTACTTTAATGAACGAACATCCCGATGCAAGGTTTGAAGAGTTATGACCTCATCTGGTTCAGGAGATTCTTGACGAGGTGGTGCACTTACTGTCGCTTCACTTACATAACCTTTTGTATGCCCAAATGTCTTCAAAGTGCTAATTGACTTGGCTAAAGTGATTCCATCAATTGCCCCCAAGCCATAATCATATTTGGCACAAGAAATGTCCACTCCGTGATCTTCCAGAATACGAGTAATCAAGATTGGATACGGTAGAAGGTCACGTTGCCTTGATCCTTCAATGACATGTACCATTTGCTGCCAAATGAGAAATGGAATGTTGGTGTTAATTCCATTTGCACTTTCCGGGTGACCGAGGAAAAAGAGAAGTAACAATCGATCCCATCGAATCCTTTTGGTCCCGAGTGTGGGCAATAGGTTGTAGCATACAATTAAGGACAAAATATGATACTCTGGTTTTAGGTCCTTTGATTCAACATATGATCTGTTCGTGTGCGTCCCTGTCTTGCAAATAGAGTCCACAACCATATCCCAATGGGTATCATGTTGGAAATTACCATCAGTGTAATAAAGACCAGTAGTGTCAACAGCTAATCCAAGGTTTGCACCAATTACTGCTGGAGTAATGTCAAACTTGACGTCTCTAACTGTTGTTTCAAAGACGAAGGCTCCGGTGTCATGGTCTTTTTGAAGTATGTTACCTCGCATGTAGAACTCCCTGATGATCTCCACACAAAAACCCATCTTAGGTTGAACTCTGCCAAGTGGCCGAATATGGCTTCGTTCCAAAAGCCTTGCAAAGTCTGGCACCTCACGACATAGCTCGTTAAAGTTCACGTGTCGCTCTCCAATGCATGTGCGGTTCGCAAATCTGGCACGGCGTTTTGCACTCACATGCGGTTCACTTTCATCAACATTTGATCTCCGTTGAGAGCGCTTGCGTATTACCGGTCCACCGGTACTACTACGCGGAGGAGAATCTGCACCCTTCTTTTTCCTTGGAGCCAAAGGTGCTTTTCCCTTTCCTTGAACTGATTCCTCTTCATATTCTGAGCTAGTTGAATCCTCGTTGCGTGATCGTTTGGTAGCCTTTTTCTTTCCAGAACCGTGACCACGTCCACTTCCAGTGGCCATCAAAATTACTAGTGCAAGAAGCCATGAAAATGCCATTTCCTACAAAGAACACAATGCACTATGATTTGATCTTATAGGAAGGTTTAAACATGTCTAAGAAACATTCTAAACATGTCACAATTGATGATTCATCATTTAAAATTCATTTATATTAAAAGCCCTAATTCTCAATTTCTTTTATGCTAAGAACATATGAAAATGTTAGATTCAATCAAATAAGCATGGAAACATGAATCTAATTAGATAGAAAGCAACCATATATGTTCTAAACATGAATTAAGGGTAATTTATGCAAGAGATTTCAATTAAAATAAGGATCTACTCAAAAATCCCTAAATAAAACATCAAAACCTAAAAACTAGGGTTTTGAAGTTAAAGAAAGCAAGATTAATGTAGAAACTTACAAATGAGAGCAACAAATCACTTGATCTTGAAGAGAAAACCCTTAGAGATGTTTTAGAGAGAGAGAGGGAGGGTTTTGAAGTGGGAGAGATGAGTTAAAACAACTTGGAGTTTCGGAAAATAAAGAATTCCAGATCGCGTACCGGTACAAGAAGTCGCGTACCGGTACGCAGTGTAAAAACCGAAAAACCTTCGTTCGGGTTCCGGATTGACAGGCATGGGATGATCCGGATCCGCAATGTAGTTCCGGTACTAAAAATATAGTACCGGTACGCAAGTGAAAAACCAGAAAACTTCACATTCGGGATCCGGATTGGATTTTCTAATCCGGATTGAATTTTCAGGTACTAAAAAGCAGGTACCGGAACAACAGAGCCAAAGAGCAAAAATTTCTTGAAACAAATCCAAATTTTGAAATCTTTTCAAATACCGATTTGTATACCATCAAGAAATCCATTTAAGTTCTTTGAAAAACAATGAATTCACATAGATGTCATTCAATCCAATTAATTATAAAAATTAAAAAGATTTACTCCAAAATCATGAAAAATAAAGGTAAAACATTATAAACCGTTTTTCATGTTATATTCATCAAACACAAGTCATCAAAAATAATCTTAAGATCCAAACTCTATCAAGATGTAACGGATTTACAAAGATGACTTACGGAGATTTCCAAGTGACATCAATCTTGAATTCTACCCTTTCAAATTGAGATAAGCACTAAAATACCTAAGGGTGGCTCTTTGAGCATCTTTTAACTATCCCACCTTATACCAACCAGGAGATTGTTCAAAATAAGAACTTTGAATTTAAATCTCCGAATGCTTCAACTAAACAAAATTTCATAAATATTTTTCAAGCATCCATAACATGTAGTAGCTTCACACACAAACCGGACGACCGGGGTGGCAGCTCTTTCCAACATGTGGTGGTAGTTTTCATACTCCTTTCGGATGTAACTCTTTCCACATCTTTTATAATTCATTTATTTACCCTTGAAAGAATGCAATCTCTTACGTGAAAGAATCAAATTCCAAATTTTAGTCTATCGGTTGTCTCACGTTTATCAATGAATTCACACAACCGAGATAGAATAATCATCTAAAGATCACACATGATTTCTAAAATTTGATGCTTATAATATCAAAAACTCCTATAATGAAGTATCTTCAAGATTATGATTATGGAGTAAAGTTGATAATCTATATAAAATTAATTTGGAGTGAATGAACGTGAAGCCCTTTTTATTCAATGCACTCGTTCGTTAAAACCCTTTTGTTCAAAAACAAAACATAAAACCAAGAGCATTGAAAACATGTAATGCAGAGATTAAGAAAAAATATGAAGGGAAAACCAATCAAAGCATTACATACAGTCATAAGCTAATTAGAACTTAAGACAAGGAAAGATATCACCTTTCCGAATCCAAAATCGCTGGATTTTGGGTTGTCTTGATTCGTCGTGGCCGGGGGTTGTCCGCTTTGACTGTTGATCCACCTTAGGTCTTTGCCTCGCAATGATCCACTTGTATGATTGATGTTGTGGCTCGGACCTTTGGTGGGTTGAGTGAACTCCTTTGACTTGATGTATCTTTTGAGTCCGTTGAGTCCGCTCCGTAGATGAAGTTGCCGAAGGATTTTTCTTTCTCTTTTTCGGGCAATCCTTCACCAAATGTCCTTCAAGTCCACAAAGGTGACACGTTCTTCCTTTCAATTTGATTGTGGAACTTGAAGCATGCACAGTTTGATCCTTTTTAAAACCCAAACCAACTTTGGTTGTTTGACCTAATCCGCACATACAATCTAGTTTCTTGGAAACGGTTGAAAGCCTTTGTATGTCGGATTTGAGTTCATGAACTTGCTTGGTCAATGCTTGGTTGGTGACATGAATCTCCTCAAACTGTTTTTCTATAAAACCAATCTTGTCCATATATGATTTAGCGTTTGTCTCCGATTGGTTTAGCTTTTCTTGGAGGATTTTATTGTTATCCAATAAACGTCCTTGTTCCTCCTCGAGATCATGAAGTTTTATCTTTAAAGCTTGATTCTCGTCTTGAACTTCAAGTCGTTGCTTCCTCAACTTCTTAATATGTTTGGCCATCTTCTTTGATTCCGTAAGAAGTTGTTGATATGCCTCAACGAGTTCTTCTTCGTCCGACTCCCCCTCACTTGATGACTCTCCGCCGGTTGTTGATGTTTCATACAAAATCAAAGGAGTAGAGTCAGTGACTAAAGATGATAAGCACAAATTAGAAGAGGAAATTTGAGAGGCATGAAAAGCAACGACTTTTTTCTCTTTACTTGAGGTCGATTCATTAGAAGTAGAATCGTCCCAAGTTTTCGCTTGCAAAGCCTTCTTTTTATATAATTTCGGAGAAGGACAATCCGTTGAAATATGGCCGTAGCCTTTGCATCTATAACATCGGATTTCCCCTTCGAATTCATCTTTTTCCTTAGAAGGTTTTGCAAGGCTTTTGAGGTTAGAGGATTTAGAACCCGATGATCCTTTAGATGGTTTCGTGGATGAAGATCCATCGGTTCGATTCTTTCAAAATTTCCGACGAAATTTCTTTACGATCCGCGCCAATTGTTCTTCAAAATCGGCAAAAGAGATTTCATCGTCGGAACTTGATTCTCTATCTTCTTCCTTTGTTGATTTGAATGCAATACCTGTAAGCTTAGAAGAAGACTTGGAAGAAACTTGATTAGTAGGAAAAGTCATTTCATAAGTTTGCAAAGCACCTACTAATTCCTCTACACTCATCTCATCCGGATGACTAACGGTTTCAATGACGGTAACTTTTGCCCTAAACCGTTCCGGAAGAGTCCGAAGTATCTTTCTTACAATTCTCGACTCCGGGATCTTTTCTCCTAAATTAGCACAAGTATTGATCACATCTTGAAGTCTAGTGTAATAATCTGTAAACAATTCATGCTCTTCCATATGAATAGAGTCAAATTGACTTGTAAGCATCTGGAGCTTTTGAATTTTTACAAGATTAGTACCCTCATGTGTAATTTTGAGAATATCCCAAATTTTCTTCGCGGTTTCACACGCGGAAATTCTTGTGAACTCAGTCGAGGAAAGAGAGTTAAATAGAGCGTTCATACCTTTCCCATTGTAAGAAGATCTTTCGAGTTCCTCTTTGGACCATCTAGAGCGAGGTTTTGGGGTAGTAGAATTTCCTACTTCCTCAACAGGATGCACCCAACCGTATTCCACGGATTGCCATACCCGCTCATCAATTGCGATGAGAAAAGCCCTCATCCGCACTTTCCAATAAGCATAATTAGTCCCATCAAAAAGAGGAGGTCTATAAATATTACCACTTTCACCCGACATGATAGATAAACCTAAAACCCGCTCCGATACCAATTGTTGGTTTTTATAATATTAAGGATCCACAAGGATCTAAATAGGTACTATCAAACAACTAGAGGGGGGTGAATAGGTGTAATACTTATAAAACCAATCTCAGTGCAAAATAAAAACCAATGCGAAAAATAAAAATAGCACACCGAGATTTACGTGGAAACTCCAATCCAGGAGAAAAACCACGGGACCAACACGCAATAACAATCCACTAAGAAAAGAAGAATAACAAGGTGATTACCGACTCCACGAACTCAAACCCCTCCTTCAACTTCTTCGGACCTTGCGCTCACCGATTGCACGTCCACTGCACACGTTCGAATCCACGAACGCCACTCGAATCCACGAGCACACGTTTCGAATCCACGAAACGCCTTTAGCACACCGAATCCACGATGCCACGTCGAATCCACGACGCAAACTCAGCCGGTAAGAATATTGGCTTCGATGGTGATCCTTTGATTAGATTCTCATTGAGGAACCGTAGAAGAAATCTCTAAGCAAAGATTAGATCAATTCGACAAAAGATATGTTCTTGAAAGAACCGTCGAATTGACCTAAAAGAGGCTATAAAGAAGAACGATAAAAACCTAGCCTCTAGGGTTGCTCTCAAGTGTTTAATTAATCAATCGGTAAGTATCGAGAAACCCTAAGTATCTATTTATAACCCTTGGAAAAAGATAAAAATCGGTTTAGTAAATTTATCCCGACAGGGCATTGTGTACCGGTACCAAATAACGTGTTCCGGTACGCAATGGTGCAAACACAGATTTTTCTATTATGTTCCGGTACGCGAGTCTGTGTTCCGGTACGCAATGCAATTTACAGAAAATTCTGTGTCGGGTTTGAGGAACTCAAAGTGTGGTTCCGGTACGCAATGTAAAAATTGATTTTTCCAAGATAAGCTTTATCCAAATCAAATCTAGTACCGGAATCCAAACTTAAGAAAGGTTGTAAGTTAAAACCAAGTTCCTAAAACCAAGTCTAAACTGGGTTTCAATCATTTCCAGATTCCAATGATTATAAATGAACTTAAATCACCATGGTTTAATTAACCATACCTGAGTGTTATCTTGAGCTCATGTTGAATATTCAAAGAGTCTTCGAAAGCTGATTTGACAATTTGATCACTTTAAGACTCCGACTCAACTTACGAAATATGCCAACAAAAAGCCGTAACATCAATGACTGACCAGCACCAACCCGGTACAGTCGCACACTCCGGAGTGGCACTCGAGGGGAGCTACCTGCACGAGGAAGTAATCCGTCGGACATATCTCAATATAGCAGGGCTTAGTTACGACTATGCTCAAGGTGGGAGACTCCATGTCACTAACAAAACCCCGATCCCAATCCAATGCAAAAGTAAACATCCGGTCAACCGCCCAATATCCGCGGTTGCCGCAACACCCCACAAGTCCACAATCTGGTAAAATAATCAACATCCGGTCAACCGCGTAATGTCCGCGGCCGCCGCAACACCCCACAAGTCCAAAATCTGGTACAACCTTTTCCAGACTCGATGATCTCGACTACACTATCCCAAACCCCTACTCGAACCCGAGCAACATGAATCACAAGTCTAAATAAAAAGGAGAATAGAAACAATTATGGTTTCTCCTAAGTCAAATCCCAATATGATAGTGTAGCAATAAAAGATTGCCTATCTAGATGTCCATACAAGCATGCAAGTGTTCTCAAGAAAGATAGAAGAAAGAGTATCAGGTAACAATCTCATAAAGGAATAAATCATCGGATCATAATCACCATCCAACTATACATGTCCATAAAATCATCAAGTAGTACCCGCACATAGGATATATCCTCTTGTCCCATCTAATAATCAATTTTCATGAAAGACTAAGTGCTAAACATGGCATGTTAATATATCATCACTATAGTATATCAATCCCACATAGATAAGCTGAGAATTAATCAGATTACTTTAATCATGTATAATTTTCAATAGGGTGGCAAACCGATAATCAATAAATCAGGAGTCTCTCCAATAGCCCTAGTGAGTACGCCGTAAAAAGAGGTAAACAACAACCACCCACCTGGAACGCGCAGATCCGAAATCCGACCGGGCTGAAAACTGGCGTGCGCGTTCCCTCAGTGTCAACAGTCCCAACGAATCTAAAATCTCCCAAAAACTCCTCCCGAATCAACGGTGGCAAGTAAAACAGTGAAGTGTTGTCCAACAATACGGTGCAAAAATCAGCGGGCACGCGACAATGGAGTAGATGTGAAATCAAACACAATTTCTATCCGAGGCCAAAAAGGAAAATCTCACCTCAATCGTGATGAAAAGTTCCAACTTCCCTCTTCCTAGTGGAACACCAAAATCTCTGCGAAAACTGTAACAAAAGCCGAAGACAGTGTAAAACTTTGTCCTAGAAAATCTATCGCATGCTGTTTGCGCAACAATCCCAGAAACAGCCATTTTTCACCTGCAAAATCTACTCTGAAAATTCCAAAAAAAATCACGACTGTAATTCACATGAAGTGTAGATGCAAATCGAGTATTTAAACTCCCCGTTCCGATACCCGTAGGCCGAGAAAAGGCATAAACATTCCTCCGCTGTCCAACAATTGTCGCAGAAAAATGGGGTCTAAAGATGCTCCGAAAAACCTAGTAAAAGCACAAAATTGAGGGAAGTGGTAAATACGGAAAACGAAGGCCTACCTGTCGTGAAAACGATGCCGCAAGAATTGGCTGAAAATTCCTTCGGGGTAGCCCAGGGGTGCTCGCAGACTGAACAGAAACGAAAAAAGCCACCGAAAGAGGAACGTCGCAGTGCGCCGAATCGCAGAAATCATCGATGTCGCGGCCTCCAAAAATTCTTAAAATCCTAGGAAAGATAGTAGATAGGTGAAGGAAACTCTGCCACAAACCCTCCCTCGAAAACTCTCCAAAAAAAAACCAAGAGAATAGGGGGAGAAGGCCTATTTATAGGCCAAGGAACAAGGGGAAACAAAGGGGTTCGGGGTACGATTTCGGGCGCTCGAAAATTTTGGGCGCCGAACACGGGACAGCCTGGACTGCGCCCGGATTAATCCGGGCAAGCCACGCGTCCCGGACCACGCGGCAGCGGGGCGCGGCCAACCGGCTCGCGCCGCGTGGCCCGACAAGGGGGCGGGGTGGGCGGCGCCTGGCGAATGGCGGGGCGCCACGTGGTGCCTCCTCGCGTGGGCGCCATGCCGCCCCCGCCTGCCCCGCTCTGCCCCATCTACCCCGACCTGCTCCCGCCTATCCCCTACTGCCACGTGTTCGAGGCCACCACTCGCTGCGCCCAGCGCACGCGCCTGCCATGGACCGCGCCACCCTGCAACGTTGCGTGGACCACGCCGCGTGAGCTGGCTTCTCCCAAGCCGCCACGCGTCCACCCCCGGGTCCACAACTTCCCCTCGTGCACCCGAGTACACCGAAAACTTCTGGTTATTCGTTTTTGGGTGTCCGGACTCCAAAAAATACAAGCATATAGCCGATCTTGACCGTTTTCGCGCGCGCTGAATCCAAACCCGCAATCCGTTTTGCCAAAATCTACTTCTAGAAATTCGGCGGAAGCATCCGAAGGGGCAAACATGATCCAAACTTCGCATTGAGTCCATACTGAGTCCGATTTGCGCGCAACCCAAATCTAACCATCCACAAGGGCCTTCACAAGCTGCTGACCAAGTCGGAACTCTTCCAAGGGGGTCCGGGTCATCACATATATGTTGAGTTTCTATATTTTTAAAAATATCAAGTTATTGATATTTATAGGTTTTTAACCCTTGGATAAAACGATGTGTTGTTAGAATGATAGTGAATCCCTTGGATTTAGTGGATAGTTGGTAGAATAGCATGATCTAAAGGGTAGAAAACTTACAAGCATCAATTATTTTGTGCTTTTACAAGCATAATAACCGAACTCTCTCTCTCTCTCTCTCTCTCTATATATATATATATATATATATATATATATATGTATATATATATATATATATATATATATATATATATATATATATATATATATATATATATATATATATACATATATATATATATATATATATATATAGTAGAGTTTATATGTTTTTAAAAGCACAAGCATTAATATATAGTAGAGTTTATATGTTTTTAAAAGCACAAGCACATTAATGCTTGTGAATTTTTTACAATTGGATTTATATTGAAATTTGTGTTTTTGTAAAGTCAACTAAAGAGAGAGAAAGATAAAGTGAAAAATACAAATTCTAATATTCAATGGTAAAAAACTTACAAGAATTAATGTGCTTGTACTTTTAAAAACATATAAGTACTACTATATATATATATATATATATATATATATATATATATATATATATATATATATATATATAACAACTTTTCTTTTACGGCATCTGAAAAACCAACGCGCCCTCCATCACCTTCATCGCAAATTTGAAAAATAAACACGGTGCTGGATCCCCTTCATCGCATGCCCTACTCCCTCATCCAAGGCGAAAAACCCTACTCTTCATCTCCCTCACCCTCTCTTCGATCTATTGCTCAGATTTGATCGCACTGCTCCAGGGCTTTCCTCTTCCTCAGCATCGTGTTGATCGATCGTTCTCCGAAGAAGTCGAGGTAATCATCCGATCTCTTCTCGTCTCTTTCATTGGTTCTCTAATGGCGATTTGAGAAAATTAGGGTTTTCGAGCTGATCGGAAGTGTCCGTTTGTTAGTTTAGCTTGGGATCTTACTTTTAATTGGGGAATTTTTATTTTGATTGTTTCTGGTCCAATTCGATCTAATCTGTTAGGTGAACCAAGTCAATTTATTTCGTATCAACCAAGAATACATTGTACTTAAACCTGGAGACAAATTAAGTACAGTTGACATGCTTAAGCTCTTGGGCTTTTTGCACAATCCAAGTTCACCTAATACTTAGTTTGAGTGTTTGCTATATTGCAGAGACTAATACAAATCCAACCGAAATTGTTTCCTAGTTTTCAAACATCAAAAGATTTTTTTGGGATATTTTTTTGGGCAAAAATTTGATAAGAGCCCCTCAACTACAGGACATCTTAAGAAACCCCTTTATTTTTTTTTTTCCTTCTTTCTGTAAGGCAATCATTTAACTTCAACTTCTTTGGTTTGAGTTAATCCAGTTATTTAAATTAAGGTATTTTGCTTAATTATTGCAGTTTCATTTGCTAAAAGAAGATTGCATCCATCAAATATAATAAAATTGCTATTGGATTTATAAACAGCTAAACGATCCGTGCCGCTTTCGTACATTTGCTGACTCCTGTCGCTCCTTTGTGTTATTCATCAGAATCCAAAGAGTGATGATTTTTCTGCTGAACTTAAAAGTTGGAAGCATATATGTGCAGCACTTTGACATTGCATTTTTTTTTTCTTTTTATAGTCCGGAAACAGTGACAATGAACTATTGAAGGCGTCCCTTGGTTCTGTGGAGTACATTGCTTCTTTATGTAAATCTGATGAATCTGAAACAATAAAAGCAGTAAAATTGTCTGCATATGCTCCAGATTTTGTTCAAGCTGCTCTATCAATCAATAAGAAGGTAAGACATGCCCTGGGTCCCATTTAGTGTGGCCTGCATTTTTAATATCATGTGTACTACATGTTCAGCAATTAACTGCCTAGGTGAAGTTCTTCGTAAATGTCGAATTAATCATATGAAGTACTTTCTACACTTTTAGGTTATTCCTAATCTCTCCAAATTGGTTTTTGTAAATTCAGTTTTACTTGATAAACATCTGAAATACCTGATACACTTTTAGGTTATCCTTGATCTCTCTGTATTGTTTTTCTAAATGCAGTTTTACTTTTCTATTAAGATATATAGAATTATGTCTCAACATTTCCTACATAATTTAATGAGTTTCAAGAGGTAACATGGATTCATCAGCCATAGGATGTCAGCAACTATGCTTCGGCGAGTAACAGTTTAAGAATATCTAATTGATGTTCAAATGTAGTGTTTGAACACTCTTACAGGTTAATTCTTGCCAATATAATTCAATTCAACAATTATTATCTTATTCAAACCTTTGATCCTCATTAAGAAAGAACCTAAATTCACAACTTAGGATCTTATGGTTAATTGGTTGATCAGACCATGTGGTTGTTCAACTTGGCTGTTCATTCATCTGGTGGGTTGATCGTCAATCTATGCATGAAGATTTCAACCTGTTTGACAAGTAGCAATTGCTATATGCATATTCATAACCATATTGATATATGCATATTCATAACCATATTTATACTCTATACATATGTACATATACATATACACACATATATAAGTATAAATATGTACACATGGAAAAAAACTACTTTTAAGATATGTGAATGGACAGACAAATTTTAATATTAGTTAGGTTAGTCGATAAAACTACTTTTACCATGTAGCTAGAGAGGTGAAACGAGCTCTCGGCCCTAAAAGCAGAAGCTCCTAATTTACATTTCTTAAACTAATTTGTATACACTGATAGAGGGGGAGAAGAAACCAGTAAAATGAGGGGATTTTTTAAAAATGACCCTGTCACTTTTCATATTTTGCAAAATGACCCTCTCAAAAAAAAATTTGTAAAACTAACCCTCCTTTTGCCACGTCGGCGCCACGTAGGGTAGACTGCGTGAAGGCGCTGAAGCGGGCAGCGCCTTCACAATATTCCTATGAAGGCGCTGAACCCCTCAGCGCCTTCATGCCACTGTTGAAGGCGCTGAACCCCTCAGCGCCTTCATAGGAATATTGTGAAGGCGCTGACCGCTTCAGCGCCTTCAGCGTACACATAAGGTGTCGAGGACTTGGGCATTTTTCGCCGCGAAAATTGACTAAGTCCGCAGTGCAAGTGAAAATTCCCTGTAGAGGCGCTGAGCTAATCAGCGTCTTTAGTGTTCTGCACTGAAGGCGCTGAGTAGCTCAGCGCCTTTAGTGTAAAACATTAAAGGCGCTGAATAGATCAGCGCCTTTAGTGTAAAACACTAAAGGCGCTAAGTGGCTCAGCGCCTTTAGTGTAAAACACTAAAGGCGCTGAGCGGTTCAGCGCCTTTAACTTAATGTTAAAGGCGCTGACTGGCTCAGCGCCTTTACCTGCAGCTGCTAACAATACTTAACATCACCTTAAAAAAATCCCAAATTTGTACAACAAGTTCAAACATTGACAAATAACTTTGAAAAGTAAAAACTACATTCACAAACAGCAATTGATCAACCAACAATCATTTCATAGCATCAAAAAATAAAATTTAGAAAAATTGAGGCTTGAGTAACATCAAAAAATAAAATTTACAAAAATTGAACTCAAAAGCTCAATTTTGAGCACGTCCTCGACCTCGACGTCCTCGCCCACGCCCACGTCCACGCCCTCGCCCTCGTCCTCGCCCTCGCCCACGGGGAACAGCAAGCTCGATGATAGGTATATCATCGAGAAGCTCGACTGCTGCCGACTGATCGAGCTCCTCGATGATACCACCCTCATCCTGTGACGCAATATGCTCGCGCTCCTGTGGCGATGATGATCTTGGACGACGGCGTGAATATGTCGATGCAAAAGATGTCCGTGAGACTGGCGGCGGGAGCGATGCTGACGTCGAAGGAAATGTCATCGGTGCCTGAATGGTAGGAGATGGAGATCGTGGCACCTGAAAGAATGTAAATAGTTTGTTAATATGAATTTGAAAACTTAATTTGAATTCTATGCTAAATGGTACCTGATGACTCGAAGTCGCTCCCTCATCGGAAGGTCGGGTTGCCTCTCTGGCCGTAGGTTCAGATGGTACATCATGTAGTACCATCTGAATATTGCCGCCCATTTCTCTCAAAGTCTGAAGAATAGTATCAGTCGGCGGTGGGTTAATATGAATTTGAAAACTTAATTTGAATTCTATGCTAAATGGTACCTGATGACTCGAAGTCGCTCCCTCATCGGAAGGTCGGGTTGCCTCTCTGGCCGTAGGGTCAGATGGTACATGCTGTAGTACCATCCGAATATTGCCGCTCATTTGTCTCAAAGTTTGAATAATAGTATCAGTCGGCGGTGGGTCCTGCACTATCTGGTCGACAATGGTTTGAACATGTCGTAGTGTGTCGGCCTGCATTATAAATTAGAAATTAAAATTAAATTTATATGAGGAAAGTTGAATACAGTAAATTTATATATATAAATTTTAATACCAGTGATCTCTCGACATGCCCACGAGGGTGGAAAGTCAGCGGAGGACGCTGTACTGGATGAGAAATCCATCGTCGTGTAATGCTCCAGTACCACTGCATGTATATGGATGTCGCTTGCAGTGGGTCCTCACCAGCAGCCGGGGCTTGATCAAAAATGCGATCAAGCCTCTCGGACCACCTCTCAATGTGGGCAGCATGAAATGCTATCCAGTCCTCATCCGCACGCCCACGTACTGTGATGCGTGGGATTGACTCCACATTGACAGGTATATGCTGCAGAAGACCGAACTGCCGCATGACTCGGTCTGGCACGTGCATCTCCACGATATGAAAGCATATCAGGACTGTCCGTGCACGCCAGACCGCTGAGCCATGCACACAGAAATCAGGTAATGTCTCTATAACCTGATCTGTGTAGGGCATCCATATAACCTGTTAATCGACAAAATGATTAGTGTTGAATAAAACATCTACATACTTAAAGTATTTAATAAAAGATCTACATACCTGCGCCTCTCGCTGCTGATCCAGCTCGTCTCTGTAGAACTCAATGTCACACGTCTTGACATTGGTTCCGTAACGCAGCCCTCCAGTGTTGCCCCATCTAGATTATAAAAAACATATATTAGTTGCATTTATAATTGAAATATAAAAATCTACTTTATGAAAAAAATATCTTACCGGCAACCCAGGGGTCGATCGACTATCTCGGGTTGATCTAGGATGCGCGTAGGTCGGCCGATGTGAAGATGGTCCCAAGCCCAGATCTGTAAATTCACGCCAACAGGTTAAATTAATTAAACAAATATATATTACCAATATAAAGATAAATCTGAAATCCAGAAATCAGATTTTATACCTGCAATAGGGTAGCAAAACAACAGCATTCGGCCTTCCCGTTCACCGCGGCATCTGCTAGTGCCCGATATAGATATGCGAGAGTCGCGGCACCCCACGCATAAGCGCCGCAGATATCAAAGTCCGCTAAAAGTGGTAGCCACTTTAGATGAACTCTGTATCCGCTGGGGTTTGGAAACAGACTACCCCCGATCTGATATAGCATATAAGCACGGGCGGTAGCTGCGACTAATCCGGCGGGGGCATCCAGAGGTATATTATGAAAATGTTGATATAACCAATCAAGTGAAACCTGATACCTCTGGATGTTATCGGGTAGCGCCCCCAATAAGTCCATACACAGAGCCCTCCAGTCGTGGAGGGTGGAACCAGAGACCGGTGCACCATGCACACGGAGACCCGAAATGACCGCCACATCCTGGAGTGTGACGGTCATCTCACCGTGGCGGAAATGGAAGGTCTGGGTCTCCAGTCTCCACCTCTCGGCAAGAGCGCCCAGTAGAGCTTGATCCAGTACCAACCGTCGCAGTCGGGATAACCCGTAGAATCCCGACTGGCGAAGCAGGTCGAGTACCCCTGGATGATCAAGCTCCCACTGGTTCATCTTGCGGCCGTGCTCTGCGAACGGGACGGGACGATAATCCTGTAATGCAAAAAAAAATATAGTTAGCTCTTACATATAAAATATAGTCAGCTTATTTATAATATTTGAAAAAAAAAAAAAATGATAGCTCTTACCTCAGTCCTGATAAAGGCCGACCTATGACGATGCTGGTCTACCAAGACAGTAGCATCAACCGGCCCCGCGTCCTCGTGATCTGCCATCTGCAATAAGCAATCTACATATTAGTAACATGATAGCTAGAAATAATTAAATATTAAGACAAAATAAATATAATTGTGTAAATCATACGCCGACGTCCTTGTTGCACTATTGCTGTATTTTGTGGACAAGTGCTCCTATAATGGCCTTCCTGCTTACAAATGGAGCATTTCCCTCGTCGGCCACCCCCCTCGTCCATTACATTACGAATACGTGTAGATCGTGGACGACCTTTCTTCCTTCGTAAAGGGGGCGGTACAATCGGGGGACCTTGGGGTCGTGGCCAGTGGCGTCTATCAGGAACAGGATGTAATTGTGGTGCGTACGTCGCACGATAGCAGTCTGTACTATACCAGTGTGAAGTAAAATTCTCGTATGGTAATCTCAATTGTGATGTACTACAAACTGCTAACACATGCGAGCAAGGTATTCCTGTTAGATATAATTCACAACATGAGCATTCGACATTTGAACCATTGACGATCACTTTGTAGTCGAAATGTTCAGTTTTAACTTCAAATTCGGTGAGTCCAAATCTTACAATATCATGTGCCCGCGCCGTATCTAAATTCAAATTAATCTGATTTTTTACTTTACTGACAAAAGCGTGAGTCCAAAGTTCACCGTCCTCACGGCGCTGGCAGAAATAGGTATTAAGCTTATAAAAAGTAGACGCAACAAAAGCTGTGATAGGCAAACCACGGGTGTCCTTAAGAACCCCATTTAAGGATTCAGAAAGATTTGTAGTCAATATTCCAAACCGTCTGCCTCCATCAAATGCTTTTGCCCAGTACTCTTTATATCTGTCTAGATTATGGACCCACTCCCATGCATCGTTATCCAACACCTTTAATTCTTCCTTCAGCTGATTATATTCCGTCGGTGTTGCAGCCTTTCCGATTTCCCAGAATTTACTTAACAATATGTCGGTCTTGAAGCGCTTTTTCATGTTTGCTTTCATATGTCGAAGACACCAACGATGCGCGTGCCCTCGTGCTGGACGATAGATATCAGCAACTATTTCCTTCAATCCAGGAAATCGATCAGATATTAAACAAATCTCTCTATCACGGGTAACATAGCGATGCAAGTTATGCAAAAACCATCGCCAACTCCCGGCATTCTCTCCCTCACAAATTGCAAATGCCAAAGGATATAATCCATCATTTGCATCTACAGCCGTCGCTATCAAAGCATGACCTTCGTATTTGCCGTATAAATGTGTGGCATCAATACTAACCAACGGCCGACAATTTGCGAATCCATGGATCGAAGGTCCAAATGACCAAAAAACACGATGAAAGGGAAAAATGCCATCTCGCGGCCACATATGATCCAGATGCCATTGAGTACCAGGATTATAATTCTTTACCATTGAAAGGTAACGAGGTAAGTCAGTGTACGATTGCTCCCAGCTCCCGTAAATAATTTGTAATGCTTTCATCTTTGATTGCCAAGCCTTCCAATATGTTATGTCAGTATGGAACTCTGCTTGCACCATATCTCGAATTTCTTTTGGCCTTAAATTAAGTCTAGCTTTTAACACCGGAAGGATCAATTGACATATAAGGGTGGAATTACAGTTACGGTTCGCCGCATTCAGTATTGGAATTACACATGTGTGTGGACCAGCATATGTTTTTACCCTAAAATATGTCGTATTTTTGGGTACTGAAGCATGTAATCTCCAAGAACATTCCTCTACTAAGCATTTGACAGTGTACGTCGTTTTTGTAGATTTCAAAACTTTCATTTGTACATTATGCTCAATATGCCACCGGTCTAGTGCATCCAATAAAGATGGCTTATCTTGAAAGACACGTCCAGCCCAACTCTCGTCGATGCTAGGTCGACCAGTATTGATTTGTCGAATATTAAGATCTGTATGATCTACAACATACTGATTAATCCAATTAGTATCGGAAAGAAAACGATCCGGATGATCAATAAATTCATTTTCCTCGTCAGGATTGTCTACGTAATCATTGCTGATTTGTGGGTTGTCCACTTGAGTGTAAATTGCATTTGCAAGATCATTTAACCCTCCATCATGATTTTCATCTATATCTGGAAATGGAACATCCGGTTCGTCATCCTCACTACTATTCAGATCATCATGGATTGGTGAATCCTCATGATTAATATCACTATCACCACCCCTGTCAACATTATCACCTCCTTCCTCAACATTCGTATCAAATTCATTAATAGCAGGTGGATTCCAATGTTCATAGGAATTAGATAACCTGTAAATTTGGTAAACATAAAATTCCAACATTGCCATTAATTTAAAACTTAACATTTAATTTATATTTGTACTTACCCCCAATCAGAAGGTTCTAGTTGTAAATGAGACATCCTTGGTTCAATACGGGAGGTCGTGCATTGTTCGCGTGATGTCGTGGCATGCGTGCGGTGTCCGCGTGAGGTCGTGGCTTGCGTGTGTCCGCGTGAGGTCGTGGCTTGCGTGTGTGTGGTCGTAGGTGCCACACATGTGGTCGTTGGTGGCACACTACTAAACGAGCAAGGTACAACACTCTCAATCGGGTCATACTCACTTTCTCTGCAATGTATATAATATTTAAGTCCATTTAAATAATATGCTAAATGACAAAATGACAAAATTATTAGGTTGTTGTTCTAACCTTGTCATTCTGACACCACCTTGGTGTGGAATATGTTGATCACTCATTACATTGGCGGAAGGACCCAAATCAATATAATTGTGGAGCATACTCGTGTAATAACCTTGCGGTTCAAAATTTTCCGACGGTTGTAACTCTTTCTCAATGTATACCGTCACAACACCATGATGTTCACATAATCCGATCATTCCCTCCAATGATTCATCATCTAGTACTTCGTGAGCTAAATATCCACCACCGACCGTGGGACAACCAATAGTAAATTTTAAACGAAATTGTTCTCTTGTACAATTTACTAAACGATACATTCTCCTCTCAAACCTACTATATGTACAATCAGAAGGTATCGCGATTAACTTTTTTTGACCGCCGATATATCGTGGACCATTCCCATCGATAACTAATTGTCCATCCCAATGAACACTTATGGGCATGCGATTAGTAGCCATTTCAACTACAAAACAAAATTTAACCACTTCAAAATACTACTTTTAACTTCTCACTGTGAGGGGATCTCTCACAGTGAGCGATCTCTCACTACTGTGAGGGGAAGCTCTCTCACTGTGAGAGAGTGATGTTTACTCTCTCACAGTGAGCTCATAGTGAGTTCACAGTGCTTCTAGCCCTAAATTACAGTATTGTTTAAATAGACTTTGCAGCAAAATTATAAGTTGTGTTCTTATCGTTTAAATTTTTATTTTTTTGGGGGGGGTTAATCAGTGAGAGAGCTAAGCTCTCTCACAGTGAGAGATCAAGCTCTCTCACTGTGAGAGATCACTCTCACAGTGAGAGAGTGAAGCTCTCACAGTGAGAGATCAAGCTCTCTCACTGTGAGAGATAACTCTAATCTCTCACTGTGAGAGATCTTGATCTCTCACAGTGAGAGATCAATCTCTCTCACAGTGAGAGATCAAGCTCTCTCACTGTGAGAGATCACTCTCACAGTGAGAGAGTGAAGCTCTCACAGTGAGAGATCAAGATCTCTCACAGTGAGAGATAACTCTAATCTCTCACTGTGAGAGATCTTGATCTCTCACAGTGAGAGATCAATCTCTCTCACAGTGAGAGATCAAGCTCTCTCACTGTGAGAGATCACTCTCACAGTGAGAGAGTGAAGCTCTCACAGTGAGAGATCAAGATCTCTCACAGTGAGAGAAAGAAAGAGAGAGAGAGAGAGAGAGAGAGAGAGAGAGAGAGAGAGAACTCACAGTTCACAGTGAGAGAGGAGCAATGCGACGGCGACGGCGACGGCGAAGGCGGCGACGGCGAAGGCGGCGGCGACGGCGAAGGCGACGGCGACGGCGACGGCGAGGGGCAATGCGACGGCGAGATCGGCACGAGCTCTCTGCGGGTCTGCGGGATGAAGAAGATGAAGAAGATGAAGTGCCGCACACTGCTGCCCGCGCGGGGTTATTGCGGTGAAGAAGACGCTGAAGCGGTCAGCGCCTTTAACATTAAGTTAAAGGCGCTGATCCGATCAGCGTCTTTAACATTAAGTTAAAAGCCGCTGAACCGCTCAGCGCCTTTAATGTTTTACACTAAAGGCGCTGAGCCACTCAGCGCCTTTACTCTTTTACACTAAAGGCGTTGAGGCACTCAGCGTCTTTACAGAGAAGCCATATTTGGCTTACACTGAGGACTTAGCCATTTTTCCACGAAAAATGACTAAGTCCTCGACGCGGTTATAGTATATGCTGAAGGCGCTGAATGAACCAGCGCCTTCAGCATATATCATGAAGGCGCTGAAGCGATCAGCGCCTTCACAATATTCCTATGAAGGCGCTGATCCATTCAGCGCCTTCACATTGGCATGAAGGCGCTGAGGGGTTCAGCGCCTTCATAAGAATATTGTGAAGGCGCTGACCGCTTCAGTGCCTTCACGTTGACTACCCAGCGTAGCGCCGAGGTGGCAAAAGTAGGGTTAGTTTTGCAAAAAAAATTTTCATAGGGTTAGTTTGCAAATTTGAATGTTTGGGAGGGTTATTTTTAAAAAATCCCCGTAAAATGAAGGGAAATTATGTGCTACTACATCCTAATCATTCTTTCAATAATTGCTTCTTCTCCTCAACATCATAGGAGACTTTTCATCTAGAAGTTTTTTTTAGTTATGAGTCATGATTATATTAGCTAATTTCTTGTTGGCCCATTAGAAAGAATTGGATAAGGTAGCTACCTACAACATTTCCCTAGAGACAATACATCATTAAGCGGACTCAACTCAATCATTAGGCATGTTGGTTTCACCGGAAGTAATGTGAGGTGAAATTATTTCTAGCAGTAAATGTATGTCCATTTTCTGATTCCAGACACATTGTATTTGTCATGGCCACTTCCATCTCTACTTTAAAACTACAACAAATCAAACACAGAATCAGATTTCAGACTCAAAAAATCGCGGGTCGCCGACATCACTAAGTTCTGCGGCTGCTGCTGCCTATATTGCAGCAGCTTGCTGCTGCCTGAGGCAGCAGCAGCCTGCTTCTGCCTTGCAGGCTGCAGGACAGCAGCAGCAGCACCATGGTAGAATCATTGTGGAGTAAAGGCATACTTTCATTTCCCTTCAATCTTTTAACTCTCTCTCTCCCCATCACTTGATCTACCAAGTGGTGTGAGTAAAGGCATTGTGATGTTAAAATACTTCTCCTTGAATAATAGACAAGAACATGTGATAGAATCTAAAGGGCAAAATCTCTGACCTGTAGCTATTTTTCAAGTATCTTGGGAAACTGGCTTTGTAATTATATTGCTAGTCTTTGGGGTGAAGGCTAACTTAGTTTTGGTATATTCCCTAATGCTAATATCTCTGTAATGTGCTGTATTTCTCTATTAATATTCCTTCTCCTTTTAGGTCATATGCAGTTAGTTGTCTCGGACAGCTATATTTCTTACTTTCACACTGTTAGCTTAGATGGCAGAAACATTCATCCCTCTTCTTAGTAATGTCTCATTCCTCATCTTAGTAAAACTCCAATTCCAATTTTGCACTACGACTCCTTGCAATTTTACTTGACGACCGCACAGAGTTCTCCTAAACGTGTCATGGATCGAATAGTCTTCAAATAATTACATAGGGGGGACACTTAGAATTAAGAACCAGCCTCTTTATCAGATTGTCTCCAAAAGGTAGCATAAATGCTAATATTCTGCAACTAAATTTGCATTAGAAAAAAAAAAAAAAAGGAGAAGATCCAGATCATGTTGATATCATAGCACTTGGCAAGCAACTCACTTGGCATTGCATGAGGATTGCTTGGCATTGTGGACATAAGATCACAAAATGAATATGCTCAGTATTGCTTGGCATTGCAAGAGGATTTCTACCACTGCAGTTGCTAGGACAAGAAAGATTAGAGATCATAATGGCAGTCAAAGATTTGTATGCGTGAATTATTACTCGGTTTTGTGATTCATAATATTTCCAAACTTATATTTGGCGATGATAGGTGCATAATGGTTTGAGAATTTAGGTGTATTTAATTGATTGATGATTTTAACATAATCAAGTTTTTAGAAAACTTTTTGTACTTTTCTTTTGCTCAATTATTATAATCTTGTTGAGTTTTTTGAGTATTCATTGTTGTGTAATTGTGTAAGTCATGTTTGTTGTTTGTGTGGTTATGTTACTCATTTTCATAAACCATAGATTTATTCTAAGTTTTTTTTAAGAAGATTAGTGGAATTTGATGCCTATATTTATATCAAGCTCTTTATCGTTGCAGCTCTCTCAGTTGCATTCAGCCAAACAGAATAGGTGTAGTTGTAATTGTTGCATGTCCAGCAAACAGAGATCTCTAATCATGTACGCATTTACTGCTGCTAACCAAACGGCACCGAAATGCAAAGGTGAGGAACCCAATTGTACAATTGAAAGGTTAGCAACCAAACTAAACCTCCTAACAAGCTTGGGTTTGGAGACCTCTGTTGCAATTTACCCTTTTTACATCCTACCAGGCAATAGCGCTTATGTGATTTCTTTGTTTGATTACCAGCCACAATCAAAGAATGGTGTCAATAGTTTTGGTGGTCTTGGAGCAACCCCTGTGGACTCTCTCGATACACTCTACATAATGAGCCTGGAAGATGAATTTCAAAAGGCTAGAGAGTGAGTCATATTCTTTTTCATATTAATTTTGTAGTTTGGTGCCAAAACTTCTCCATTTGAGTGCTACCCATGAAATTTTATATGGTTTTCTAGACATGATTATATAGTCTAGATATTATACTTTTGAATGGAGAAACCATTTTTTGCCATTCCGCATTGAGACTCTGGCATCTGTACGTAAGTGCTGTGAATTGATATGTAAGCACTTGTTAGAAAGAATTTTGCAGGTAAAGGCTTCTTATTATATAAACAGGTTTTGTATGAGATGAAATTTTATCAGGCTAGTTCTATGCACAATTGTTTTGTTTTTTGTCTTCAATTTTTAAGGTTGAAGAGGGATATAGTGATGAAGAAGAGATCCATGCACTTCCTTATGTACTCCCCTTGCATGCATTTTGTGTTGTCGATCCAACTTTGGTTGCTAGATTGTTTAATACTTATTAAATTTTTGTCTAAGTTAGTGTTGGCTTTGGTGAATTAATTATTTGTGCTAATATTTATTTTTGTCTACCATTTTAGGATGTATATTTTATCTGCGGTAATATATGTAGGATCGTTGCGCTAACCATTAATTCTAAAAGCTCGAGCGGTAAGAAATACGCAACCAATTCACTTAAAGCGTACAGACACGCCCACGGGTCTCGACCGGACTTAATTCACCTGGACGTTGGGTCTATTGTTGGGCCTCTTGTCGTTAGGTCTATTGTGGACCGCAGTCCCACTCAACTTATTGGGTTCATCCAACTTAATTTATTGGGCTCATCCAACTCAACTTATTAGTCTCCTGGGCCTATTGTCATGGGCAGGAATTGGACCTATTTTTAATCCATAAATAAATAGCCAACAATATATACATTACAAGAGGGCACAACTAAATTAAAAGCAATATATACGCTATAAGAGTGATACATTTGAAGATCTTACTAATTCATCGTGAATAAAAAAGTGATGAAACTTTATTTGTTCTTATTATTTCGAGTGCTTATGCAATAGTAGAATTTTTTGTATTTTTTGATTGTGATTAGTATTGTTGATTGAAATTTACTAATGTTGAAACAGTTAATTTTTTTGTTTTTTACTGTAAAGTTTTTATATTGACATGTTTATTTAGTGTTCCATAGTTTATGGTTGTTTTGGAGTATTTGTTTAAATTAATAATTTTTTTTTTTACAGTCGACAATTGTTTAAATTAACGATTTTTTTTTAAAATCAACAACTATTTAAATTAACTATTTTTTTAAATCGATAATTATTTAAATTAATAATTTTTTTTTAGAGTCGGCAACTAGTATATTACATATTCTAAAAAGAGTCGGAAAAAAAAATTTCAGACACTGTATTAAAGTGTTGGTATATTTATTCCCAACGTTTTTAAAAGCGTCCGAATTATTTTCACCGATGCATTAAAATATCGTTAATTATTATTCAAAGTGTCTTTTAAATGCAAGATTTGTTGTAGCGCGGGCGTGTTGCTACCGGATATGCTAATAAGTGATCCACATGGTCTTTGATCTAAAATAAAATATAAATGCAACTCACTTATTGATCATTTATCTCCCTGCATGCCATATGTTTGACTTTGTTTTCCTCACCATCAAGCCAGGGTTGCATGAACTAGAAATTTTCAATTATGGTAATTTAAATTAGTTATACAAAGAAAAAAAGAAAAACATATTAACAATGTAAAATAATGCAACGGTGATAAACAACTTGCTTTATTACACTACATCCTCAATAAAGAAGAAAATAGAAAACGATTAGGCTCTAATTAAGTTGTCTAATATAATTTATCATATTTTTATTTTATCATTCCATAGTTTAAACAAGCTATAATTAACTATTCTGCAATATTATTAAATAATATTTTTGGATAGACATGCTGATCAAGTGTAAATTATAAGATAATTAATATGCTATATATATATATATATATATATATATATATATATATATATATATATATATATATATATATTATAGCGTCTTATATTTTACAAAAAGATATTATTTTACATAATTAAAAGTACACTAAACTACGTGACAATAAATTAAAGTTTATTTAAAAGGTTAATGTATATCGCAAAAGTAATAAGTAATTTCTTAATCAGCATTCCAGCCGGACATTGCAGGCCACCGCCCTTGCCCAAAACATCAGCTGCTCCTTCATGTCGGCCGCCGATCGGTTATCCGCCGCCCATTTGAGCGTCGGCGGGGCCGATCTCTGCGCGCACCATGCCTCCGACAAATACGGCCTCTGGACGTTGCTGCTGCCACCGTCGTCGTCACCGCCGCCGCCATCGACCTGAGCCTTCTTCTCGCGAAGGCCGGGGATCATGCTCGCGAGCCTCTCGTCGTTCAGCCCTACTTCGTCAAACACGAATCCCAGATCTTTGAACCCTTGCACCTCGATCGACTCGAGAGCGCTCGAACTCTGCCACTTGTTCTCTTGAAATGCTCTCTTGTAATCGCCGGCGTGTGGCAGCTGGTAATTGTAATGCAAGTTGGTGCAGCATTTTCTCATGCGCCGGGGCACTTGGTACCTCCCCATGCTCGCGTTCCGCATCAAATTTTTCTGAGAGCGAATAAAAGTTAAGTAGAAACATATATATATATATATATATATATATATATATATATATATATATATATATATATATATATATATATATATATATAACATGATAATATATGTACGTGTGAATTGTAACTTCACCTTAGGACTACTACTATCAAAAGAGTGGAAAGAATTCTGCGGCGACGGCATCGAAGGGGCCCGAAGGAGGGGTGGCTTCTTATTGTTGTTTGGTGTAGACAATGAAGTTGAGGTCTGTGTTACGTCGGCTTCTTCGTCGTCGTCTTCATCCTCAGTGGCGGTCTCCTTCCCTCCTGCGTGGAGCGGCGGCTGCGACGGTGCTAGCAAAAGAGATCGATCGGCGAAAGAATCGACTACCGACGATTTTTCCGCTGCGGAGACTAAGGGATCTTTAATGTGCTGAATTGTGCTCATAAGGCTCATGTCCTTAGATTTGTTAGGCAAAGGAAGAGGCCTTTGTGGGACTGCTAATCTTCTACTACTACTATGCAAGGTGTTGTGAAAGAACCAATACTCATCCAAAAGATTCATTGGCACCAATTTGTTCCATTGTTTGGCGACACTTTTGGATGGCCCACATGATGTCTCTTCCTCCTCTCCCTCTAAACTCATATTTTTCTGCTGTAGAGGGATATCTGTTGAGAGAGAGAAAACAAAAAGAGGAACAAAAGTTATTAAGGTAGAAGGGACTTCTTTGTTGGGCCTTGAGTGGCAACTTCCCCCTTTTCCTACAGCTTGAGGATTTATTATTGTTCGATGCTAAAGTGCCAGTTGGGAATTGTAGTTGAACAAATCAAAAAAAGTTGTAATCTTGCATCTCCATAATTTAAGGTCAACTTTTCTCCATTATTCTTGTTTATTTTTTTTAATATTAAAAACCAAAATTTTTTTTTAAGGTGCCTTTTGCTTTGTCTACAGAATAACGTATTATGATATTCTGCCAAACAGATTATTTTTTATTATAATATTTTATTTCGATTAAATATTATTATTTTTAGTTATTTTAAAATAATTTAGGTAAACTATTCCACAGTTTCCATAGAATAGTGTTATTCCAAATTTTATTAAGATTATAAGTTGATTTAAAATTTTGTTATATAGATATAATATCTCATATATTATAATAAATTATTAATAATACTACATTTATATCTATTATTTATATTTAAATATTATAATAAATTATGCTTAAATATTATAATAAATTATTTTTACTAAATAACTAGAATTTGAAAAAGAAATTTATTTTTATAAAAAATTATTTTTATTAGATCATAATTTATAATAAATTTTTTATATCAAATATTATAATAAATTAATTCTACAATAAATTATTTTTATGACAAATTATTTTTATTAAATTATATTTTATATTAAATTCAACCATCATTTTTTTTATTATTCTACAAAATTAACCAAATACAGTTTTTGTTATTCCTAAAAATAATAATATTATAAACCAAACACAATTTTATTTTTATTTTTAATTATTTTCAAATACTCTCAAAAAAAAAAAATTAATATTCATTATTCTTGAACCAAATGGACGGATAAGATAAGGTAGGAGAGAATATTTACAATTAATTCCTACAATCCTAATACATGTACCTGATTTATTTGGTTATGAAACATATAAATCTGACAATAACTTATTTTCACTTCTTCATTTTCTTAAAGAGAAAGTATTTTAGTATCCAACTATATATATGTTGCATCTATTGCAGGCTAGCTAATAATTATAACAAGAGTTGTAAGATTTATTCACCAACATATCCAAATAGTAAGTATTTATTTGGCAATTGATATCATTTTCATTTTTCTATTTTATATAAAATAGAACTTCTACATGAAAATAATAGAAGAGTACAATAATTAATTATTTGCAATCTTTACATACAAGTTTATTTTGGCAACAAAATATTATAACTTAGAAGCAATTTAATAAAATAGTATTAATTATCACTTGGCTGAAGTATATTGTACAGTAATAACTAACAACAATAACATAAAAAAAAATAAATAATAATAAAAAATAAGTCATCAATAGCTGGGCCAACAGTGCAAAATAATAATATAATAATAGAAGGGTTTGGTTACTAGCTAGTCATGGTGTGATTTGGGGTGGTGTTCACAGTTTGGCTTCAAATCGAAAACCAAATTAAATCACACCAAATAAGATAATTTAGTTCATTCTATATGGCTTTTAGCCTGGTTTAGTTTTGAATATAGCTAAATTTTGATTTTTGATTTTGGTTCGATTTTAATTTGTGCACACTTTTTATATAAATTATTTATTAAAATTTTTATAAATATGATCAAAACTTGATCGCATATTAACATATTTTTTAAAATTCCATGTTTATGATCAAATTTTTTGTGTTCAATTTTGACTTATTATATTATGAATTGACTAATAAGAAAAACAAAAAATATACGAAATAACAGTAAAACGAATTAATTCAATTTGGTTTGGATTGATTTTAAGAATAAATCGACTCAATTTAATTGTAAATTTTTAAAAATTGAATAATTTGGTTTGGGTTAAGAGTAGCTTGAAAACCGAACGGGGACGAAAGCAATTACAATTTCTTTTTTTTTTCTTTTTTTTTTTTTTGAAAGAGAAAAGAAATGAAACATATATATACATTATCCTGTATAGAATAAAACTAATTACATGCTTAGAAGCGTGATGGGGTGATGTTGGTGTTTGTGTGTTACGAAGCACCTCCTCACGGGAAAAGCACTTGATGAAAGGCTGCGTTTGGACACATCGGGAGAAGCAGGTGGCAGCATGTGCTGTGGACCCGCGGCGGCTCGCGTATGATTTTCTCTTTCAGATTTTAGTGTGCGGATCTGCGGGGGCACAGCTGTTGCAGAGAGAGAGAGAGGGGCAGACTTGCACAGGATAAGGTGTCCGTCATGTGATTTCGGGTACGTGGCGACAGACTATTGGTTGGGAAGGCTGCTGCGTTTTGTGGCCGCACGTTACGGAGCTGGTTGCTGCTATATGTAGGGGCCGATCACACCTTGGCACAAGAAACCAACGGCCCATGCTGCTTAATTTAATATATACTACGTGTACCTCCCATGGTATGAGACTTTTAACTTTCATTTAATAAATACTAGTGAAGTGTCCGTGCTGCGCCGCGGGTATAATTTTTTCAATAAATATTTTTTTTTATTTCATATTTTCGATAAATGTTACATAACGTACAATATAACCTTGCAGTGCACTATCGTAATAAGGAACTAAACGGGAAGAAACATAATTATTAACCTTCAATAATTAAAGTTGAATGAAACCCAAAGCATGTCGTATATTCAGAATTTTTTGTTTTAAAACGTCAAGAATGATCGAAGAATACATTTCCTTTTGTTTTCTTATACAGGAGTTTTACCTCTTTTAACTATAAACAAAACCATTACTTGCACTATGTCTAACAATCCATTGCATGATCCAAACAAATTTTATAAAGATAGATATAGCAAATTCAATGCCTAATTTTATAAACACAATATATACTATTTGTCGCGAAACGAATCAGCTCTAGTATTCAAAAGTTATTCTAAATTTCTGTTGTCTACATCCCGTTAATTTTCATTGTTTCCTGGCATTTTATTTAGCACCGGTGAGTGATTTGAATTCATCAGAGTCCACAACATGAAAGCAAGAGCGATGAAATTTAACCAGAAGTATGTAACTGCATCTTATGTCTAACCCAGCTGGAAATCAGATTCTTAAGAATGAACACAATCCAAAACACAAACAGCACAAAAATGGAAGTTAAATGAGAAGCGATCTCAATGTAATGCATCTCAGATTTTAGAATAACATGAATACAAAACTGAACCGTTTAAAGTCAACGAATAACTTACAACTATCGTTTGAGTACGAATTGTATACTATGTTTATACTTCAAACGACATTGCTCACTCTGAAGAGTTCAAACTGGGTTACATGTAATAAAGGGATTCCTTGACATACATATCTAATTAATTAAGCAACCAACGACTGTTGGCAGTTTATACTTCAAACGACATTGCTCACTCTGAAGAGTTCAAACTGGGTTACATGTAATAAAGGGATTCCTTGACATACATATCTAATTAATTAAGCAACCAACGACTGTTGGCATATTTAATTAGAGGCATGCTAGGAGAAGCCACCAAGCCGCTGGAACCGAGTCGTCGCCGAAGTCGCCTTGTCCACCATGCGTGTCTCCACCGAGTCGCTGCCCCGCGCGCCTAATTAGTTTTTACGAATTTATTCCATAGGACAAATCCTAAAAATGTTAGAAAGAAAACAACAAAAAGAAATTACAAAATCGAATAATTCTGAACATTAGGAAAATAAATTAAAATCTAAACAAATTAATGTTACCCACATTCGATTCTGCATTACAGGATCAATATACAAAAATAACACAATATACTCCGACAAAGAAACTGAGTTCATTTTGCAAACATCTATGCTAACTTGGTCAGTTTCCGAAATTGACATGATAGTCGAACGCGAGCACGACATGCGAATGAGAAGAGAGAGTAATCTTTGAAATGATGCAACTGCTGAACACGAACATTACTATAGAACTTGAGAGAAGCACAGTGATTAACTTTAGATCATTAAGAAGATTTGTATGTACCTGATAAGCCACTGGGCATCCTGGATAGTCGAACTCGTCGGAGCTTGGCCGTCTCATCCGTTCAGGATGAAACTGAAGGCCCATTATGAACTTACCCTCCTCCGGATTATACGCATCCGGGTCGTAGAACCCTTCAATCAATCCATCAGAGGTGAAAGCCATTGGAACAAATCGGTCCGCCAACCTCTTCACGCCCTGATGGGGGTAGCTGTTCACCATGAGCTCCATCTTTCCCTCTTGTAGTGAATCGTGGAACCACGAATGCAGGGGAGTGTTCTCGACGACCGCCACCGGGTGGCGGTGGCCGTCGTACTCTTCGTAGTCGATGTGCACAACGGCCTGTTTTCCGGTCTTGGAGAGTTCACACTCGACGTCTTGGTAAAGGGTGCTACCGCAAGCAACATTGAGGACCTGGTGTTAAATAGGAAATCAAGTCAAACTCTGTTGCTCTGCGACAGATAGAATATAGAATCGATAACATTTCCATATAAATACTTCGTGAGGACTTGTTCATGCTGCAACAAAAGCAAAAGCAAAAGCAAAAGCAAAAGCAAAAGCAGTGCAATTGGAGCTTCGTGCTTGTAAATCTCAATTCTGCTAAATGTTCATTCGAATGTAGCAATAACTGAAAACAAAAGCAATAGCAAGACCAAACAGAAATTAAGAACATGACCGGCTTAGGAGTGAAAACTAATTGAAAACAATTCGAAATGTGAAACTATCAAATTTACCGTTAGTAAAATAAAATAGGTATTATCACTACAGAGTACGTAACAATCGACTTTTCACCGATCATCCTTTTCCAACCTCTCATTTTTATTTTAGAATAAGGAATTTATACTATTCATAAGAAGTTCCTGCGCAGCAAAAGTTTCAAATTTTAAATTTTTACTTCTTTATTATTTACGGTACAAGAGTAACCAGGAATTTAAAGGAAAACAAAAAAAAAAAAGAAAAAAGAAAAGACCTGGGATCCGCGGCAGATGCCGAGGAATGGTATGTTGCGCTGGAGGCAGCGGCGGGCGAGGCGCAGTTCGATGTTGTCCTTCTCGCGGTCGCCGACGGCGTCGCTGGCGTGGAGGCGGCGGATGTCGTCGAGCTCGTCGGGGGAGAGCCCAAAACAAATATATATTTGTATATATATATATATATATATATATATATATATATATATATATAGCAAAAGAGAGGCCGACAGAACCCTTGCATTAGACCATCCGAAACTCTTAATGAGTTAGTTGCCTAATCAAGTATAAGTAAATATATATATATATATATATATATATATATATATATATATATATATATATATATATATATATATATATATATAGTAAGAGAGAGGATAAGAGAACCCTTGCATTAGACCATCCGAAACTCTTAATGAGTTAGTTGCCTAATCAAGTATAAAACTACACCATTTTTTTCGTGAGTTAATGCAGTGGGAAGAAGAACATTTGTCAGAAACTGCATAAGTTGTTATCTTAAGGATTAGAACATCAAGAACTCTCTATCATTTCTTTATATCATCACAACTCCCAAAGAAATACTCAAAAATGCAACCAAGTATAAAACTGTAACATTTCTTTGTCAGTTAATGCAGGGAAAAGAAGTATATTCGTTGGAAACTGCACAAATTGGTAGCTCATCAATTAAAGCGCCAAGAACTCTCAATCTTTTCTTTTTTATCATACAGACTCCCAAAGAAACATACAAAACTTTTAACCAAACAGAAAACAGCTAATAAAGTACTGCAATCAGGAAGCAGTTAAGAAGATTATGGTTTCCTAGGTAAATGAGAAATATTTCAGGTAGTGGGGGGGAACACACAGTAAGATTTACTCTCAATGAGTTGGTTGCCTAATCAAGTATAAAACTACACCATTTTTTTTTTTGTGAGTTAATGCAGTGGGAAGAAGAACATTTGTCAGAAACTGCATAAGTTGGTACCTTAAGGATTAGAACATCAAGAACTCTCTATCATTTCTTTATATCATTACAACTCCCAAAGAAACACAGAAAAATCCAACCAAGTATAAAACTGCAACATTTCTTTGTCAGTTAATGCAGGGAAAAGAAGTATATTCATTGGAAACTGCATAAATTGGTAGCTCATCAATTAAAGCGGCAACAACTATCTATCTTTTCTTTTTATCATACAGGCTCCCAAAGAAACATACAAAACTTTTAGCCAAACAGAAAACAGGTAGTAAGGTACAGCAAACAGGAGAACAGTTAATAAGATTATGGTTTCATAGCTAGATGAGAAATATTTCAGGTAGTGGGGGGAAACACACAGTAAGATTTTTGCTCCTCTAACCAGAGGTAGTCAAAAACATACAAAACTTTTAGCCAAACAACAAACAGGTAATAAGGTATCTATCTTTTCTTTTTATCATACAGGCTCCCAAAGAAACATACAAAACTTTTAGCCAAACAGAAAACAGGTAGTAAGGTACTGCAAACAGGAGAACAGTTAATAAGATTATGGTTTCATAGGTAGATGAGAAATATTTCAGGTAGTGGGGGGAAACACACAGTAAGATTTTCGCTCCTCTAACCAGAGGTAGTCAAAAACATACAAAACTTTTAGCCAAACAACAAACAGGTAATAAGGTACTGCAAACAGGTAAGCAAGTAATAAGATCATGTTTCCCTAACTAAATGAGAATTATTTCAGTTACTGGGGGAAAATACGTAATAAGATTTTGGCTCCTCTACCCAGAGGCAGTCAATTTGGGAAATCAAGAAGTAGATAGAACATACACTCTAGATTAGCTTGAAAAAAACAAAAAATAATAAGGTGTTGGCTCCTTTAGTTAGAGATAGCAAATACGACAAATAGGAAATCAATAGGTGGTAAATTTGAAACCAGTAGGTAGTAAATTTGGAACATAACCAATTCTTTTAGTTTAGTATGTTATTTTTAAAAACAGATTTGTGTAAAAAATTTAACAACTCAGAGCAGGGAGAGGACAATAGGAGGGTTTAAGGATTGAAGCATACACCAAAGGCTCGGAGTTAAACACAAGATGCATAATAAGCTTTTTTATGGTTTTGTTTTTTTTTTTGTTTTACCTCAGCAAATACACCAAGAGAACCCACATGTTAGACCCTCCAAAACTCTGTATGAGTTGGTTGTCTAAGGGAGCATGAAAGGCTACCATTTTGTTGACAGGTAATGAAGGAACAAAGAAAGCTATGTGTGACACCAAAATAAGACAGTGAAGTAGTGGGCCTACAAAAAAATTTCTTGATGACTTGATTGCTTAAGGATCAGAGTACTAAGGACTCTTAATCCTATCTGTATATCATCACTGCCCCAAAGAAAAACAAAGGAAGTAAAGCCAAATTGAACGAAGGGAAGCCAAAAAATATAAGTAGTAAATTTTACGAAGACCAATCTAAAACAGGGAAAACCGGACTAAACAATTTAGTAAAAGGGAAAAAAATAATAAGTACTTACCACTTCTAATTATGAGGATTGCCAAAACAGTAGAGAGCAAATTCCAATTTTAGAGAAAGGGGAAAAAAAAAAACAAATAATAAGGTCCTACCACTTTTAATTATGAGAAATGCAAAATTAGTAGGAAACAAATTTCAAATGAAATCTAATATTCATTCTGTCACGCCCCGGGGTCGAAATTGCGACCCGGGCTCGCCAACAGATCCGCCACCTATGCCCAACCCGCATAGGCGAAGCGTCCTACCTGCAAAAAAGAGCTACAGCTAACAGATATCAGAGCTAAAAGATAAAACTGCTATAGAAATGAAATCAACCGCTGTACAACTGAAGATAAAACAACAAGGTCCATCTCCCAAAAATGATAATCATACATTAACCTCGAGTACAAAACTCATAGCTCAACAGGGAGATATCTCAAATAAAACATCAGTGTACAAGCTCTCAATACATCATATCCTCACTACATCAGTCTCTCAAAAGAGGAAATAAATACCAATCTACCGACTATACTGAAGATCTCCTCCAAAGGGGGTACCGCTACTCTCCAAAGGTGGGTCTGGATCTAGCTCGCTACTCCCTCACCACGCACAGCAACCACAGAACGGCAACTCCCGCCAAGACTCTGCAAAACAAAGGGGAGAAAGGACAAAAAGGGGGAAAACCCCCAACGGGCGTGAGAACTACGCAATAAGGGAGTTCTCAGTGGGTATCGCCACTAGGCCCGACGATCTGCCCACCAAGACTACTAGAGGCAAAAGATAACCGATGCAGTAAAACTGAAAGGAGAAGCTGGAAACACTCTACAGCTACCATGCCTCTATTTAAATGCTCAAATGGGGAAACTCTGATGAAGATATGCAACACTCGCGCACGAGGTGCTCAATCGACCCAATCGAGCTGACTGCCACATCGGGTCCAGTCAAACCTGCGCCCACCTACAACCACCTCCGGCTGACGGGTAGGAATTACGTAGGGCGTCCAAACGGACTAACTCGCTATCGAGTAGTGGCTCATGCAGGCTATAGTCAAATCCATGCCCTCTCTCTCTCTCAGAACGGAAAGACTCAAGATGCTCAACCTCTCACACAATGGTCAAAGAACTCACAACGACCACGGGACCACCGTCAAACCCCAAACGGTTCCCAACAACACTAGCACTGGTCTACACACAGCTACTAGACTCCACTCGGTCCCCCAGGCACGAGTGTAACAAAAAGTATCTGCCTGAATAAACCCAATCGATAGACCAGTAATCACTGGTACTGCCTGCTCTGCTGTCGAACTCAAGAACCCCGCCTGGTGCCCGGCGCTCACACCGTGGAAAGCCTACTCCGGAGTGGCACTCGAGGGGAGCGACCCACACGAGTAAAGTATCACTGTATCAAGCATCACTGTATCGAGTATCTCTGTAACCACTGTCTCATAATAGCAGGGCTGGATCAAGACTATGATCAAAGTGGGAAACTCCGTCCACTAACAATACCCCGATCTGATGCAATAGTACTCAAAAAGTGGAAAACACCATCCACTAGAACAAATCTGATACCCAATCTGATGCAATAGTCAACATCCGGTCAACCGCCCAAAGTCCACGGTCACCGCAATAACCCACAACCCACAATTGGGTAAAATAATCAAGATCCGGTCAACCGCCTACTGTCCGCGGTTGCCGCAATAACCCACAACCCAACATCAAGCACACCCTGTCTCTGACCCGAATGTCCCAGCTACACTATCCCAAACCTCTGCTCGAACCCGAGCAACATGACTCAAAAGTCTAAATAAAAAGGAGAAAGAAAGCAATCATGGTTTCTCCTAAGTCAAATCCCAAAAGATAGTGTATCAGTAAAAGGTGGCCTAACTATATGTCCATACACATATGTCCATACAAGCATGCATTTGTCCTCAAGAAGGATAAAGAAAATAAACCTCATGCCAGAATTAGCAATGACCATACCTGTCCATGATTTTCGATCCATAATCACTCCTTGGAGTAGAACCTGCACATAACTACATAATCCTATCCCATTGTATAAACCCAGCCTCATAAAAGGGTTATATGCTAACATGGCATGATAATTAAACATATAGGGTAACCTTGCCTTAGGTAAGCTTCCACTAATCATCAACCTAAATGTCTGATTAATACCATCGTCATAATATGAATAATTAACTTGCAATTCCCATAAATCAACATTGTTAAGCTTACCAATCAATCCCAGGTATTGTACCCTACACCTGCATGCAATTCTAACATATAGAGTTAGAGAACCGTCCACCGGTTCTCGGAACAAAGCACCCACCTGAAAAGCTGACTGTCCAAAGCCCAACAGCTGAAAACACCAGATAACTCTAATCCCTTGCTCCAATAAGTTCAGCACACCCGTAACTCTCCTGGCACAAAACAAAGTCCACTATTACACATACATTCCAAAATCTGCTCTCACACACACACATACAACAACAGTCCCAGAAATGCTTAACTTTTACCTGCAGCAAGAGCCCAGAAAATTCCCAGAAAAATATCACCGCAATCCTCGCGTCGATAGCTTCGCAACGGTAGCTTGCACGCCCAAATCTGAGTTCGGTAAGCCGAGATATAAATTCGACAAGGTGGTACACTCAAAAGATTTCAGCACAAAAGACTGTAGCACTGTACACAGAGAAACAGTGATTCTCACCTCTGATGAAATCTCAGAAAAATCCAAGAAAAATACTAGCGCGTTCCTTGCGATCTGTAGATGAAAAAGTTGTATAAGCTCGTTTCCGGCTGACGCTTGTGCGCAAAGATATGGCCAAAACACCTCGATGCTGCCCCACAAAGCCAAACAGAAAATGGGTCACAGTGTTGCCTCGGGATCCATGCCAAAAACTCGCAACGGGAAAGCGCGATCAATACGAAAGATGAAGCCCTACCTCTTAGGAGTCTGTTGGCGCAAGAATCACAGAAAAAGGATCTCGAGGTAGCCCAGAGGAGTCAAAACACTGCCGCTGCGACGAAGAAGAACACAGGAATGCAACGTCGCGCCGCGCCGTAAAATCCAGAACCTCAGGATGCGTGCTCTTAAAATCCTAAAACTTGGTAGGAAGATCAAGAATTAAGAGATGAACAAGTCTTCTTCAAGGTGCTCGGGCAGATGGTGCGTGGGCTGAGAGAAAAGAGCCAAAGAAGAGGGCTCGGGTGCTATTTATAGGCATCAGAAAACAATTGGGAAAATTCCCATTGTGTCCCATTTTCCGGGCGCCCGAAACTTTTCGGGCGCGCACAGTGCGGCCCGGCCCACAACTTTCGGGCGCGCACAGTGTGGCCCAGCCCAAAATACGCGGTCGGACGGGATCCAGGCTTCGTCCGACCCGCCCCAGCGCTCGCCACGTGTCGCCCGAACAGGCAACAGCCAAACCGGCGTCCCTCGCTCCGCCACGTGGCGTTGACCGTGCCTGCCCCGCGCACGTCGCCCCGGCTGACCCGCGCGTACGGCCACCTGCCTGCCGGTACGGCCACCTGCCCGCCTGCCAGCGCACGTCGCCCCACCTGCCACGCACAGTACCCCGTCCAATGGGGAGGCGCCACGTGTCACACCCTTCGCCTGCTGCGCCCGGTGCACGTAATTTCAATGCACCGAACCAGTACGCAGATGCCACGTGTCCCAAGCCGGTCCACCGTGCACCATCGGCCTGCTCCGTGAACCCAGACCACAACACCGACCAGTAAGAACCTGCCACGTGTCCCTTCCTCGGGTGCACGACGGCCGCGTGGACCGCGCACCTGACCGCGCCCCCGCGCGCCTGCCCGCGCCCCTGTGCGCCTGCCCGCGGCCGCGCGCCGCCTGCCCGAGCCCGCGCCGCCGCCTTCCGCCGCTGCCCGCCGCCGCCGGCGATCGCCGGAAATACTGTTCCGGCCATGAACAGTGATTTTACTGTAGCAAGCTCCGAAAAATACAAGTAAATAGCCCATCTTGACCGTTTTCGCGCGCTGATTCCAAATCCGGCGTCCATTTTGCCAAATTCCAATCCTATAATTTGCCGGAGGCTCCCGGAAAGGTATTTTTAATCCGAATTCCGCACCGAGCCCAAATTTGATATCCACTCCACGCGTAAACTCTTCTAAACATCCGATGGGGTCCCCAGATTACCTACGAGATCCATTTTAAGCCTCGAGTCCATCTCTTGTGTCCAAATTGGCGCGCGAACACCGCCGACATGCCACGTAGGCTTCCAGAAGCTGCTGGTCACACTGTAGAAGCCCTGCAAAGATCCGGGTCACCACATCCTCCCCCACTAAAAGAAAGTTTCGTCATCGAAACTAAGGCAACTCCCAAGGAGTCTCAGAAACCAGGGGTCAATATTCAACACCGCCGTCTCCAGCTCCCAAGTCACCTATCACTCCCCCGTGATTACTCCTCAGCAACAACAACAGCAACAACCAGTACGGCATAGCCCGATTGCGCAATTCCCTCACCTCACGAGTCGGAATTCGCAACGGGCGTCCCTCGTACTCCGAACTCTCACAGACCCCAAAAGGAACGAGTCAATCACGGGCGAGGGGTCCAAAACATAACACTCTTGAGCTGAGACGCAGAAAAACCTCCAAACTCCAACAAAAGACTGGGGAAAGGAACGAACAGCCTGAGTAACACACTCTAAAATCACTCCCAAGAGCCAGCTCAACCAAAGCGACCCGAATCACATCCACACAAACACCTGCACAAAAAAAAGGGCCCAAACAAGCAGGGGTTCACACTCGGTCGCCCTCAAAACTCAACCACCTAAGTGGATTGCTCAGCCGCAGCCTCTCATCAAAAGGGATCCTCAGGGACACAACTCAAACCCTGCACACAAGGATGGCCCCACACAGTGCCAGCTATGGAACCGTCAAACTCGACTCCCAAATAGCTCTTCTGCTCCAGGCATCCGCCACCACAGTGGCTCTGTCGGGGTGATACTGGATGCTCACAAAATCCAATGGTGGCTCTACAGCCACTACGGGAGGTATCACTATAACTCACAAATCCATCTCCCACCACTGACTAGGTTAGAATCGGCGCTGGTACCAATCTCATCACCCGGTCATCAAGCTCTGCTGGCACTATCCAGTCCAAAAACTCCTCACCCCAACAATGACCGTCGATCTCGGCCAGCCTTAAATAGTATCCACTTTGGCCGAATTTCCACCGCCGCCCCTTCGGCTAGAATAAGTAATCCATGAAGATATGCTCTCGAAGCTAAAACTTGCACCACAACGACTTGGCAAAAAGCTTCTTCCCCACAGACCTTGTCACACCATATACAAATGCTGCACAAGCTCTAAATCACTCAGGGAGGGGGGTAAAATCAAAATATCCCTGGAGGATACCGCTAACCAACCGTTCAAGGCCAACAGAAATACAAAATTCCTCAATTTAGAGGCAACAGGGCATTAGTCAATCCATTGGCTTCACTGTACTCGTAACGCCCCTACTGTGTCCTGAACACCATCTAGACAAAGCCCTCAGTTGAATTTCCATATTGGTGCAGGCATCATACAATAACTGCCTGTACATAGCTCCATCAAAAGATTCTAAATAACATCTGGACCTGCCTGGGCTCCAATCCCAAAGGGCTCTCACCGTCGTGTATCAACGACGTGGCACTAGGTCAAACAGACCCTCGATCCAACAGATCCCTGCACCGGTGCGATCAACTCTCCCAGCTCTTACAGATAATATCCAAGTGGTGCTATCGAGGTTGGCGCGGTTTTCCAGAACCACGTCAACCGTAATCTCAATCTCCCTAACAGGCGGCATAATCATCAACTCGAGTGGACTCACACCCGGGATTTCGCAGCAATAGAAATATCCTTTGGTCCCGGCGCCACCATAAGCTCCTCTCACACAGTCACTAAAATCAGTGTGCTCGACAGTTTCCCTATAACAAGCCTCCTTTAGACTGCCTCACGGTCATCACTCTCTCCGCACTTAACCATCCAGTGGTGCTGTGCCAACCAATCCCAAGCACTGGGTCAAAACATCGAACTGCCACCCATATCAAAAGGTTTGCCGGTATAACTCATGGTCTCAACGACACTGAACAAATCCACAGGCCTCCTTCACATGCATAACACCGATGGTATCCTGTACCTCTAGTGCACGGTGGTAACAACTCTGCCTTTAGTCCATGCCGGAAAGCAAAGTGCACTAACTCCGACTGCTGTGATGAAATCACACCTGCAACAACCCGATCCACTGCCGTGGCGCCCTCCAACCAGGCGGCACAAGCTCATCCACACGATGCAAGCGGTTGTCGCTTAGTCCATCAAAAAATATCCAATCAATCACAAGGGAGCACGACCTCTGTCTCTGCTCACGCTGAGGCAACAGATACGATCCTCCACAGACAACAAAACCACGCTACCGTTGCGCTACTCTGATATAGACACTGATACTATCATCGGGGTCCACCCGATCCCCAACATCTCAGAAATCCATCATTGCAACCGCCATAAGACAAAACACCATTAATCCATGCAATTCCAATACACTTATCCTTACTAAGCTCACCCCTCAATCCCATATGATACAATCAAAATATGCAAGTTATAAATCACAAAGGGTAGTTCCCTTGGGTAAGCTTTACATTAACCATCCACAAGGATATCCACCACCCAGGAAAGCAAAACGAAAATGCCTCTGCCTGCCGATCTGTCCTCCATCACCTAGCGCCAAGCGCCTCCTCCAGAACTCGCCTCTAGCGGCAGATCCCCATCCAAGGAACTGCAGTGTCCAGCTCCAAACCAATGCTTACTCCGACGAGGCATCCACAGTCCAAAACCCGAACATGAGGGATCGAAAAGAAACTAAAGAGTATCCTGGCGCAATCCACTCCCAATCTACTTATCCTATGTGCCTCGTCCCTCGAAACCTGGAGCACCAGTTCAACAACTGCATAAACTCTCTAGCACAGGGAGGCTCTCAATTGATCACTCCATCACCCCCCACCACGACTCTGCCTCCAAAGGCTCCAAGCTCAATCTTATGAGTCGGGGTGGTTCATCTGCCAAATCTGGCTCACTTAATCAAACATGCCCCACAGCTCCTCTACTGTCAACCATCCACCCTACCTCAGTGCCTTGGCACTAAACATTGGCACGGAGGGGGCCACTCGCTCTATTGGCACTACAGAAATCCCTGCCGCTGAGGATACTACATCCTGGTGGTCTCAGAAGAAAAGTACTGTCGGGCTGCCCACTGCTCTGACAACTGCGTCACCAAACTAGCTGCTCACTCTGCCGCTGATATGCCTCTAACAATCCTGTCATCTGGGTCCAGAACTCTCTGACCTCAATCCGGGTATCCAGCCCAAAACCAACCGCTCAAGCTCAACTGCCATGACAGGATGCACAAGGGTCCCAAACCCAGCGTCGGGGAGACACCGCTCGCCACGACGAAACCGCAAATCAGCACACAACAACGCTCGACCCAATCCGCGAAAGTCTAGAGCATGTTACCCATTCCACAGCGTTATGTTGTCTGCAGCCAACATAACTACTTAGGAGAATAAACATGCCAATCACTCATCCCGTCCCTCGGGAGGGTGTAAAACTCAATCAGGACTCTCGCTACAAATCACGACTCTCACGAAGTCATCCTAGGGTCCAACCACAAGCCTAGGTTTCTAAGTCCACCATGACCTACAACCTAGGCTCTGATACCACCTAATCTGTCACGCCCCCGGGGTCGAAACTGCGACCCGGGCTCGCCAACAGATCCGCCACCTATGCCCAACCCGCATAGGCGAAGCGTCCTACCTGCAAAAAGAGCTACAGCTAACAGATATCAGAGCTAAAAGATAAAACTGCTATAGAAATGAAATCAACCACTGTACAACACAATGAAGATAACACAAGGTCCATCTCCCAAAATGATAATCATACATTAACCTCGAGTACAAAACTCATAGCTCAACAGGGAGATATCTCAAATAAAACATCAGTGTACAAGCTCTCATACATCATATCCTCACTACATCAGTCTCTCAAAAGAGGAATAAATACCAATCTACCGACTATACTGAAGATCTCCTCCAAAGGGGGTACCGCTACTCTCCAAAGGGGGTCTGGATCTAGCTCGCTACTCCCTCACCACGCACAGCAACCACAGAACGGCAACACCCGCCAAGACTCTGCAAAACAGGGGAGAAAGGACAAAAGGGGAAAACCCCCAACGGGCGTGAGAACTACGCAATAAGGGAGTTCTCAGTGGGTATCGCCACTAGCCCGACGATCTGCCCACCAAGACTACTAGAGGCAAAAGATAACCGATGCAGTAAAACTGAAAGGAGAAGCTGGAAACACTCTACAGCTACCATGCCTCTATCTAAATGCTCAAATGGGGAACTCTGATGAAGATATGCAACACTCGCGCACGAGTGCTCAATCGACCCAATCGAGCTGACTGCCACATCGGGTCCAGTCAAACCTGCGCCCACCTACAACCACCTCCCGCTGACGGGCAGGAATTACGTAGGGCGTCCAAACGGACTAACTCGCTATCGAGTAGTGGCTCATGCAGGCTATAGTCAAATCCATGCCCTCTCTCTCTCAGAACGGAAAGACTCAAGATGCTCAACCTCTCACACAATGGTCAAAGAACTCACAACGACCACGGGACCACCGTCAAACCCCAACGGTTCCCAACAACACTAGCACTGGTCTACACACAGCTACTAGACTCCACTCGGTCCCCCAGGCACGAGTGTAACAAAAAGTATCTGCCTGAATAAACCCAATCGATAGACCAGTAATCACTGGTACTATCTGCCTGCTCTGCTGTCGAACCAAGAACCCGCCTAGTGCCCGGCGCTCACACCGTGGAAAGCCTACTCCGGAGTGGCACTCGAGGGGAGCGACCCACACGAGTAAAGTATCACTGTATCAAGCATCACTGTATCGAGTATCTCTGTAACCACTGTCTCATATAGCAGGACTGGATCAAGACTATGATCAAAGTGGGAAACTCCGTCCACTAACAAAACCCCGATCTGATGCATAGTACTCAAAAAGTGGAAAACACCATCCACTAGAACAAATCTGATACCCAATCTGATGCAATAGTCAACATCCGGTCAACCGCCCAAAGTCCGCGGTCACCGCAATAACCCACAACCCACAATTGGGTAAAATAATCAAGATCCGGTCAACCGCCTACTGTCCGCGGTTGCCGCAATAACCCACAACCCAACATCAAGCACACCCTGTCTCTGACCCGAAGGTCCCAGCTACACTATCCCAAACCTCTGCTCGAACCCGAGCAACATGACTCAAAAGTCTAAATAAAAGGAGAAAGAAAGCAATCATGGTTTCTCCTAAGTCAAATCCCAAAAGATAGTGTATCAGTAAAAGGTGGCCTAACTATATGTCCATACACATATGTCCATACACATGCATTTGTCCTCAAGAGGATAAAGAAAATAAACCTCATGCCAGAATTAGCAATGACCATACCTGTCCATGATTTTCGATCCATAATCACTCCTTGGAGTAGAACCTGCACATAACTACTACATAATCCTATCCCATTGTATAAACCAGCCTCATAAAAGGGTTATATGCTAACATGGCATGATAATTAAACATATAGGGTAACCTTGCCTTAGGTAAGCTTCCACTAATCATCAACCTAAATGTCTGATTAATACCATCGTCATAATAGATAATTAACTTGCAATTCCCATAAATCAACATTGTTAAGCTTACCAATCAATCCCAGGTATTGTACCCTACACCTGCATGCAATTCTAACATATAGAGTTAGAGAGAACCGTCCACCGGTTTCGAACAAAGCACCCACCTGAAAAGCTGACTGTCCAAAGCCCAACAGCTGAAAACACCAGATAACTCTAATCCCTTGCTCCAATAAGTTCAGCACACCCGTAACTCTCCTGGCACAATACAAAGTCCACTATTACACATACATTCCAAAATCTGCTCTCACACACACACATACAACAACAGTCCCAGAAATGCTTAATTTTCACCTGCAGCAAGAGCCCAGAAAATTCCCAGAAAAATATCACCGCGATCCTCGCGTCGATAGCTTCGCAACGGTAGCTTGCACGCCCAAATCTGAGTTCGGTAAGCCGAGATATAATTCGACAAGGTGGTACACTCAAAAGATTTCAGCACAAAAGACTGTAGCACTGTACACAGAGAAACAGTGATTCTCACCTCTGATGAAATCTCAGAAAATCCAAGAAAATATGAGCGCGTTCCTTGCGATCTGTAGATGAAAAAGTTGTATAAGCTCGTTTCCGGCTGACGCTTGTGCGCAAAATATGGCCAAAACACCTCGATGCTGCCCCACAAAGCCAAACAGAAAATGGGTCACAGTGTTGCCTCGGGATCCGTGCCTAAAACTCGCACGGAAAGCGCGATCAATACGAAAGATGAAGCCCTACCTCTTAGGAGTCTGTCGGCGCAAGAATCACAGAAAGGATCTCGGGGTAGCCCAGAGGAGTCAAAACACTGCCGCTGCGACGAAGAAGAACACAGGAAGCAACGTCGCGCCGCGCCGTAAAATCCAGAACCTCGGGATGCGTGCTCTTAAAATCCTAAAACTTGGCAGGAAGATCAAGAATTAAGAGATGAACAAGTCTTCTTCAAGGTGCTCGGGCAGATGGTGCGTGGGCTGAGAGAAAAGAGCCAAAGAAGAGGGCTCGGGTGCTATTTATAGGCATCAGAAAACAATTGGGAAATTCCCATTGTGTCCCCATTTCCGGGCGCCCGAAACTTTTCGGGCGCGCACAGTGCGGCCCGGCCACAACTTTCGGGCGCGCACAGTGTGGCCCAGCCCAAAATACGCGGTCGGACGGGATCCAGGCTTCGTCCGACCCGCCCCAGCGCTCGCCACGTGTCGCCCCGAACAGCAACAGCCAACCGGCGTCCCTCGCTCCGCCACGTGGCGTTGACCGTGCCTGCCCCGCGCACGTCGCCCCGGCTGACCCGCGCGTACGGCCACCTGCCTGCCGTACGGCCACCTGCCCGCCTGCCAGCGCACGTCGCCCCACCTACCACGCACAGTACCCCGTCCAGTGGGGAGGCGCCACGTGTCACACCCTTCGCCTGCTGCGCCCGGTGCACGTAATTTCAATGCACCGAACCAGTACGCAGATGCCACGTGTCCCAAGCCGTCCCACCGTGCACCATCGGCCTGCTCCGTGAACCCAGACCACAACACCGACCAGTAAGAACCTGCCACGTGTCCCTTCCTCGGGTGCACGACGGCCGCGTGGACCGCGCACCTGACCGCGCCCCCGCGCGCGCTGCCCGCGCCCCTGTGCGCCTGCCTGGCGGCCGCGCGCCGCTTGCCCGAGCCCGCGCCGCCGCCTTCCGCCGCTGCCCGCCGCCGCCGGCTGGCCGCCGGCTATCGCCGGAAATACTGTTTCCGGCCATGAACAGTGATTTTACTGTAGCAAGCTCCGAAAAATACAAGTAAATAGCCCATCTTGACCGTTTTCCCGCGCTGATTCCAATCCGGCGTCCATTTTGCCAAATTCCAATCCTATAATTTGCCGGAGGTTCCCGGAAAGGTATTTTTAAATCCGAAATTCCGCGCCGAGCCCAAATTGATACCCACTCCACGCGTAAACTCTTCTAAACATCCGATGGGGTCCCCAGATTACCTACGGATCCATTTAAGCCTCGAGTCCATCTCTTGTGTCCAAATTGGCGCGCGAACACCGCCGACATGCCACGGAGCTTCAGAAGCTGCTGGTCACACTGTAGAAGCGCCTCAAAAAAGATCCGGGTCCCTGCACAGTCACTAACCAAATCAAGAAATTAAACAGTTTGGCTATCGTAGGCAGGAACACCGGTTTTTTTTGTAAAAACACAAAGCAAATCAGAGAAACCATGGGAGAGAACGAAAGAAGGGAAAAAACCACAATGCAGGAA